>JAWNNV010000620.1:0-245197 GCA_035044485.1 Scaptomyza reducta
AATCCTATAACAGCAACAACATTCCTATTAATGCTATTTATACACATACTATAAGTTATCGATAACTATCGATTCGCAGCTAACGCTGGCTTGATATCTCTGAATCTAATCTGATCGTCTTGTTACTTTTATTGTTCAATATTGATGTACATTTACATACTATATATATATATATCTATGTATGTATGCTTTTTATACACATATTATAAGTTATCGATAACTATCGATTCGCAGCTAACGCTGTCTTGTTAACTCTGAATCTAATCTGTTCGTCTTGTTACTATATTATTGTTCAATATTGATGTACATATACATACTATATATATATATATCTATGTATGCTATTTATACACGTGCTATAAGTTATCGATAACTATCGATTCGCAGCTAACGCTGTCTTGTTAACTCTGAATCTAATCTGATCGTCTTGTTACTATATTATTGTTCAATATTGATGTACATATACATACTATATATATATATATATCTATGTATGTATGCTATGCTTGTGATAATCGTCTTCTTTTTTCAAAATGCACAAAAATCTTCAGGAATCAATTATTATCGAGCCAATATTCGTTCATCGACCCAACTTCATATGGTTCAGGTAATACCCGGCACGATTGAGAGCTATAATTAGGCCGATCGCACATATCTCATATGTGCTGAATACCCTGCAAAAATATAAGTTTTGTCATGATTTTTGTAATCTATATATAATCTTTGTTTCCATTTGTATATCATCATTGTGTCTTTTGAGTTCTTACTTGACTTTCATTTCTTGGTGTTTTTCCATTTTCGTTTTTCTTGGCTTGTATCGATTTTTGTGTTTGATAAGAAAACAAAAAAGGTGCACTGATTTAACAGAATGTAAGAGTAGCATTTTAAAGTTTCTCGCCCAGTTTTTCTTGCCTGATTTGTGTTAAAAAACAATCACGCCAGTTAACGGGCCACAAACACATACGAAAAAAATTCAAAAAAAAAAGGAAAAAAATACCAAAAAAAAAAAACATAAACAACAAATTATTTTAAATCAATAAATCCCAAAAAAAAAAAACGAATCAAAAGAAAAAAAAACTTAGTAAAAAACAGCGCAAACTCAACATCAGTGTCTGTGTATTTAAAATCATAGAATAGAACTGAAATGCGAAACTACAATTGCCACCTCAAAAAAAAAAAAAAAAAAAAAAAACCAAAAAAAAAACCTTTCTAGTTTTCTTCTATTTCATATATATATACATATAACTATATAGTTAATCCGTTAAGTCACTCAATGTACTATATTTGTATGTGTTGCCTTCTACACACCACAAAAAATCAGCGTCCAAAAAATTCAAACAAATCCAATTCTTTTCGAAAATCAAAAATCAAATACTTTTTAAACCAAGAATCTACTGTCGATCGCGTGTAGCATGTAAATAAACGTTTCATTTCTTTACAATTGGGTATTTTGCAATACCAAAGAGTCCATATTACTACCAGAAGATTTCTTAATAAGTCTGTATATCGCGTACACTCAAATAGAATCAGATAGATCCTCTCTCTCTCGTACTAACTATGTAGTAAACATATATAGTATCATGTCCTGATAGATAGCCCTACTACTACTACTACTATTAGATCCTAAAACTTTGTTACCTTTTTGCATTTTCTAACAACAAATCTTTTTTGTGTCTCTCTCTCTCTCTCTCTCTCTCTCTTTGACTTGTACACATTAAGTACTTTAAGTAATATACGCAGTTGTACCATGCAGATCCCTAAACTCAGTTCTATATAGTTGTTGTTTATACTCTCTCTCTCTCTCTCTCACACACTCTCTCTATAACTGTCTAACTGTTTCTCTTTAACTGTCTCGCTGTGTGCGTCATCGCCAGCCATTTTGTAGAATAGAATATTAAGATGATGAGCTCTCTATTTTTTATCTTTTACATACATCTCTCTACTTAGTAGTAATATTATTAGCATTTCCTTATGCATTGTAGTAATATTCGACTAAAACAAATATATATCTATGAATTGGCAACAACAACAATAACTCGATGCACTTGACGTGAGTGTAACGATTGCTTCAATAACCAAAGGGCACACCATAAAAAAAAAAAAGAAGAAAATTATTGAAAAATTGTCGCGCATTTTACACTCACCGACTTGAGAAGTGTAAACAATGTAAGATACTCAGCGAAATTAATGAGTATCTTTTTGTTTAAACTGTTTGGCCTTCGTATGCAATAACGGTGTGGCCGCCCCAACAAACCCAATTGACAAAAAAAGAACAAAAAAAAATTTAAAAAAAAAAAAGAAAATTTACAGAAAAAACCTAACATACATATGTACACGTACATTGTGCTTTAAAAAAAAAAGAAAAAAAAAAATTTCTCTCTTTATCTGAACATTCATACGACTTTGTACGGCTATGCTTGATATTCATTTCAACTCAACTCAACTCAACTCAACTCAAAAAGAAAAGAAAAGAAGAAGAACCATATTTACCACACGCATATCCAATACTCAGTTACGCTGCAGTTAACGGTCGATACACTGCTTAATAAGTTATACAACAACACATAAGCGCAGCTGCCTTGTTACACATCGCCGAACGAACAACCAGCCGAACAAATGCAACGCTCGTTGTTTGCCTTCGTTTTTTTTTTTCGTTTTGTTTTTTGCTGCGACAGAATGGTACTCAGCTCAAACTCTCTCTCTCGCTCTCTCTCTCATTCACATTCACATTACGCACTGCAGAATGTTACATACATACATAGGCTGTGTTGGTATTATATTTATTCTTTTTTGTTTGTGTTGTCAATGCAATAGTTAGCTGTTTACTACTCTGCAGAGCAATTACTTGTTGTAATTTGTTGGTTTTCGTACATTTCTTTTATTTTTACGCCTCCAGATTCTGTGTACAGTGTTGATTTGTGTTGTTCTGGGTTCAAACAGCTAGACAAATTTAAATACTCGTACCAAATACAAATGCAGACATTTACACACACACAAAAATCGCTCGCATTAAACCACATATACATATATACATAGAACACGGTTTATTTATTTACTTATGCCAATATTTACTTGTACTTGGACCTGGTAATGTACTCATATATATATATATATATATACCATAGCTGGTTATTAGATTTATTTGTGTACATAAACATTCTATTCTAGTATTTTTCATATATATTCCAAAAAACTTATTCACTGAACACAAACCAAAATTTATGGTTTTTAGTATTTTTTGTTTTTCTTTTGTTTTTTTTCCATATCATATTGTACTTTGAAATACTTTTGATTTTCCTTTTCGTGTAGTGCCTTTTGTTGTACCTGCTTTTTCTTTTTAAAAATCTCTTTTATTGAATTTCTAATAACTATGAAATGCAATTACTAATAATTTCAAAAAAAATAAATAAATAAAAAAAAAAACATAAAACAAATTGAAAAACATCGACACAATCGTGAACCACGAAAAGGGGTTCGTATTTCAAATACGAGGAAGACGAACTGCTGCCCAAACAGGAGATGCGTGTGTGGAAGCCGCGTAGCTTTCACTATGATAATGTAGCTGCCGCAATGTTGACGCTTTTCGCCGTACAAACCGGCGAAGGATGGCCACAGTAAGATACTATATATCGCTTAAATTATACATCACTTGTGTACAAAACCAAACACAAAACCAAACCAAACTCAAAACCAAACATCAATTTTGCAAATTGCACAGCGAATAATAACGAAAATGTATTTTTGTTTTCATTTGTTTTTTTTTTTATGTTTGTTTTAATGATAATCATTAAAATAGGGTCTTGCAACACTCAATGGCTGCCACTTATGAAGATAGGGGTCCAATCCAAAATTTCCGGATCGAAATGTCCATCTTTTATATAGTATATTTTATTGTATTTCCATTCTTCTTCGTCAACATATTCGTCGCCTTGATAATCATAACATTTCAAGAGCAAGGCGAAGCCGAATTGCAAGATGGTGAAATTGACAAAAATCAGGTGAGCCCAGAAAAAAAAAAAAAAAAACAACAAAAATACCAAACAAAATACCAAATGCTTTTATATATGTGTGTGCGTGTGTGTGTGCGTGTTTCGTGTGTAATATCGATACTAGTCGTAAAGTGAACATTTTCTATCTGCACGTAAATGTACACACAAAAACCAAACGATACCCATACATTTACTCCAACTTACAACTACAACTACAACTACTTATGTAAGCTATCCAAAATGTAAACATTTGGGCAAATAGCTTATTGCCTGCACATGTTTCCCGTGTAATCGAAATCACCAGAACTTCTAGAATGTAGCAGCTAAACCTAATACCCTGTCTTTGCAGTATACACACTTTTTACATACGTTCAAGCTTTTGATCGTAGTGTAGTTACAAAATGTTATGTTTGTGTTTAGAATTTTTTTATAGTGATTTTCCGTGCGGATTGCTTTTGGTAGTGTCCCGGAATACGTACGTAGTTTTCGAGATGTAAATACATCCAAGGTTCAAGGATAATGTTTTGATCGTAAATGCCCATGTACATAAAACATTATTAGCAAAAATTTTCCCACTTTTGATATATACTAAAGACTGAACATTTACCGGAAAGTAGAGATTTTTAATGAACATTCACGATAGTCCTTAAATATTCAGTTCATTGAATATTTAACGATTCATATCGTCAAAGACACCATTGTTGCCAAAAACTATATATATCTATATATATATATTTCGTTGCTGATATAACTGCTGTAAGTATGAATCTGTATCCAGCAATGTCTATTCTCGATCTTATTTACGAGGAATTCATCTGAAATCCATTCGTTCAGTTCAATTCCAAACCCATTGGCACATGGAAATTTCGAATTATTATTTCAAAAACATAATGAGGCACCTGCACAAACACCCGGTATCGTTCATAACAATTGCACAAAAAAAAACATTTTTTTTTTTTTTTTTTGAGAAAATTAGTTGATCTAAATTTAGTTAGCATGATTTTCGTTCAATTCAAAGATCTATTATTGAACATAATCATTTTAGTGAATACTCTTCCACAATGTTTTTGCTTTAATCTGCTATATATAGATACCCTGTACATAAGTAGAGATCGGTTAAATACGTTTGAATTTGAAAAAAAATACCAAAAAAAAAAAAAAAAAATTAATGCTGCTTAAGCGTGTAGGGTATCTACCATACCATATTTTTATTTGTACATGTCTATAATAATCATAATAATAATTTACTTTATATACAAATAACTTTAACTTTGCTTAACCAACGGACAAAAAGTTGTCGAAAATCTTTAATGCTAGTGTATTTGGATGTTTTTGTTCCTGCTGACAAAACCTAGAACTAAGCGTAGCCCACAGCGTCCCATTGATTGTGTTATGAATTTCATACCATAACTTTCTATACCCACAGAAATCGTGCATTGATTTTACGATCGGAGCTCGACCGCTGGAACGATATATGCCAAAGAATCGTAATACTTTCAAGTACAAAGTGTGGCGCATTGTTGTCTCGACACCGTTCGAATACTTTATAATGATGCTGATTGTGTTCAATACGCTCTTATTGATGATGAAGGTAAGTTTAGCCCACTTAAGCTTAAGTTCAAATCCATGAAACGCATTTTAATTTTGGGGTTTTGGATAAACAAGGATACTTTCGTATTGAACAGTTTAGACTTTTGTTAAGTGTACATTTTTGTTTCATACATAGATAGCTGAAATCCCACAAAACTTTTTTTAATTTAATACTTGATCACTTTTAAGGAGCGATACTCAAACTGTGCTTTCCCCTTGGCTTATACACATTGAAAAGACGTTTTATTTTTGATTTCGATACGCAATAACTTAATTATGATAATTCGCATCAAAAATGTACAAAATCAATGTTGTGTATTGTGTATATAAGCCATTATAAACCTAATTTTGACATCTTTCGACTTTCTAAGTGGCATGGAATTGCATATTTTGTTTTGTTATGTTCGGGAAAGGTTCATACATACATACGAATCACGTTTGTAGGTACGTATAACGAGTCCTCAATGTCGCATGATTCGTTTTTTGAAGTTTCGCGAGTATATCGAAAATAAGGATATTTCAGTTTGGGTGAATTGAAATGCGTTGTTTCGAATAAAAAGAACTATTTGACGTTTGGGTTGGGTTTCACGAATAATTATACCCTGAACCCATTACAAAAAGGTTTAAAAGGAGTTTAAAAAGTGTTCAAAAGTATGTAACAGGCAGAAGGAAGCATCTCCGACACTAGAAAGTATATATATTATTGATCCGAATGGATATAACCATGTCCGTCTGTCCGATCTCAGAGTCTATAAGAGCTACAGACTCTAGATCTGCAACACAAGCTCGCTTAATCCCTAGGCAGTTCAAGTATCTATCAAATATTCGATAACTTTTTCCGTTTCCGATATACACATGTGATCGATAACAACAAAATCTTGAATCTGGAAAACTTTGAGACGACGTTTGAAACATTAGACGAAATAATGACAATCTGTGAAATTTTTATTTAAATCGGTTGAGTAACACCCGAGATATGGAGACTGTACGCGTAAAGTTTGGGGTTCAGGGTATTGTCTAGTCGGTATTTCTCGACTAGAGCCTTTCTACTTGTTTTTTGTAATGCTTTTGTTTTTGATGAGCCAAAGAAACTAATTGTAAACAAACATCTTAACAGTATCATAATCAAAGTGAGATGTATGAAAAGTCACTCAAATACATCAACATGGGATTCACAGGCATGTTCAGTGTTGAAACAGTGCTCAAGATAATTGGATTCGGTGTCAAGGTAAGTCAAATACACTGTACAAGCAAAAAATGTATTGTAACTGTAACTGTAACAACTGTGCCAGAGCTATAACCCGGCTATACTAAACGTGTTCACGACTATACTATATACATGAATATAAATATATATGCGGGCTTTTTCGCTTAACGCAGTGCTGAAATTTACAATGTCACATCTCTATATATATATTGTATTGTATCTAATCTATCGAATCAGCCATCAAAAGGTAAGAATTTCATTGACTTAACTTTACAATCCAACATTTATACTATAATGCATGTATGATCTCTCTATATCTTTGTCCTTCATGTAATGCCAAATGTAAGCAATGTCAGCTATTCTTGTATCTATATCTAAATCGGAAGTAAACCAGGTTTATCGCTTTACTTTTGGGAAAGTTATGGCTAAAAGTATTTTGGTGTTATTTCTAAGTAACATGCTGTATATATATAAATGTATGTAAGTGTTTAAGAGAAGAGCTTATGTCTAACCTGCATGACACAAAAGATCCTAAAGAACCTAAAGAATTTTTATTTGTGAACTTTTCAACACTAGAATAACGAGTTTAAAGACAAATTTGCAAGCTAAATCCAATAGAGAATAAGATATAATACATTCCTGGATTCAGCAATGAAGAAGAATTTTTATTTGTGAACTTTTCAACACTAGAATAACGAGTTTAAAGACAAATTTGCCTGCTAAATCCAATAGAGAATAAGATATAATACATTCCCGGATTCAGCAATGCAAATTCCATATATATCTGATATAGATTTTGAAATAGTTTTTGTTTATACAACATTATGTATGTAATTGTTTTAGATCTTAAAGGTTGGGCTTAAAATGAAATATTCAGTTATTAAAGACTGAAACGTTGCGCCTTTAAAGTTGTTGGTGTTAGAGTTAAGTGTCTTGAATGATTCTAAAGCTCCGTTCGATCCCAAATGTGTCTTCGTGTTCTCATTTTGTAGTTTCATGATGCACCGCCCACCCACAGTGATATACTTAGCTACATGAACCTGGTGTTCACCTTGTTCTTCTTAATGGAGACAATACTTAAAGTAATTGCATTCGGATGTACGGTAGGTACATATCTAATCATAACATATTTCAGACTATATAACTATGCGAAAACCGTTAACTTAACTAGAGATATAAGAATGTAACATTGTAAATTTCAGCGTATAGAAAGTTAACTTCCATGAAGAGATACTAAATGTTCGGCATTAGCTGTGCATGAGGTTTGAAAGTGTGATTGTGTGACTTTAATAATATGTTGCCATTTGTTTTTGTAGAACTTTTTCAAGGATCCGTGGAACATATTCGATTTGATAACAGTGTTGGGCAGCATTGTGGATGCCCTCTGGATGGAATTCGGGGTAATTATCTTTTGCCTGCCATAACCCAAAACTCTCACAGCATACATATTATTGTTGTGTTCGATTTGTGTAGGCCGTTATGCAAGACAAACAAAGAAACAAACAAACAAAATATATTAATGATATACACTACTGTGTGTCATAAATAAAAATGTATAACAACAGCAACAACAAGAACAAGTATCTAGCTTTTTGTTTCGATACTTTTACTATCTCGTACGCGTACAATATTTAAACACTTATCACAGATATGCAAACATACATATACACGTACACATATGTATATTTACATACACACACGTACACTGCTATGTGTACATACGTGCATATGTATTTCGACGCATATTTAAGCCGTATTATATGTGGATTAATTCTACACAACCAACAGTCAATACAATATTTAGGGTTTATCCGTACAGCATTCAAAAGTTACAGCTAATAATTCCATCAAATAAATATTTGCATCCAGTTATTGTATTTATTACTATAGGGTATCTCAATATGCGACTTAACAATGATCAAAAACATTGCTCTAAAAAGTATGCAACACTTTTTTTTTTAAAATTATCTGCAAAGTCTGAATGGGAATATTGATTTACAATGTCTATATCGCCATTTGCTTATGAATAATGGGTTTGTAGCTGAGTTCTCAGTTGATTTTTGACCATTAAAGCCTACCAACGCACATACAGAAAGTTTTGTTCAGGTTTCGCCTAGGTGTAATTAAGAATGATTAGGTTAATTTTTAATGATTTCTGAGTGTGTGTTTTTAAGGTAACATATATACATATGACACTTTTTAATATTTTATATAATATATAAATATATATTTACACACACACACACAAGATGTTCTTTTTTAATTATTACAATTTTTTGCACACGATTTTAAACACACAAAAAAAAAACTTAAAAAAAGAAAGAACGAAACAATTCTTTTTTGAAAGTCTCACAAAATACAGAAATTAATAATCATATTTCTTTTTGATTTCCTTTTTCATATTTATTTGTGTACGAAAACGAATACCAAATACGAAATGTGGTCTCAAAAATCGGGAAAAACCAATCCGAAACAAACAAAAAAAACGATGAATGCAAAAAAAAAAAAAAACTATCTATAATAATAATCAAAATATAAAACACTCTCACGCTCAATCAAAACATTATTCACAACCCCCACAAAAAAACAAACGTTATTGTTAATGTATGAATTATGTACAAAACACATTCAAATATTTTTTACATGTAAATGCATATATGCGTCTACATATATGTATATATATGCAAACATCATACATACATGTCTTCGATCCAATGATTCCAACTAAATATATACCTCAAATGTTCCCCAAACAATAAATTGGCTATCGGGAAACAAAAACCATCACGTTATATCCACTGCTCAACACGAAATCAATAATTATGATAAACAAAAATAATAATGAAAATAATAAACAACTAAAACACATACACATGTTCTATGTAATTACAAAACCAACACCAATGGCAATGCCAAAAATGCAAAAAAAAAAAAAAAACCAAATGCAAACCAAATATGCAATCAACAATCGTTCATCACAAAAATCACAACTTGTATTCAATAACAACAATAATCACCGAAACAAAATTTAAATCAAACCAACCAAAACTGAAAAAAAAAAAAACAAAAAACAATTCAATATATAAAAAATCAAAAAACAAAACCAAATCAATCAACAAATTAAATTGTATTACAAAAACATGTTGTCATTCAACAAATATGCATGTGTATGTGCTTCAAATGTATGTATGTAACACACACATATTGTACACATACATATGCATACATATATATCTCATCTACAACATCGACATGTACAACAAATTTCAACACCAACAGCACGATGTAAGTACGAAACACAATCTACACAGAATTGCATTTATCAAAAAAAAAAAAAAAAAATAATATCATAAAAAAAATTTACTATATGTAAAAAAAATCAATGATTATAGATTTCGCTTTTACTGCTAACCACCTTTCCACCTACTTTATAAGCTTAATTAACTCTTTTTTTTTACAAAATGCCCTGGAACCAATATGTACAAAAAGATAAAAATAAAATAATATTATTATGTCTGTTAACTTGAAGATTCTTTTTTTTGTTGTAGCTAAATCTTTAATGATCGAAAAATATGTTGGGTACAGGGTATCGGCTTGTCGGCTACTCTGTCGACTTGAGCACCTTACTTTTGTTCGTTTTATTGCCACACATACAATTTCTACACACACTTGTATTATATTGAAAGTTGCATTCATTTATTTTCTTTCATTTGTATGCCTAGCAGAGAGCATTATGATTTTGTTACGGAATGTTCGCAAATGCGTATTGAAGGACCAACCCTCGAATCGAGAACAGAACAACTCGAAATCCTTTATAGAAATGTCTGTCAACTAGTTTCAGTAGTATCTCTGTCTTCTTTCTTACGACAACATATATGTGATGTACGATGTAGCAATCATAGGTACCTCTATGTATTATGTATTATGCTCTAAGCACAAATCCAACTTGTATTCATTTGTTTACTACGTTGCCATAGAAGGAACGGTTTTCGGTTGTACCGAATATTTTGTTGGTCTTTCTATCCTTTTAACTTGCTTTTAATCCGTATCTGTTAGTTTCATATATATTTTTGTTTCTCTTTGCCTAGCACAGACATTGCGGTTGTACTAACTACTTCTCTTGTAAACAAAAATAAAAATTTCTGTAGTCAACTTTGGTAGTAGATATGTACAGCGGCTGGATTTGATGGGTTGCCCATTTTGCAAGATATTTTTGATTCCTTTTGTTATTGAGAATATCGTTAACGCAGGATATGTGACAGTTTGCATTAACTACGACACTGAATAACCGATTTGTTCAACCGACAACTATGACAAATCGGTTTCCTTACACAAAAAAAAAAAAAAAAGTTTCCGACTTGTAAGCAGCAAGCTTAATGCAGTTAATGTTGGTATTATGCAATTGTTGTCATGTTTGGCGTTAATTTTTCTTGATATTTGCGCATGGCTTTGATTTTTATTGGTCTCTAAAACTGTATTTGAAAGCTTTCAATTTTTTCAATGACGATGATGATTTTTGAAAAAGCAAAACACGTTTTGAACTTGATAAATAGCATCAACACGCATTAAGTGCAACAGTCTAAATTAACTTAATTAACTTTTCAACTAATAATGATTTCAAATATGATGCAAACAACTATCTCTCTCTCTGCACAAACGAAAGTATTTTCCTTATTTTTTTTGTTCAATTTTCGAAAGATTTAAGTGAAACTATTTAGCTGAAACAGTGGTAAATGTAAGTAAGCAAGGCAACAATAACAATAACTGAACGACAATATGAACTTAAAGGTACTACTCATTTCAGTTAAGCACCTAACAATTTTCAACTTTTGAACTCTTTGAACTGTATATACCACAACTTATAATTCTTGCGCATGATTTTTCAGAGTGCCAGGGCAAATGTTTTGGGCTTTGCGAATTCAGACGGTTGGTCAAACTAAACTATAAATACAATTTTCTTTCTATTCTAATATAGGAGCATCGACAGTAGTTTTTCCGCTATACCCTGTATATGCTGCAGGTCTTTTCTGAGTAGTGATCTCTTTTATAATAATACTGAACTAGTTTTCAACCACTCTGCTCTATATACTCTTCAGATCTATATCTCTCACATAGATAGACTCTCAACATTAATAACAAACTCTTGGATTGGTTAATAGTGATGCAAACCTTTGGTATTTGAAATTTGCTTGTAAAAAAAAAACGCATTATATTTTAATTGCTGAATGCTACGGTTTGCATCCTGCTCAAAATTGTAGTGAATACTCAAACTTGCCTCATGTTAAGATGCTGCATGCTGCAAATAATTAAATACATATTGTACTTGTACAATGGTACAATTCGCAATACGGTACACTGTACCAAAAGGCGTACGCTGTACCATAACTGCTTTGTTTTGTGTGAGTTATGAATATATATGTTGCGACGTTCTGTTCAGGTATGTAAGATATTCCTCCAACAAACGGTTTCATCAGCGATATTTATATATATATATTTCTCGAGTGTCAGCAACTTACCAACAAATGTACCTATATAGTAATATGATGTACAAATATATATTCAAACTGATGCGAAGATGTGGTGTGCTACCAACCATCATGTTCATAGATCAATTATATAGAGTTCATCATCATATCATATCATCTGCAGGCTAGTTGTGAAATTGATCAGCAAGTCTTTGATTTCTATATATATATATATTATATGTTAAACTGTACTGTTTGTGGCTTTAGAAACTCAAGGCTTTCCTAGTGCAATCGAATTGAAGCGTGAAATAAAAGATTGTTTTTGTTAACTGTTTGAACACATGATACGAAACATACATACAAGTAGCATTCGATCTCTTCTCTTTACTAATTTCAATTGATTTTTGATCTCTAAACTTATCAAGAAAGTCAATTGTTACCACTAATTTTTAACTCTACTTTATTTGTTTCTTTATTTTTCTGGAAAAAAACCAAAAAAAATGATATATACGAAATCGAAAATCTTGAACGCCAACGCCAACGTCGTAACAAATCCGTAATTCGATTGAACAAATAACCGATACGTGAACCGTAATTGCAAATTAAATACAAAATAATCCATTAAACTTATAAAAAATCTACAAAATCAATTTGTATATAAAATTGCTTATAAAATGAATTAAACGTTAAAACAAAAAAAAAAAAAAAAAAAAATATAATCACAAACATTTCATTATCGTTGAAAAACTTTTGAATTCATCTCTGTTGGCTGCTGTCTGTCGAATTCGAACTGAATGCAACTGAAACCTGAACTGCTGTTCCAAAATCCAATAAATCTACCGATTTGATTATTATCAATACAATACGATACAACAATTGTGGCAACAAATTCGATATGAGTTATGTATACCTTACATTTCAAAAACATACCGAATCCAAAAATTTCAATTGAACAATGGTTTCTGATTATCCCAACAGGATGTAAGTAAACAAACTAAAACGAGAACAAACCTATATACTAAAAATACCAAAAACAAAAATCTATTTATTAGCATTTTAGCTAAACGTTTACTACTACTATATATCCTTTCTGTACTCACATCTCGCATCGATGATGTTTTCTTCCGTAGTATATTCTTCAATTGCCTTGATTTTCACAAATACATATGTATATATATATATATGTATTATGTATATGTATATGTATTTAGCTGCTCATTAAATACTTTTTCTAGACAACCACCAAAAAAAAAAAAAAGAATACCATTTAAATCATTTCTCGTTTTCAAATATTTTTTGTAGTGCTGTTTTAACCCGTTCTACCCGATTGCCACGTTGCTATGGATTTGGCTTCAAATAATAAACAATGTTCCACAACGCGAGTTCTTATTAGTTTCGTCTCTGTACATAAACAACAATCAAAACTCTCTCTCTCTCTCTCGCTCTCTCTCTCTGTTTATTGTTACTGCTTATATGTACCATGTGTATCACATAACATCATGCTAGTGACCAAACCGAAACCCCCTTTATACCCTAACCCTACTAATACTACTAGGCATAACTGTGAGATTCCCGCATATGCTATATATATATATATCTGTACCTTTGACAGACGGTCGCAAAACTGACATTTGGTATCTTAACCTAATAGCACTACCCTTAGATGCTTCGCAAAAAAAATACAAAAAGTGCATAGTTGTAATCTACTATACTATATGTAAATATATATATATACCACATATATATTTATGAGCGATAATTGTAATAAATGAACATACCTTAATATACTACTTTATATATATATAATTTAATCTACTTTAATGATAATTACGTAGAGGCCACGTCGAGGCGGTATGCGTCCCAAAATCAGTTGGGTTGCCCGGCCCTGATGTACCTATGTGTGTATCGATAACGATAACGATCATACATTCGTACATACAGTGCATAATGTAAACATATATATAGATCCATATATATATATGCAACAGCTGATGAGTAAAATATTTTGGTCAAAGCTCTTGAATCGGTTACGAACTCGAATCGGTTACCGACACCGCAATGTGTACCTACTTAACTTATCGATCTTATTTTTCCGACTGCTTAACATATATACTATATACCACTCACAAAGAATATATGTACAAACATACAAACAAACAACAAGTTAGGGAAATGTACATACAGACAAATGCATACAAAATTATTCTTATTGTAATATTGTTATAAATTTCTTGGTTTTTCTTTTTGTGTATATTGTACTTATTATATTGTGTATCTGTTATGCTTTCATTATAATTATTGCTGCAAACAAAAAACTCACTCAGATAGTTTAGAACAGTACAAAATTTACCTTCAACTGTTGTTTAGATTTTTCAAAACTACTTATTACGATCCCCAAGGCCCAAAAAAAAAAAAAACTTAACTTCACACTTTTTCAAACTGTTTTGTAATTAGTAATTCAGCATCTGAGAAAATCAAAAACAAATACAAATGCACATGTTACGCTGTATTGGTGTGGTAGTCAACACACACACACACTCACATACACACACATACGAACACACTAACACAAACAAAAGCAGACGCTTTTTACAGTTTATACACAAAGCGATCGATATACTATTTATCTAAAAATCTAAAACTAGTTTTTGATTCAAATTTCAACATAAAACAAATTATTTCTATTGCATTTGTTGACACACAAATTTTTTAATTTAGCATTTTGTGAACAAAAAAAAAAAAAAAAAAAACATTTTTTTATATACTTAACTAAATCATTTTCATCTCAACATTTATATATAAATATATACTATATATCTGAGCTAATTCTATGCAAATTTGACTGTAATTATTTTGTATATCTTATATAGAGCAGAACATTCGAATTCGAAAAACCTTTTAAAATTGATCATTACTAACCAATCAAAACTCTACAACTAATACCTAATGCCAATATGTATATGTATGTACTTTTATTATGTACAACTAGTACTACTTACTTACCTAATTACTGCTACAACTACTGTTAGTACTACTTGCTAGTACTTATACTGCTGCACAACTTAACTACTAACTAACTACTAACTTACTAACTTACTAACTACTTACTTACTACTTACTTTTACTAAGTACTAACGAACTTTTTTAAAATGAAAGAGGAGCAGAGAAACAAACTGAAATGGCATCAATTTTGAATAGATCTCAATTGGTCTACACAACAACAACAACAACGGGACAACATTCACTCTAATACAAAAATTTCCTTATTTTTTTTTTCCGTTTCTCTCTCTCTCTCTCTCTCTTTCCCTTTGACCAACAATATTTTACAGTCGAACTCAATCAACGTCGGCTTCCTGCGTTTGTTTCGTGCGGCGCGTCTCATTAAATTGCTCCGCCAAGGATACACAATACGCATCCTGCTATGGACATTCGTACAATCATTTAAAGCACTTCCATATGTCTGTTTGCTTATTGCAATGCTATTTTTTATATACGCCATTATTGGCATGCAGGTAAGTTTTCCCAAAACATTGAGTGTCACACACACACACACACAGACACAAAGGATACTATATAACAGGGAACATAACACTTGGGTTATAATAAAACAAACGTATTAGACGCTATACTTATTTATAATAGGTTTTCTTATTTCAATATCATTTCCAATGTTTTTGTAAAGTTTTTCAACTTAGCAGTTCGATTTATTTATTTCAAATCATTTTTTAATCCAACTTAGATCGAGAACAAAAAGAATATAGCGGACCTAGTGCAAAACAGAAATGTATCCTTAGCATACGTAATAGACAAAATACTTAAAGCTTTAAGCTCTGAACAGTTAGGTAAAATAGTTTTATATATATATATAGATTATGATTAGATAGTTTTTGATACAAAGATTTTTATTTTATTTTTTTTGTTTAGGGCCCCTTTTAAGATGTTCATATATGTATGTTTGTACTTAGGCCTGCATCATTGCATATATTTTTTATTCAAAAACTGTCTCAGCTTAGCGTTTCTAGTGTGACGTCATCAAAACACACTTAAAAAAAAATATTATACAAAACAAAACTAAGAAAGAAACTCTTTAAAAGCTTTTTTATGGAAAAATGTACAGCTTAACACTTAGCTAATAAGTGTCGTTAAATTAAATTGTGTGTCTCATTAATTATTATTCTTAAGATGTACATTTTTCATTTCGATTAAAAAAAAAACAAAACATAAAAAATAAAATGATAAAGGAATATGGAAAAGTAGCAGATTAATGCTTTTCGGACAATACTCGTAGCGAAAATTTGAAATTAGTCATGAACTGAGTCGTCTAATAACATTCAACAATATTGTATAATGTCTCACACGAAAAAAAAACAAACAAAAAAAAAGGTTTTTGGCAACATTAAATATGATCCGGACACGCAACTGAATCGTCACAATAACTTTCAATCGTTCTCTGGAGGAATCATGCTGCTTTTTCGGTAAACGAAGAATCAAGTTACTTAGTGTATCTATCTTTTGGTGGCACTAACACAGACATGCTTACATCAATTATATACCATTCATGCTAGTGAAACCGTAACTAGTTTTCGTGTATTCCGAAATTTGCGATACAAACTATATAGTTATATATATATATATATATATATAGTTTTAAATGTTTCTAATGTACAATCGGTATACAAGTCACAAATGCTCGAATCGATTTTCGATTAGTATCGATTAGTGTCGATTATTATCGTTTATTGTCGTTTATTATCTATTATCGATTATTATCGAGTATCGATTATTGTCGATTATTACTGAGTATAATCGATTATTGTCGTTTATTATCGAGTATTATAGATTTTCGATTATTATCGATTATTGTCGATTATTATATATTAGTATAGATTATCGATTCATATCGATTATCGATTCATATCGATTTTCAGTTATCGATTATTATCGAGTATCGATTATTACCGAGTATATTCGATTATTATCGAGTATTATCGATTTTCAATTATGATCGATTTTCGATTATTATCGATTATTAACGATCGTTTGTGGCTTGGCATAGCATTATTATCTAGTTACATACATAATAAACATATTTTAGATTCATAGAATAACTTGTGTTAATCGTGTTTTTGTTTCGTGTCGATTCGATTCGATTCGATTCGTTGCGTTAATTGTATTCGATATCAATGTAGAAATCAATCGCAATCGAGAACTGCCAACAAGAACAAGATATAGTATGCATTCTTCTTCTTCTACACATACTCTTTTACCTACATAGAATGTACGAATAATGAATGTAACTGTGTTCAAGTTTCTAGTTACGAATTACAATTTGTATAGACAAACTATATCATATATATATATATAACGTATATATTGTAAATTTTTGCTTAGTGTTTGTTTGAAATTCAATAAAAACAAATGTATAATACACTTAAAAAAACAAAAACGTGTTGCAGCAGTTCCGTTTGCGTACCTTAAATAATTCATTTTGCATTGAAAAAAAACTAAAAGTCAGCTTTCACACACACACACACACACACACTTTATATGTATTTTGGCGTTAGAGTTTTGCGTTAGAGTTCGGCTTTAAACATATATATATAGTATATCCAACCCAATCCATGTACCTATTATAACTATAACTACATCCTCTACATAACTGTAGATATATATATTTCTACTGCATTGAAGATCGATAACGAGAGTCAGGCACTTTCATTGTATTACCTTTTCCCTCTCTCCCGCTTTGTTTTTGCATAATTTCTATATATCCCATGCAGGTACTTACATACATACATATATACATGTGTACTCAGATACTACAACTAGACATTGCTAAATATTGAATACCTATTACGTACTTATATTATTTGTATGCATCATCGTTAAGATCCTTAGAACAGTTATTTGTTTCATGTACTACTTACTATATAGACAGTATTAGTCTTAGTTACTAAAATACTTTGAGTGGGAAAGTTAGGAAATCTTTCGATCTGAGGATATATATATATATGTACAACAACTTGTGGGTGACAATAACAAAAGTGTTACATAAATTTATATATATATATATATATAGAGTGACAACAAACCAATCAAATTAATCATTATATGTGCGTATACTGTACTATATATATACTATATTATTTACCGATATTTGAACCGTGCATAGGTATTCGGAAATATCAAACTAGGTACAGTGGAAAATTCCATTACTAGACACAACAACTTCCAGTCATTTATACAAGGCGTCATGTTGCTTTTCAGGTATGTAAATCTCTTTTGGCCTACAAAAATATTTTTGCGATTAATCGCATAGAGTTCTATATATTAAATTAATTACAAATACAAAATACACCAAAATACAATACGTTCGTTCGTTCGTTAAGAAAACGTTTTCGATTTTCAAATAATTAAGATATTTAATAGATATATACATATATACATACATACATATATACGATATACAACTAGTATATTCCCACATACTATTTTACCTTAGCGTTTAAATAATATACTAATCTAATACTTATAGATTTCAGTTCTCGTACTACACGAGTCTTACTCTAGCGTTACGAATATGCCCCCCAAAAAAAAAAAACAAAAAAAACTGGAAACCGAAACCAAAAACCAAAAACTTTGTAGTGTTTACTAATATGTATATTTCTGAAATTCGTTAATGGGAAAGAAAAGAAATAGGATTAGATTTATTAGCCGTAATACATTAGGTAAGTCTGTTATACTTAAACTTAGATTCCTAGTCCAAGGTATAGCATATAGTACTATATGGTTAGGCATTCGGATTCAGTTTAGACGCAAGAAGCTCAAGAGTAAACATCAACAACAACAACAGCAACAGCAACAAATCAAACAACTTCTCATTAATTATATTCAATTTTATTGTTTATTGTACATTCATTCAAATCCAATCTTTATGCAGTTCACTCATCCCAGGGATCCAACATGTGTGAGAGCAAATAATATGCACATACATTCACATATATCCAGCTTCTTTCCTTATATATAGTATATATAGTTTGTACTTGTAGTTACCAGGGGCATTCATCAGATCGGTTCAGATCTTACTGATTAGCTGGTAAATGCCTTGCCCATACTATATATCCATAGTTACGATTAGTGTTAAATTGTAATCGTTTGAACTACATGCTATACTATATATGCCATATGAAAGCGATATATTCTGTAGGTTGGATTGGCATATTCGATTCAAAGATACTTCTTTGAGTAGGCTGTCTCCACTATATACACTATAAAAAATCCCAATTATGTTGTTCATTATCCCAAACATTTACAAATTTCATATTTGCTCAAGAAGTTTTGAACTTGTACACATACTATGTTTGTAGATCATTGCTAGAGTTATTTATGTATGTGTTACCATTATCATGTATGTACGTGTGTGTGTGCCTATTCCATTACATACTATATACAACATATAATGTATGAAACGCCACTCGATTCGCCAAAGTTTTGCACTTTTGTTGTTGCCGTTGATGTTTTTGAGCTAGTAATTTTATTGATTTCGTTTTTCTGTGCAATTGTTCTCACTCCATATTTGTGCTCAATATACATAGTAGATGTATGATCGGAAGCGAAATTTTGCAATAAGTTGACAAATATATAACACTATAACAATAGATAGCTGCTTATGTACATACTATATACAAAATTATTTACTTAAATTTGGATATATTCGGGTTTTACAACACTGAATATTATAATTAGGGCTTGAGCATTGTTACTGTTATACATACTGTATGTTATTACCCCTACCTACCTAACACCCGCCCGCCCGTCCCCCAGTTGTATGTGTGAATAATTATATAGTATGATATATATATATATAGTTTTGCTGGTATAATTTAGAAGTTGAGCAATAGTTTTTGAGTGTTTTTCCCATACGAATTAAGCTAAATATTTGCAAATTTTATTTATTAAGTGTATATACAGTATAGTTTTACCGTTAGTTGTTAATTGAGATTGAATACAGACACGTTTTTGTATGTTATCGCAAATACACTTGCCAAAAAGTCGATTTAAGTACAAGTATATATTATGTTATGGGCCTATAATATTATAGTTTGCATTCGAACCGAGCATCTGGTAGAACTTTCCAATGCAAAATTCCAAATATATTTTCAAAGTAATGTGAAACCTTGACAGCTATCAGATGTTCGGATGTGCTAAAGTTTGAAACTAGTGTAACTTTTAATACCCTATACCCAAAAAATACCTATCGAAGTATCTATCATAATATTAATGAGCTTGTTTCTTGGGTACAGGGCATCAGTTAGTCGATTCAACTCGACTAGAGTATTTCAACATGATCATATAGTATGTATAGTCCGATATGTGTGTAGTACTATGTACATATATTTATATATATATATTAAGTAATAATATTAATTAAGTATTACTTGAATCATTTGCATATCATACATGTACTATTGTGAATACATTCACAGGAATAGCTTAGATATTTATCGATCATTCTCATAAGTATAACAGCATTTCGTAGGTAGATCGTAATTGATTAAGTCCATTAAGATATTTAGTCATTATGAATATTAACTGATTTAAAATCGTATTCGTTAACGGTATCGTTATCGTTTGTGTTGTCCCTATCGTTATCGTTATCGGTATCGTCTCCGTCTCCGTCTCCGTCTCTCCCTCCCCTCTTGCCGATGATGACCATTCCAAACCAAATCGCAGATGTGCAACGGGCGAGGCGTGGCCAAACATAATGCTTGCGTGCCTGAAGGGCAAAGCCTGCGACGACGACGCCGAGAAGGGTGCCGGGGAGTACTGTGGTTCGACGTTGGCGTACGCCTATTTCGTATCGTTTATATTCTTTTGTTCGTTTCTCATGTTGAATCTGTTCGTGGCCGTCATCATGGATAATTTTGATTATCTAACGAGGGATTCCAGTATATTGGGTGCTCATCACTTAGACGAATTTGTCCGCATATGGGCGGAATATGATCCAAATGCGACGTAATTATCAGTTTAATATACAAATATTACTTATTATACTTACCTGATTCCCATGTGTTAAGTTCTCCAAAATTTGTATACTAAAAACACTCTATAAAACTATTATTTATTAACACACACCCAGACATACAGTCGTATGTTCTGCTAAACAATATTAAATGATTATTATTTGATCGTATTTGTTTCATATACACTCCACTCCAAAGAAATATATTAACTTTCAATCAAAGCTCTTTGCACGCTTCTCTACTTTCCAAAGTCTTATACTCACTCTTATACAATGAATTACACCAGAGCAAAATCGGCTTCAAGCCGTGTTCGTGCTGCCAGGGTTTGAACAACATTTTCACAATACTGTTAACCGTCACTTTTTAGTTTTTCCTGTGGGTATCTTTTATTACGACACTTTTCTACTACCAATGCCTCACAAGATACTCTTTAATGACACGATTCGAAAATCAATGTTTGATTTAATGTATTGTCTGCTTTTGTGAGATACAAGTTTGAGAATGGCCTTAAAGAAAGATCTTGTGATTGGCGTATTCGTCTTTGGTATTATACCGATGATTATGTTTTGGGTTTGCGGCGTCATTGAAAACTGATATTGCTTCCTTTTTTGAACTGGTATGAAATAGTGGTAGAATACATTATACGGAAATGTACGACATGCTGAAAAATATGGATCCGCCATTGGGATTCGGTAACAAGTGTCCCAATCGACTTGCCTACAAGAAACTAATACGCATGAATATGCCATTGGACGATGAATTGAGAGTCCAATTTACCACAACGTTGTTCGCTTTGATTCGGGAGAATTTAAGCATTAAAATGCGAGCGCGTAAGTTCACATTTATGCCATACTACTCATCATATTAATAGTACATTGTTTTATTCGTTATACGATTGTGTAGCTGAGGAAATGGACCAGGCGGATATGGAGCTCAGGGAAACGATCACAAACATATGGCCATTGCAGGCTAAGAAAATGTTAAACCTGCTGGTTCCACCCATTGATCAGCTAAACAAAGGAAAACTGTCAGTTGGTAAAATCTATGCGGGATTCCTTATATTGGAATCCTGGCGAAATACGAGGTTCGGCCAGATTGATTCAGGCATGCCGGTAAGTTATCCCTTCACATTACCTAACCCCACACCACAAATACGATCGAACATTCTATATACTCGATTCGAAGCAATATCAAAAGGCATACTTAAATGTGCCCAGGGTTTAGTTGTGTCTGTATTTTACCGGCTTTGATAACCCTTTGAAAGGAATTAGCTTATAAAGAGCTGTCTGTCAAAGTACAAATGTTGAATACCTATTCGAAAGTTAGGCATAGGAGTTGATTTTGTTCAGTTTATTTATGTTTTTTCTATATTCTTATTTATATTTGTCACTTACACCAGTCAAGCTTGGGTGTGCCCACTTACATTCAAGACACTGTCCAGTCTATTTAACAATCGTAAAAAATATAAAAGAAATAATAAACATTAAAAAAAAAACATATGTACACACAGCTGTATATATAGATTGAGCAATAAGTTTTTATTTTATACATATAAAATACTTTAGGCGAAGTACAAAGATATTGCAAACTTATTTAATAATACGAATTCACTCTGGCATGGATTGGATCTCCTGACGATAACTCGATTTTAGTTGCCCTCAAAACGCATATTAATAAAATAAATGCATATTTATAACCGTAAACATAACTTCAATAAACATTCTACTAACAAGATAGCAAAGTTTTCAGTATAAAGGTCTGGAAACGAATTATTATCTAAAGACAGTCCAAATAAAATATTTCATAGCATACTTAAAAGGGCAAAATTGGCCATTATACAGTTTGTGACATATTTAAGTTTCAAGATGTTGTGTAGATCCAATCCAAATGCCAAAAAAACAAATAAAATAAATATACATTGCTTTGTCAACACAAAGAAGCACACATTAATTAAACACATTAATTAATTCAAATATGTGAGTAATAAATATTATGATTTTTCTTCTCATATGTTTGACAATAAACTCTCGAAAAAAAAACCAAAAAAAAAACGAACAAACTTAACCAATAACTAAATGTACCACTACAAAAAAATGATAATTTTTATGAACTTATAAAAATGCAGAATTGGAAGGAGGTATATAATTAATTTATATGCAACCTCACACTTAACACACTTTTGTATATATGTTGGTCACATATAAAAAAACAAAATATATATACCTTAAATATGTGAAACAAATACATAACATACTTAACACATTCGTTAACTTACACGTAATCAAACAAATAATATTTTTTTTCAAGTACCGTATAAACTTTTTCCATCAAATTTCCGGAAAAAAACAACTTTAGAACAAAAAAAAATATTTAAAATTGTTTATTGCACATTATTGTGATTTGAAACATATATCATCCAGATGACAACAAATTTCTTCCGAACAAAATTGTTCATAATGTATTAAAGTTGATGGAAAAAGTTGCGTACTTTCCTTTTATATGTATTTTTGGAGTTTTTCCCAAGTGATGCACTTTAGCTGCATTTAAACCAAGGCAGATCCATCAGACCAAAACTATTTCAACAAAAGAAAGAACCAAAAACAAATATCCAAAATAATGTGTGGTGCATTCTTCGGGAAGAACAAAACCCATAATTTGATATTCAATTAGTTATTGAAATGAGTTGAATAAAACCAGTAGACAAGTACAATAATGATATTATAAATATTACAAATAATAATGGTAGAGTTAACGAGTTGATATACTATATATTTCTTTTAATATATCGAGTTTGTGATTGTACTCGTATGGTTTGATTTACTTTTAGGTACAAGTAGTTTAATAATTTGTAAGTCTTTACTCATAGACAGACACACAATTAACCATTCAACCACAGTTTCACAATTCGTTGAGTCTAATCAAAGTTCGTCTGACCTGTTCGGGGTCACGCAAAGGTTTTTACACTATACTATATATATGTATACTATATATAGTTCACAATCACATTCACATTCACATCGCTTAGGCTTATAACAACAACAAAAAATACAAAAAAAATACCAAAAAAAAACCAAAACCAAAAGTAATTAAATGACATACATTGTTTTATATATTCTTGTTAATGCACAAACAAAACGATAACAAAAAATATTACCACTGACAAACTGATTAATTTGAAATTGTCGTACAATACTTGTAATTGGATATTTGGGCAATGATAGCGGAAGAAACCCAATGATGATGACGATGATCGTAAATATAGCCCAACGGCCATCGAGGAGCCGGTATATAAACTAATCTTAAAATCTATACATATTTCGCTTGACTTTACTTTGCCTTTTTGATAAGCTCCTCTTTCACGTGTTTGCCATTAAACAATTTCTGCAAGTATCTACCAATTTCGGCTAGAGGCATGTGTAAATACTCGCATAGGAACGTGCATACCTTACTTAACCAATACTACCACTACTACTTAACATAGGCAAAACAAACACTAGTGTACCATAACGCCAGAAACCCAACTAGTACAACAACAAGAACAACACAAGCACACACTAATTGCAATGCTATGCTAAGGTTATGTTTATCGCTTCTCACAACCTCTCTCACACACACACACACACACAAACTTAACTTCCACACACACACACACCAAAGAACTTAGATTTTAAACTTCAAACCTTGTCCCTCTAGACACACATGCACTAGGCTATATATCACGAGCATAGTACGATCTCGTTTCCAATAACAATTCTCCGAAATGAATCAGAGACGTTCAGATATTATACAAAATTAACACCTTACTTGGGGTTCTTTGGTTCCATTTGGAAAAAAGAAGATACTAAATCCGAATATAAATATATATCACATTCAGTTTCATTTCAATCATGGTTAGGTACTAACAATATGGGTGCTTCAATAACCAATACACACAATAATAGAGAAATTTGATTTTGTTTTGTGTCAAATTTATCATTGCTGATTTTGATTGTGAGCCTTTTTTTAATATCGCACATTTAATACAAGTTTCGAAACGAATATTGCACATATAGAGATGCATTTTTGAGCATAATAAACCTAGAAACTTTACATATACAAGTTTAATCACTAAGCCAACTGCATATTGAATGATATACTATATATGTATATGTATATGTAGTGAGATTTGATTAGTGATTGAACTGAAAAATGCAGCATAAATGCTGATATGGGTTACGATAATGCATCCCCCCAAAAAGAACCCGATATCGATTAAGTAAAAAACCGTGAAAAATATATATCAAAGAAATCAATGAAACGAAAAATCAAATAGTACAAACAGATGGCAAATGTCCTATATTTAAGAATTTATTTATTTTTGTTTGTTTGGTTTCACAAGTTGAGTTTCCAATAACATTTTTTAAACGATGATAGGCATGCAAACGATTGTATTATAAGTCATACTAGGTACAAATGAAAATCTTAATAATTTTGCATAACTAAACCAAAAACCATTACTTAAATCAAAAAAGAACGTTGGCATGCAAAAAGTAAAAACTAAAAAAACTAAAAAAGTAAAATAATTCAATAAGCTGAACGTGTCATGATGATGCAACCTAAACTTAGAAAACTTACGACTTCCTTTTTCTTTTGTGCTATATATACTATATACACCTAACATTTTCATCTAGATACACCTTGCTAAGAACTAATAGAAAAAGAAAAAAATAATCAAAAAAAAAAATAAATAAATAAATAAAAAAAATTCACATTTTGCGTCTAACTCTTATCTACAAATTGGCACACATAATTCATATAATTATAAATATATATATATATACGATATAAATAGAGATTCTTCATTAGATTTTCGTCAAAACCTAGTGAGTTGTAAAAATGTTTGCGCATGTTTTTACCAATCAAAAATCAAAAAAAATATATCTCTTTTGAGCAATTATAATACACAATGCGAAAGCATCAATACATCAAACTACACATGAACCAAAACACATTTATAAATCGCATAGAGCTTTCAACATCTCTAAATGGTATACTACTATAATACTACATACGTATTCAATGAAATCAGCCGACAACCGCTATTTGCCCTTACTTTATTATAATATATATATACTATACATATACAACTATATTAAAAACATATTTATATATAACATATATATATATATTTAGTAACAAAAACATAAACCGAAATCCAATATATAAATATATATATATATTTTTTTACTTTTTATTTTGATTTTTGTGTACCTACTTATTACATTTTCGATTATTCTATAATAATTCTTACATTCCATTCTAACGCTTAAACACAATCAAACAAATCCAAATACAAAAATATAAATCCTAATGCGTTGCAATGTAAACATAACTCTCAATACTCACCACTCACCCACCAATGTCTGCAACAACAAACTTGCAATCGCAACAACGTTTTCAAATCTACATAACAACAAACAATAAACAACAACAACAAACCAACCAACCAACCAACCAATCAACCAACCAACAACAACTACTAAAAACATACTTTAATCACATACAACTGCAACCACAAACCAAAAAATATATATGTGTATTAAATGAAATGATTGAAATGAAATCGTAACTGGCAACGGCAAAACCAAAACCAAAACCAAAAAAACGAAATACGAAAACTAGAAACAATCATTCTTTAATTGCCTGCTCGATATGGCCGCCCTTGACAAAGGAGGATCGCGACAGGGTTCCATAAGTTTCGAGCCGAATGGGGAAGGAGCTGCCAACTCACAAACACATTTATTAGCCAGCACTCATCACGCTAACGGTGATGTCGAACACAACAGTTTGGCAACACTAGCACGACGGAGTACGATCCGAAAGCGATCTGTTAGGTAATTTAAACCAAACTTCACTTTTACCTTTACTTGTAAAGTGCAAAGTATTGCCAACGTCATCAATCACAATCAATCAACCGACCAGTCAATCAATCAATCATCAACATCATCTCGTTTTTCATCATTTTCATGAATACAAACTTATGCCAGTTAGAAACATAACTTCGGCTTGTGGAAAATATATATCACCAAGATCTTAGATCTAGACTTTTCCCACAAAGATCATAAGTTGTTGTTACGATTACATTGTCCACATAATTATGAAATATTTTACATCGTTTCTTACTAAACTTCCCAACATGTTTCCGCTTGGATGCATATGAAGTTCCGTTCTAACTTTTCCATGGCATTCAATAACCGAATGATCGAAAGGAATACTATGTTCATCACATAACTCATCAATGACATCAAACCATCAAGAAATACATACATACCACCATGCTACATACATCCCACACATTTCTTATACCAATACACATACATTTATGCATACTATATGTATCACTGTGTGTCTCTCTTCACTGCTCAACCGATTTACCACTATAATCCTATTCATTTGTTATGGTTTTTTGTTTGATTTGTAAGTTCACGACAAAAACAATCACACACACAAAAAAATCACAAACAATTTCGTGCTTGTACATTTACATAAGTAAATTGTTCTTTTCTTCTAATTTTTAAATAATTTCAGAAACAAAAAGGTGAATAAGTTTGATAAACTCCAAGCGGTAAACGAAAAAACCAGAAATTATCGAAACAATTTACTAAAACAACAATAATAATAAATCATAATAATAATAATAATAATAATTGTGTATTATATGAATATGTGTGAATACTTTTTGTGTCCATAATCCGTTTCCGATATAAATGTTGTTCACAAAAAAAAAAAAAATACAAAAAAAAAAAACCTTAAGTCGAAAGTAAAAGTACACAATTTAGTATACCTAATATACTTAATACCTTTTGAATATTATATGTATGTATGTGTAAAGAAACGCTCGCTCATCTACATATATATAGATAATATGATGTATGTATGTAACGAAACTATGTATATGCCATATGTGTGTACATACGTACATATATGCATAGAACTTTTAACTAGATACATAACTGTATGTATGTATGTATGTATGTACATATGTATGTATGTATGTATGCATGTATGTACATATGTATGAACCTATGTGTATCTTAACTTTTAAGCAATAGTATCGAGAAATACTCCATCATACATACATACATAAACACATACATACATACATACATACGTACATACATATGTGTATGTATATGTATATGTTGCATAGCCCATTTATTGAAAAAACGTTTAGCAAAAGCAAATCTTCGCTTAGTACTCGTACTCGTACTCAATGTTGTAATTTGATCGTTGGTCGTACTATATACATATATAATATAATACTATAAGTACTTAAATGTACGTAGGCGTTCGTTCCTTGGTTCCATCGGCAAGTTCTCTAGTTGCAAGTTGTTAACAGGGTTCCAATTTGTTAAAAAAAAAATATATATATATATAAAATATATAAAAATTCTATATATGCGAACTCTGATTACAACTACGAACTACGAACAAAGCTGACTTGACTACTAACTACTACAACTACTTATAAACAATATTTGTAAACACTTTCGCAATCTCTCAGTGTATCTTACACCGATTAGTTAAAGCACAGCTATCAGTTGAAGCTATTCTAGTGGTAAATACATACATATATAGTCATGTGTGTAGGATATTTTATTTCACAATTAAACGTTAACATTTTGTGTCTCAATTGTACAACTATACACTACAAAATAGACCAGAAATAGTCAATAATTTTCTTAAATTTCTATACATCAAATATATTTAACGACAACTGGAACTAACATACATACTACTACAACACCTATCTTAACTACTTACAACAAAAGATAACTTTGGATAGCTTTGGTGGTTCCGTACTCATTTCTCAAAGTTCTCCTTGTCAACTCTCTATCTCTCTCGCTTTCTCGCACTCTCTCTCTCTCTCTTTGTCTCTGTCTCTGTGAGTCCGAATCGAACTTGACTTGATAATTTTTGAGTTATTAGAAACAAAATTGTAAAGTTTTTCATTTCGAAAACATTCAAATTATATACTATATATGTAGCTATGATATTTTTACAATGGCTGTATGTGTATGTGGTTAGAGATATATATATATATATATACTACCCCGTTCAACTTGTGGTAAGTAAATCAGGCACATTCCCTGATCCATGTCAATCAGCTGCACCAACCACAAACCACAATAACCACCAACCACCTCCACCAACCACCAACCACCAACCAGAACCTGCAATCAGAATTCAAATGAATACAACTCTGTACACACACACACGCACACACACACGAACTCGCGCACACACACACACATAGAATGTAGAATGCATGCATAATACAAATGTACCATATATAAGATACAACTAGTCGTAATTGTGTTAAGATGTATATATGTTTCTTCGATGCTAATGCTTAGTTCTTGAACTGTGCCTGCTGCTTGTGCATAACACGACTATCTCACTAGACAAACTAATGTGTATATATATGTATGTAAACAATGTAGTTAGTTAGTTGTAATCATTAGCAAGTTAGTTAGATAACATTGACATCCTTCGTTTGGTATGTTTTGACTTATGTTTGTACTCTGTTTATTTGGTTTTACATAAATATAGGACAACATTTAACTACAATTGTGTGTAGCTGAATCTGGGTAACAATCAATTGGCCTACAAATCAAAAAAAAAAAAACAAAAAACAACAATTAGATGATATCAAGAAACAAATTAGAAAACAATCCCAATGAGATAGAAACAACAATTAATAATAACAAAAAATAGTTAATAAAACAAAAATAACGAATATACAATATACAATATATATTTAAATTACTTTAAAATGTTCAAGTATATATATACATATATGTATACCCTTAAGTAGTGTATGGAATTGTTTAAATGTTACACGCCCTATAATAACTATTAGGTTATATCCTTGCATTTGAGAACCTTTCGATACTTCAACCTAGTGCAATTAAAACCGCATTTCGATATGTATTTTGTTGCAGTGAAGTAATATTTGTTTTTCATTTCCATAAATATATATACATATATACATATGATAATATAAAAAGGTGGGCAAAACAAGTATAGATGTATTTGCTTTGTCACCCCAATATATATATATATATATATATATGTTTATGTATATGTTCCAATACACGGAGTATTGGAAAGTTTTGTAGCTTTTATTGTATACCGATTAATATAATATCGATAACAACAATTGTTGAATGAATTCATTTGAAATCGGTCAAAGACAAAAACCTATAAAATACAATTATATAATTATATATATAATTATGCATACGATACACACAAACAGAGATACCTGTGACAAAGGCCGATTCCAAATGGTATCATTCAAAACTTTTGATAACTAAATGCTAAATACTTTGTGTTCGAATCTATTGCCTAGATGCTGGAGCTGCAGGATGCGTCGAGACATCCATCGCAGGAGTCGCTGACTGGAGCCGATGCTGGCCATTTACATCCTGGACATTCGTATATGAATGGCCATCGGCATTCGCCTAGTTTGAGGTTAGTTATCGATTAAGTTGTCGCTAATCGTATATCCTATATCGTTATCGTTATCATTGTCATTCGCAGACACAACGGCTCTCCATTGGCCCGATCGCCAAGTCCTAGACGGCGCGGCCATCAATACATACATCATGATATCGGGTTCTCCGATACCGTATCTAATGTTGTAGAGATGGTCAAGGAGACTCGCCATCCTAGGCATGGCAACAGTCATCCACGGTATCCAAGAGGTATTTATCCACAATTACAATGTCATTTGTTTGCTTTCGATTCAACAACATAATGTATGTACTACAATGTATGTATTCAATGCCCAAAACTACTTAATAATCTTATGTGTGAGCTGATTGCGAAAGTAACATTAATCCCACGACAGATATAGTATGTCTGAAAAGTGTTTTGACTTGTGTAACATATTCAATTTCAACCGAAACTCTTAATATTTAGTACCTTTAATAGTAACAATAACTTTGTTTGACGATGTAATATCATTCATTGATGTATATCAGTCGAAACGCGAATGTTATATATAAAGTGCATACATTTGGATTCGGTTTAGCCGAAGTTTTATCCTAATATATATAAATATATATACTATTTGGTAGTATCCTAGTCATATACATGCATATATGATTATATATGTCTACAGTTTACTAGCATTAAAAATATTACGACTTTTATTTCCTTTCCTTTTTTTTTTCTTAACATATATATATATATCATTTCTATTATGATATTTTTGTAAGTGTAATTTGATTTGTTTTTGGATTTTTTGGTTATTCAAAGCTCTAAAAAAAATATGAAAAATATGAATTATGAAAATGGAAATTTTAATTGCAATTGTAACACGATTTTTACAATACGTAAACTGTTGTGCCCCGACTTCCTTAATTATCGTCGTTTTTCTTTTTTATTATTGTTGTTATATGTACAATATAGGTTCATGGTCAGCATCGACAAGTCCGGCCCGTTCGCCCTCGCCTTCTCGTTATGGTGGTCATTTATCTCGCAGTAAACGCACTCAACTGCCTTATCCCACATATGGGACAACAAGTTTATGTCAAAGATCACGATCGCCGAGTCCCGCTCGACTTCAGGAGATGCGTGAACGAGACAGACTTGGTTATGGGATTGATATGGGTACATCTTTAGCACATGTTATCTAAAGCTGAAAAAAAAACCAAACAATAACAACTTAAACTAAAAACAAAAATAAACAAACACTAATAACAAATCAATCAAAAAGTTAAAACATAAAAAACATAAATTACATGTTTTCTACTACTACTACAACTACTACTATTTATGCTAGTACTTTCTTCTACACAAATTTCTTCAAACATTTCTACTTATATACAAACATCAATCAAGATATCAATATCAATCAAATCAAATCAAATCAATCAAATCAACTCAAATCAAATCAAATCAGACATGCTTACTCGTACATAGCTGCTTAAATGCTTAACATGTACATGTATTGTCATGCCATGAGACTTTCGTTCGTTCGTTCCATTATTAAGCTTTCGAATAATCAACAAAATAATTAAAATAGTTTTCTATATATACTACCACTAATACTAAAACTACTACAACAACAACAACTACAACTACTTAACTACACAGCTCTCAGTTTTGTTAGCGTTCTCACATATTGAACAATACCTATGTATGTAATGTATGTATGTACTTGTACTCGTACTCAAATTAACTCGTATTAGCAGCGTTCATAATTCATATCTCTAGTGCCCATTACATACACTTACTTACTTACTTACTTACTTGCTACTTACTTACATATGTATACTATGTACAAACATTCATCCTCATCAAACTACACGGACTAATTTGGCAACAAGCAAATGTTCACTAAAGCGTTTCCAACATAATTAACTATATGCATACATCACAACTTTAAAGATTCCAAATCCAACCAAACTAAAAAAGAAAAGAAAATAATAAAAATTCGGGAGTTTTGTTAGGCATCAATCGAAGACTGCACGGACTTTAGCTTGAACTTGAATTTGACTTTAAACTTGAAACAAAAAAAACAAAAAAAATCAAAAACTCTTTAAATTGTAAAAACTTTGTGTGTCGATATTTGACAACAGGTTAAACTTAAATCGGTATAATCGCTATAAACTATATATATATACTGTCTAAAATTCATACTCTGCCCAATTTAACTGACCAAGAATCTATGTGCTTCACTTTTCTAATCTTTTTTGACATCGCTACAACACCCTTCAATATTCGAAAAGTATTTGAAATACTCAAAAACAATCTTAGATAACAGCTTACATAAAACTTTCTTTCCTATTGTCTTATTGCGCTCAGTTTGAGTGAACAAAATCAATACTATATATGTGGGTGGCATATTGAAATAAAACGATCTAATGTCTATTCATTCATTCACTCGTTCGTTCGTTCAGATTGCAGATTGGGTGTACCATAACCAAAAGTTGTAATATGTACTATATCTTTCGTATTTTGCACTGTTACGTTTATCCTAGTTTCATTCTTTCTGTCTCTATGCCATTTCGAAATACTCTGCCATTCGTACTCTATATATATATATCTATATATATATGTATATATATGTCACAGTCATGCATGTTAGCACGTTTAGTTACTGATCACCCAGAATCATCTATAACTAACTGTGCATCTTGATGCATAATCAAACTATTGTTATATCTTGCGGTATCTGAACATTCAATACATTGAAAACATTGCTTATACATAGTACTATGTACATGTATCTATTTAATGTTCATTTACTTCAGGGTTCAGTGTTTGGGAATCTTCAGATTTAAATATGTAATCAATGTAGTTTTTCAGTCTTTAAACACATAAATCAATCATATTTGCATATCTATTGTATTTCGAACTAAAATTAATCCTGAACATTCTCATACACACAATAAACGATAACAAATTTCTGCATTCTATATATATATATATTTGGTTTCTGACATTTGTCCCTGTTCGAATTATACACATACTCTATTGCTATTGTTTTATATCATTAACGAAAATCTAATTGTAATTGTTTAGTCAAGTTCATCTAATCTCTCATCAACATCAAATACGTTGTACAACTAAATGCCTTTCTCTTGTTTGTGTCCAATATTTCTCTCGATATATAACAGGTGGCACGCATGTGCAGCATAGCTATCCAACGCTAGCATCGCGTCGTGCTGGCATTGGACGACGCCTACCACCGACTCCAAGCAAACCGTCGACACTGCAGCTCAAGCCAGCCAACATCAATTTTCCAAAGCTGAACGCAAGTCCTACACACGTAAGTATAACGTGAGCAATTCTTTGCCCTTTCTGTTAGTCCTGATTGACTGACTGACTGATTGACTGTCTGACGAGCTCACTGACTGATTGACTGACTGACTGACTAACTAACTAACTGACTGACTGTCCGACGAGCTCACTGACTGATTGACTGAATGACTGACTGTTTGATTAACTGACTGACTAAGTAACTGACTAACGAACTGACTGACTGACTGATTGATTGACTGACTGATTGATTGACTGTCTGATTAAATGATTGATTGACTGACTAACTAACTGACTGATTGACTCACTGACTGACTGACTGACTGACTGACTGACTGACTAACTAACTGACTGACTGTCTGACGAGCTCACTGACTGATTGACTGACTGACTGATATACTAACCGTATATAAATTTTCTGACTGACTGATTAACTTACTGACGGACTGACTGAGTGACTGACTTACTGACTAACGAACTGACTGACTGACTGACGAAGTGATTGATTGACTGATTAACTGACTTACTGACTGACTAATTTACTTACGCCTAATTTACTAACCGTATATCAATTTTCCGAAAAATTGTATATCAGAAAGAATGACCTTTTAAACAACTGAAAGTCAAAACTTTTTGTAATGCCTGACTGACTGACTGATTGACTGGCTGACTGACTGACTGACTGACTGACTGCCATCAGCGCACAGCCCAAACCGAAAGACATAGCAATCTAGTTGTTGCGCGAGATGATACCATATGTATCGTAGGTGGAACTCTAAGATTGGATTCTGTTGTTTTTAATGTTGTGAAATTCTATGCAGATGCACCACTCAACACCCCACAGTGTTCACTCACTGCCACACCACCGCGACCTGTTGCGGGATCCCAGAGACGTGTATTATAGTAGTAGAGAACGGGAGCGTGATCGAGAGCGGTTCAGGGATCGAGATCGATTGCACGAGTACGACCTGCGCTTTGAGTACCGGGATCGGGAACGAGAGTTGTACGAACGTGAACGCGATCGAGAGCGTGAGGTGGAAAGAGAAAGGTGAGTGTTGACGATAATATCCTTTGGATGGTATTCTATTGTGTGTGTGTGTTTGTGTTTGTGTTACAGACTGGAATATATAGCACCGTTGTCGTTTGAACAAGCGTTGGCTATGGGCCGAACGGGTCGTGTACTGCCATCTCCTGTTCTTAACGGTTTTAAGCCAAAGAGCGGACTTAATGCCCGACATTCCGATTCGGATGAGGAGGATTGGTGCTAGCAAAGGCTTTGATTGCGATCGCGTAATCCAATGCAACAGATCTGGGTATAACATCCGGCCAATTGGTCGTTATCAGCACCAAACTTAGATCACAATTTTGATACGATACGAAACCTAAGATCTCGCTATAGTAGAACAACCAACAACAACCCATTAACAATGCCATCATCAGCATCAGCATCAGCAGGAATAGGAATAGGAAGTGGAAGAGGATCAGCAAACGCAAACGCAAACGCAACCGCAATCGATATCAATTTAGCTCCAGACAGATCACATGCATCATATGCCGCCTTATTAGACCCAAATCGACAAACGCAAACGCAATCGCAACAGCAACAGCAACAGCAATTTTTAGCACGACAGCCATCTGGCTATGAGGAGTACGTGCACGGATACGAATGCGAGTACGAGTACTCACATAGCGAAGCTTCGCCATTGACAATACCAGTAACAGTGCCAATAGCAATGGCACTGTCATTACCCGCAACAAGAGCAACATCGCCCCAATCGGATATAGTAATAGTGAACCGAAACTTAAGGACAGCAACAATAAGAACAGAAACACAAATTTCTCCAGAAAATCAAGCAATACCAATACCAATCGAATTACCAATAAGAACAACATCCGTAGATATTCCAAAGGTTTATTCCGATAACGATATCATTTACAATACGGCCACACAATATGAAGATCATCGTTATCGCGAACCAAGCCACAATCACAAGAATAAAGCACCAGAAGACGACCATCAGAATCAGCAACAGCAACAGCAACAGCAGCAGCTGTATTCGTATCATACACTTTAAAAAAACGAAACAAACAAACAAATACAAAAGCTGATATGTTTAAAACAAAACTAAAGCATTACTTTCAGTGTAGTGTGTAAACGGGTTGAATAACCCAAACTCAAATTTCATAATGATGTCGAACGTATAACGCCTAAGAACAACAAAAAATATTTGGAACATTTGTAGACATACAATAGCTTTTAAGTAGATAGTCGTATCCATATATATATATATATATATATATGTGTGTGCATATATAGGTACACGCATACATACATCCATAAGCTAACTAGTACATATTATATATATATATATATATATATAAATTTATATATTTACATACATAACTCGATGAATCTGTAATCCATTTGCAAGCGTTTTTGTCTTGTTTATATACATATATATATATACATAATTATATATACATATATATATATATATATATATACATAAAGCTAATAATTCAATTATGTACATTTAAATGCGGATCTATATATTTATTATTATACGATTGTGTATATTATCAAATATTATTGTAGATATCAAATTTTTTGTATGTTATGTATTTATCTACGACTAACGATTATACTAGCGAAACCAAAACCCGAAAACCGAAAACAAAAAACAAAAAGAGAGAACGCATTTTTGAGATCCCAACTATCCAATTCCGCTCCCAATCCGCTCCCTCTCCCCCCAACTACAACATTGTCCAAATCCAACGAACGGACAATGCTTCAAATTTCCGATATGAGTGCGCGTTAGTATGCATGTACAAACTGTGCGTGTGTGTGTGTATATATATAAGTGTGTGTGGGTTGTCCCGCTTTCTCTACTTTCTTTTTGGTTTTTGTCACCTGCTAAGTGTTATTCCACATGGGAGAGAGACCTGCATGAAAGTTCCTTCAATTTATGTGATCTCAGCGCCAAATTTTCCAAGTTCGAGTTCCGGCAATCCAATCAAGTCGGCATCGTTTTGGCCAAATGAGCTCCCAAATTCCAAGGCTTGGCTGCTTCCGTTTCCGTATCCGTTTTGCAAAATCATCTATATATATATATATATATAGTGTATAAGTCTATTTGAAATCAATCTTGCTGCATGACTAACAGATATTAATATTATTATGTTATGTTTATGTTATTATTGTTGTGTTTCAATCATATAACTGTACACATATATGTATGTATGTATATAACATATAGCTATATATGTATATGTATGTATGTAAATGTTCTGTTGCCTTACCATATATGTAATAAAATGTGTCTGTGTGTGAATCAACTGTTCAGGTTTGGTAGAGTATTTATTTATAAGTATCTTACGATTGATATGGCACACATACTTCCACATGTACATACACACACATACACAGAGTAGACAATGATATGCATGCACAGATGTATGTATTTAGGTATATATATATATAGACAGTATAGACAGCAATGACAGCCAACAATGTCGCGTATATATGTAGATACATTTTTACAATAGATTTTTTCCTTAGGCAAACCTACATAATTATTGACTAAGCTTCGAACATTAACTTTAACAAAACATATATATATATATATATAGAGATAACTAACACACACACACGCACACACACACACAGAGACATACACACACACATGTGAACATTCTAAATCAAAAAGAGTTTAGCATAATAAACATAGATAGTTAAAATCTGTGAATCAATATTTCGATGTTGGTGGATTGGGACGATATTGAAGAGCGCACAAATATTGTAATAATTAAATAACAAACAAACAAACAAAAACCAAACTCCATAATTTAAGTAAATTGATTAAGTATAACAAAACCGCTGAGCAGCAATGCGAATTTTTACGCAATAATAATAATAATACAAATACAAATAATGTACGCAAAATCTTATGCGTATGAAATCAAACACCAAAACCAAAATATGTAAGGACTCACTTTATAGTGTTAGTGTGTACCTAGTATGTAGTTTAGCTTAATACAGCAACTATGTATGTACTACAACAACAACTACTAACACACACACACACACACACACACACACACACGTACACACAATATTCAAATATAGTTGCATAACTCAAGCATAAAAAACAAGTTAATTACCACGCTCTACACACACACACACACACACATATGCACACACACACACTTGCACACATGCATGTGTACAATACATAGCTACGCACACACATATGTACATGTACATGCAATAACTAGTGTCAAAATCCATAGCTAAGTGATTCCATCAACACTGAACACCAACAACAAACAACAATCGATTCCAGCAACAACAACATGAACAAGTAGAACAACAACAACAACCACAACAAGAAGAAGAACAACAAGAACAACGTCAGACTTAATCGGCAATGCTTACCAACATTATTACATAGTTAGTACATTTTATATGGATGAGACCAGTGAACAATTCCTACTTACAACAACAACAACAACAAGCTTTAGCCGAAATAAACGCCTTATATTACGAACGTACATCATTCCAATTCATTTTGCTCAATTGAATAGTGTATTGTTGTTTTTTTTTTATTTGATGTACTATATAGTACATACATATATATGGCAATAAGATGCATACACTGTAAATTGTACTATGTATATGTGTGTGTATGTATGTATGTATGTACGTACATCGCGCTGGAGAATTAAATACCCGAGTTCACAGTTCGCTCGCTAACGGCTTCAAAATAAATCAAATAAATACATACATCATTATTAGCCCAATTTCATCAATCTACGGTTAATTGCAGTTCACCAAAAATGCCAAAAAAAAAAAATAAATAAATAAATAAAAAATAAAATAAAAAATATTAAGATCAACCTATTTAGTACAAAATTAATAACTAAATAAATTGTAAAAAACAAAAACAAAAAAATAAACAATTTGATATTATTTTTTATTATGTCCTTAGACTACGTATGTATTTTAAGTAAGTTACTATTGGCCTAGTTCTAACTAACTTTTATTTGTTTTTTTAAATTAAAATCTTAGATTAATTATTATAGCTCATAGCCGCTTACTTGCCAGCCGTGAACTCTCTTATGTACATATACATATGCATGTATGTACGTATGTATATGTATATGTATATGTATATGTATATGTATGTATGATAGACGCCAATTGTAGGGGATCAACTTATTAGTGAGATCAATTAGGCGACAATATCTCTGATGAGTGAATTCCAAATCCCGATCTCAATAGAAACAATCGCAAATCTTAACTTCAAATAGTAATATTTCTCAATCGATTCATTTTGTAAGTTCCAACTAGTTGTCCATTCGACATTTGTAACTATTAAACACTTGAAAAGATCTCTTAAACAATAACAGCCTCGAGTTTGGTTCGTTCTTCCATAGCTCTCTCACATTTTGTACATACTATATATATATAAAACTAAAAACCAAAAACCAAAAACCAAAAACCAAAAAACCAACAAAAAAATAATGTTTCGTATCAATCAATCAAATTCGCAAACTGCACTGTACAATATTCCGAATTTTGCAATATATTTCATGCTAAACATAACTGGGATGCGAATGGGTTATTAAATAGACATTTGTTAAAGAGCATACCTACTACATACTACCTATAAATAAATAAATATTTATGCTGTTTATAAAGTCCAAAAAAAATCGTCATATTCTTTTTTTTTGAGATGAAAATTGATTTTTTTTTTTGTATTATAACGACTTTCGCTTAGATTTGACTTGTTTTAAGTTAGTGTCTGGTTGGAAAGTCACATGAGAAACCGAAATTAGAATAGATCTTAACTTTTTTTTTTTATAAACAAATATAAAAAAGTGGAGAAAAAGTAACCAAAAAGTTAAAATAGATAAATTTAAATGATAAAAGAAAAGAAAAAATAAATAAATTATAATACGTATACATACATGTTTATACATGTATATGCGTATATTTATATATATATATAGTATATATATAAATATCTTAACTGAATACACTAAGTAATGATGCAGTTTAAATATTAAATATTACATTAAGAGACGCTAGAGATAATGATAACTGAAGTACATTTAATAATTAATAAATAATTATAAACAAATGACTTGTAATTTATATACAAGATATACACAAACAAACATATAATAATAACATAAATACCTGCCTTCAACAAATTTGTTAATAAAACCTATTAATACTTTCTTATTTTACACAAAGTAAAGGAATTACATAATAAAAAAAAAACAAAAACCAAAAAATAAAAAACAAAACAAATGCCAGAAAATTACAAACTTAAAAATAATTCAGTCTTTTATTTGGTAATTTAATATTGGTTTAAAGGTTCAAAAAATTGCAAAATATATTTTGCTGTCACCACATTGGGTTTGTGTATTGGCTAAATTCACCTTTGCTTAATTGCAGCATACTTTCAGGAGCATATTTTAATTGGACATGCTGCGTTATTAGAGTTTGTAAGAGGACTCGCTGGAATCTGCGATGATATGGTTAATCTCTAAGAAAGTACGTTTACATTGGGTACATGAGTAAACCGAATCGTCCAATTTTAATCTAAAGGGGTTTATGTACTGCAATTTAAACAAAAACTACACATTTTTTGCATATTTGCTTGAGTCAAAACATGAGGAAAAATGTGTTTCGTGAAGAATCTGCAAATTCTCTCCCTAACCTTAACATAACCTTCAAAACATTGAAAGTCTCTTAAAAATGTAAGCCATGAGGGTTTTTTCTTGTTTGCATTATTATTAATTCAAAACTTCCTTATCCTTTAAGCTACAGCTGTTCCAGTTGTAACGCTTGAATAAAAAATATATCGTTACATCGTGTGTAAATGACGCAAGAGTCCGAAAGCAGCTGACTAGCTGACATGCGCAGTAACGAGCGTAAGTGTATTGATTTTATGTCCATACATATATGTATGTACACAGTATGTATGTGCACATCAAAGAAGTCGTAGGTGGCAGGCAAGACTTAAGCTCGATAAGTATAAATAACTCTGTTTGCATCAGCATCAATACTTAAATGGACGAAGTGATTAGCTAGCACTTCAGCAGAGTACGTTTCAAAAGACATTGACCATGTCTGAAATAGACGAAAATCGTATATGTTCACATATATATCGACGTAATAGAAAAGACTGAAATTAGTATTCGTTGGACGCTAAACCAAAAAAATCAAAAAGAACTTTGCTGCAACTTGGACAAAAGAAGCGTTTAGAACCCGAACAAAAAGTCTCAACATGGAGATACCCATTTCGAATATACTGTTGCTCTGTCTAATCTTCCTGCTTATTGGCGGGGTAATTATGATACTGCTGCAGTATTTGCTCTTTGTCAAGTTCTCCAATCTGCCCGGCGAGAGCGACGAACAGAAACAGATGAATGCTAAATACACTTTGCCGCTGGTAAGTAGTTACTCTCACATTTATTTCAGCCTAATCCTTTCTGTTTCCTAACCTCCAAGAACATTAAGCAAACGGCCCGAAATCTGAATACGACACAAGCCGATGGCAACAACTGTGAGATACACCAGAACAATGTGCAGGGCGCATCGACGGTGGTCGCATTGAATTTCGTCATGCAGTTCCTCTTCCATGAGTACAAGAACTCGAATCGAGTGCGCAAGTGGTTCTATCGCAAGCTGTCCATTGAGCTGGATGAGCTGATTACGAAGACAACGACGGGCAAACTCCTGGACAAGCTAACGGTAACGTAAAGCTTAAGTACCCAAGCAGCTAACTAAAGTTAGCTCCTTTGCAGATACGAGAACTGGAGCTGGGCGATCAGTTTCCGGACATTCGAGCGCTTTCCGTGCACAATGTGCAGCTGGATGAGGCCGAGCAACGTATTGAGAATCTGGATTTGTTGCTGGACATCAACTACGTTGGCAACTTCTCCACATCCATCGATGCGGACATGGTGCTGGGCAAAAAGGGTTCCATTATGCTGAAGGTCACACAACTATCGGGCATGGCCAGATTGCAGTTCACACGCAAGCCATATACCCATTGGTCTCTCAGCTTCCTGGGCGATCCGGAGCTCAACTTGGTCATTGAGTCCAAGTACCAGGGCCGTCAAATGCAGTCGAACATCACGAATCTAATATCGAATCAAATACGCAAGGCAGTGCGTCGCAAGCATACGCTGCCCAACTACAAGTTGCGCTACAAACCCTTCTTTCACTGGGCAACTGATGATGAACCCAACGAATGTGACATCCAGCCGAACGGGGCGTTGGCTGTCCGGGTTGCGGAGCTCTCCCGCTTGATGGCCTTCGACGGTATGTGTGGTGTCTATTGTACGATAACGCTGGCGCCGGTGCCTTTTATTGAGGCACACCAGAAGGACAATCGTCATGTGCTGATCTCATTGGATGTCGTCATACACAAGGCGAAGAATCAACAGATCGGCATTGTCTTCAAGCAGAGCAGCAGTCAGGTGGTCAAGATCGAATCGGTGCTACCCAATACCCCAGCCTGCAAGTCCAATCTGATGGCCGGTGATATTCTGGTCGCCATTGAGGGCAAACCGGTAACGACTATCCAACAGATTGCCAAGGTTGTTAAGAATCTGCAGTCAACCGTTTGTACGTTGCGCATTGAGCGCATTATTCCTGGCATCATACGCAACGATGCGATACTGGAGGATCTGGAGAAATATGATGATCTCTGCGATATACCTGCTTCCGCTACCGCTACCGCTGCAGCTGCAGCTGCAGCTACCGCTCCCTCTCCCAGATCCGACACCGATGACACCGATCTGATGTTGACGAACAAGCATTTAGTGGTCAAGCCCGCGCACAGTCGCAACTCCATTGATGGTAGCCTCGGCACTACTCCAACTAATTCGCCCAAGAAAGCAAATATCATTGCCAAGGCCATCAAGAAGACGATGAGCCGTGACTGTGGCGACACTCAGAAGGACAAAGACAAGGACAAAGACAGAGAGAAGGAGAAGGAGAAGGAGAAAGAAAAGGAGAAGGAGAAGGAGAAAAACAAACTGGATGATACGCCATCAAAAGTGTCTAGCTCAAATGTTGATCTCGATAGCGAGAAGCCATTGGATGAAGTCAATTATTTCTATCAGCATTCGACCATCGATTGCGCCTTTAGTCCGCTGATTCACATGGACGATCAGTGCCGTTTCCAGCTGGATGCAAGCAGTCGCTATCTGAACGTCTGCGTATTTGGCAAATGCTCCGGTGAGAGCATACTGCTGGGCTACTATAACCTCCAGATCAGTCAGATATTGGGCGAATGCTGCGAGTCTAGCCTGAACCAATGCCTGCGACAGATAGTCCTGAATCCGGCAACCCTCTTGCCAGTGTAAGTACCTCTCAATACTCACCATACTTACTTTATAAATGTTGATCTCTTTATAGGAAATCGCATCCGTTGTCGAATCAGTCGGGTTTTAATCCCAATCAGTGTTTTGGTGATATCTTGTTTGGTTTCTCATGGAACGGTAATCCCAATCAAACTGCAAGGGAAAGCTCAGCTCAGAGGGGAACAAACAAATCCCAATCTCCAGCCAGGTATGAACATTACTTACAACTTTTGTATAAGTATCCTCAATGTTACCTTGCGTTGTTGTAGAAGTCAATCCATTGCGCCAAGCGATAAGTTGCCGGAGGACTACAGCGCCGAGACAATGTCATTGAGATCCTCGAGCACTTCGGGCGACAGCTTGGCCACGAGTGCCGCCGCGAAGCCCCATAACTTTATACGCACCCATTTCCATCGGGCCACCCAATGTGATTTTTGTGGCAAGAAGATCTGGCTGAAGGACGCCATGCAGTGCAAGGAGTGCACGATGTGCTGCCACAAAAAGTGCATTGCCAAGTGTCAGAATGCCACGGTTTGTGGTCCTGTCGACTGCTATGGTTCAATGCCAGCCCCAACCACCAACACCACCACCACCACAACAACAACCACAAACTCAGCTTCTCAGCCAGCAGTGCTGGTGAACAATCCAGAGTTTACAATCACGCATGAGGACTTCATGGAGCCCAATGCAACGAACGTGTGGGCTGGCGAGGAGTACAGCGTCGAGCATGGCAATCTCGATGTGCATCGATCCAGTCTAACGGGCATGCTGGCACAGGGCATTAAGCGTCAGGCCAGCAATTTGGATATACCCGGCATAGTGTCCTCTCTCGCGGGGAACAGTTCACAGATGAACTCCAAGAGTCTGCCGCCAAGTCCACAGCATACGCCCTCACGGTTAGTTTGTACCACCTCCCTGAATCTGAGACACTAACTTTCATGTTTATCCAAAACGGTAGAACGTCCATTTCGGATGATGCGTGTAAGCAACCTCATTCTCCGCATGCCCAATCGAATCCATTTGAACGGGTCACACAGCATTTAGAGGCTCTGCCCTTGGAGTGTACGGCCTTAAACTTTGAGCAGGTCCTGCTGATCACCGAGCCAATCGTGAGTCACAGCCGTAACGACGACCTGATGAGCCTGGCCAAGACATACAGCAAGCAGCTCTATGCCGAAATTCAACCCAACGAGCGTGTGGCCAAAATCAATGAACTGGTTTGTGTTCCTTTTCCCAATATCGTAACGATATCTTGAACTTTGTTTCATTTTCCTGCAGCTTACGAAACTGAAGGTCGCCTTGGATGCAGAGACCGAGGGCTATACAATGCTCAACTATACCGAAAAGGCGACGACACATCGTCTGGAATCGGAATCGCCATGGAAATCGATGGTCAGCACCGAGTACAAGTCCGAGGAACGGGTTCAAGCACTGAGCATTATAATGCTCTATTTGTGCACGGGACTGCAGCATGCGCAGGGCAGTGTCATGCAATAGAGTGAGACAGAGTGAGACAGAGAGCAAGATATGTGTGTGTATGAAAGAGCACTATGAATCAGTATGCATACTATGTAGTTAAATATTCGACTGTAAATGTGTTAGTGACCTACTATGAGCATTTTTTAACAAAATTATTATTCTTTAGCCATTTGTTCCGCTAAAAGAAAGAAACCAAAAACGATCTACATATATATATATATATATATATACATTTACATATTATACATGTGTTACGAATAACAAACTTGTCAAATTACAACAATTTCTATATATACTTATATACTATACTTATACTTATACTTATACTTATAGTTATACTTATACTTATACTTATAGTTATACTTATACTTATACTTATACTTACACTTATACTTATACTTATACTTATACTTATACTTATAGTTATACTTACACTTATACTTGTACTTATACTTATACTTATACTTATACGTATACTTATACTTGTACTTATACTTATACTTATACGTATACTTATACTTATATTTATACTTGTAGTTGTACTTGTACTTATACTTATATGTATACTTATACTTATATTTATACTTGTACTTGTACTTGTACTTATAATTATACTTATACTTATACTTACACGTATACTTATACTTATACTTATACTTGTACGTATAAGATATCATTGAGATATGCATACATATTCATTTTAGACTCTGATTAACTAATTAGTTTAATAAGAAATAACAAATTTTATGCAAAACCAATAAAAATTCAATTACATACAATTACAAAAGGAGGATTGTGTGTCAAGTTGTTGTTGTTGTTGTTGCGTGCTTAACCGATATGATATTGAAATCGGATTATGCACTTTATTTATTACATAAACTCGAAAAATGAAAATGAAAAAGTATTGCCTTCTCTTTCCCACCCACTCAAGCAAGCTCATGGTTTGCCGGAAATCAATATTACTGAATTTCACCATGCTACGTAATATCGTTAACAAACAATTGAGTAAAGTATCTAAGACGTATAGTTACTTTTGAGCTTTAAGGCTTGTACTTAGGAACAAACTTAAAGTTTTCTGCCTTATAAACACTGAGATATAGATATAGATCGAGAGAGAGAGAGAGGGAGTCAAAGGAAGAGTAAGAGCGGAAAATGGGTTTGAAAGGTATTATCAAAAGTCGAACAAAACTTAAGTTTTTAATACCCTGAACCCATTGAAAATGGGTAAACAGGCAGGAGGAAGCATCTGCGACCCCATAAAGTATATATATTCTTAATCAGTCGAGTCGATATATATGTCCGTCTGTCGATCTCAGACACTATAAGAGCTAAAGACTGCAGATTTGCAACATAAGCTCACCTAATCCCTAGGCAAACTAGTTAGTTTCAAATTATCGATAACTCTTTCCGTTTCCGATATACACATGTGATCGATAACAACAAAATCTTGAATTTGGAAAACTTTGTAATGCAGTTTGAAACATTAAGCGAAATAATGACAATCTGTGAAGTTTTTATTTAAATCGGTTGAAAAACACTGGAGATATAGAACATTGAAGTTAAGTCCAAGTATACGCACACACACACACTTACAAGCACTGACTGTACGCGCTAGGTATAGGGGTCAGGGTATCGTCTAGTCGGGATTGCTCGACTAGAGCCTTCTTACTTGTTTTATAATAATTATTACTAGCTTAGGTTCAAAACGAAACAAGAAAAAAAAGCTGCCAACTTTTTGGCCAAAACGCAAAAGCTTTATGGTTATTTGTTTTTGTTTTTGTTTTGAACCGTCTGCTCAATCGAAAACGCAAAAGATAAATATACGTTTGTGTGTAGTCGAGATCCAGACATACATAAATATCACTCAATGACATGAATACATGAATACATACATACATATATCTATAGGTATATTGCGTTCTATATGAAGCGACGTGTGGCAAGTGTGCGGAAAGTGTTAACAATAGTTCCGGTATCTGAACATCGCAATTTATCAGATGCGTAAAAGTTTGGATCTATTATATATATGTATATCCATGGATCCACATATATAAATACTTGTATTTATTTTGTATATATATTTTAATTATATTTTGAGCGTATACGCATCAAATTTTCAATGAAAGATACCAGCTCGCTCTCTCTCACTCTTGCTCTCTCTCTCTCTCGCACTCTTTCGCACTCTTGCTCTCTTGATATGTTGAACTTTTACACTTTTCCTTTGGCCGAACTGATCGGACCAAGAGAAATACTGTTTATAACTGAGGCTATTGCTCTTAGGATGACAAGACGATTTTGTAGAATGCAATTGTACCCTAACCGCCCAAGAGTCTCAATGCTATAGAATTAACTTTGCAACCGAAAAACACGAAGACATAGAATAGGAACCCAAACAAGTTAGAGATATGTTTAGTTACTAAAGGTTAACAAACTAAAATTTATGCTTGGGAGAAAACATGAAATGGAATGAAAAATGAAAAATGAAAAAATGTTAATGCGATTTTTTAAAAAAAAGTTTTCAAAAGTATGTTGATCTGATCTTTGGGATTGCTGGCAATAGTTCATAGATCTAAGGGTGAAGCTGCTTCCTTTTGGACTTATCGCTTACTATATATACCATATACATATCTAAACATGATCAAACAAACATAAAACATCAACTTATGATCTTTTTTAGCATTAAATAAATCAAACTTTAAATAATATTTTTATATCCAGAAATGTGTAAAAAGAGTATTAAATATATTGCTTGATGGTAGTACAGCCAGTTTGTGGCACATTATTTGTTGTTGCTGCTGTTTTTGGTGTTGTTGTTGTTGTTGTTTTTCGTTTGCCATTTTACTTTTCATTTGTTTTGTTATGCGCAGTTTTTCTTTCTTCTTCCGTGCTATAAAAACCGAAAGTAAAAAGCATTTTCAATATTTCAATGCGCAAGAGAGTCACGTTCAGTTGGTTATTGAAAAGTTCGCGTTATTATTTTTTCAAATCAGTTGCAAAGACGCCTCAAAGGAATCCAACGCATATTACCAAATCACCGAAAGTCCAAACTACACACAAAAAAAAAAAAACAACTTAAAAACAGTGAAAAAAAACACAAATTTTGTATATATTTTTTTCGAGTGGAGTTTGAAGTGAAGTAAAGTCTGGAATTGGAACAATTGTTTTGCCAAGGCAAATAACAGTTAACAAAGATGCGTCCATTTGGCAACGATATCACAAATAAGGCCAATAACGCCGGATCCGGCGGCAATGGCGACGATCGTTCCAACAATGGCAATCAGAACAACAACAGAAACAACAGTGCCGAATCCGGTTCCGATTCGTCCGGGAGTGATGCTAGCCCGGACACAGAAACAGATGAACGCATACCGCCGCATATAGCCAGAATTGGGGGCATTGTCACATTCCCGCCACATGCCGGACGCGGAGTTATACGTGTTGTACAACGCTGCGAAGACGCTAAGGAGAATAACAAACTAGGTAAAATAACTAACTGAATCTGATCTATATACATATTGGTCCAAAATGATACTGCGACGCAGCTCTTACACATCTTTTTTGGTTGTAAAAATGTTTAGTCATAACAGACACACAAATTGGCTTGCATCCAATTTCAGTTATTGCGCACTGTATTTGAATATAGTATAGTTTATCTATCTGCAGTTTTGTTTATAATATAAACTTTATGTTCCCCTTGATAAAAACCCCCAAAATGCTTTGCTTTTAAACAATTTCACGCATCGATTGGTAAGTAAACTAACTAAAGGTACATTCGTACATTGTGTACACAAGCAAGTACCAAAGCAAGCAATCGTGTACCTGAATTGGTACACTGCAAAACCTAAGCACTCCGAAGTCTACCACAGGGAAAGAGACTTCAGCAAATAAAACCCAAATATTATTTTGCACCTTATTTGGCAATGTTTTCGTTGCGAACTTGTTATTTCTTCAGTGATAATCGCAATAAAATGTTCTGATAATCGCTATCAACATACAAACAATCAATTATATACAATTGTATGTATGTACGTATAAACCTTGTACGCAGTGAAAACAGTGAGTAATACTTCTAGTCTGATCAAGTGCGTTCTCATTTTTGGTACATGCATTTACGTATTACGGAGATTTGCGCTGCAGCACTTCCGACTTCTGATCAAAAACACAAATGCAAAAGCGACAAAACAAAAACAACAACATTTCCATTGAAATGAACAACAAATCATAGAACCGACAATGTTGCATGACTTATTATCCTACACTATACAATGAATCGTCTGATCAAAGAGCGAACCAAATAGAAAAACACACAAACACATAGAGTGAGTGAGAGAGCGGGAGAGAGAGAGTGTGGAAAACATGTGTATTTGTAACTGTTAACAGCTGATTCTGTTGTGCGCGCTCTCGCTCTCTCTCGTTTTATTGTTCTCTCGGGCAGTTGTACCAAAGCAATATGTACCAACACACATATGGTACATGTACATTTAGTTCTGTGGCAGTTTGTAGTGCGTTAGGTTGCGGACTCGATTGTTTCGGATAGCGAGCGGCATGCTTCGATACAAATATAGAATATAGTGAATATAGTTATAGTCATACCGATAAGCGAGTACCAAAATGGCGCACCTGGTGGTCCAAGTGGTTGAACGTTGTGAAAATGCAAACGAAAACGCACATTTAGGTAAGAGTCATGGGTTTCTTCGAACTCTAAGTACTATATTTATACACTTTGTATGTGTGTAGGTACCAACTACGGCCAACAGTTTGCTTACCAATCTATAAATAACTTGAAGCTTCTTTGATAATGATAATATATCGAGAAGAAAAAAATGTTCTTTTGCAGATCTTTCAAAATGTGAGCTCATGCAGATACCAGATGCCGTTTATCACTTGATGCGAAACACAGAACTACAGACATGCAATCTAAGCGGCAATGTCTTGAAGAAACTCACACCAAAGTTTGCCCTGAAGTTCAGCGGGATTACAGGTAACTAACCCTATAGCGGACAACTCGGCTGCAAACTGTTGTAATTGATTACTTTATTCGTTTTACAGATCTCAATCTATCGTTCAATCAGTTGACAAAGCTGCCAGACGAATTCGCCAATCTCAGTGCCTTAACCAATCTAAATATATCTCACAATTCGTTTATTGTACTACCTCAAGTTGTCTTTAAGCTGCAGAAGCTAGCCAGTCTGGACGCTCAACACAATGCCATTTTGGGTGAGTACACGCGAACATATTCCAATGATGCGGCCATTAACTTAAGTACATCTCTTCTCTCGCACACACAGAGATTGACACCGATGAATCGATTAGCAGCGACTGTCTGACCGTTGTGGACCTGCGTAACAATCCATTGAGCCGACTTTGTCGTCGCAAGCTGAAGGATTTCAAACCCAGTTTTCGCCTAGAGATTTCCAATGACGTTGACGTTGAGGATGACTGGTAGCACGGAACGAGAGACACACACACACATACTAATAATAAGTTAATCGTTATCTCTGAACATGAATCATTTGGTATATAGTGTGTTATACATTTAATGAAACCATTCGAGCCTCGATATATTACTTGATTAATGACTAGTGCGGTTTTTAATACTTACTTCATTGTGGTATAAGTCAAATGGCAAATTTTACTATAGTGTACCAAAGCAAATGTTATTATACGATTGTTAACAAAAAAAAAAAACAAGAGTAAACGAATTTAATTACATTAAGAAATCATTAATGTTCTTTTTTACTTATACAACTGGTATGGACTTTTAATCGTTTTCAGAATTGTACCAAAAAATCGATCTATAAAGCATCACAGGATCATAGGTACAAGTTGATCGGACTTTGTGATACTCAAGTACTCAAGTACAAAAGTACCTTTTAGAAGAATAACAGATCAGTTAGATATAATTATTATAAACTGTAATAAAGTTGAACAATGTTCGTTTTGGTTTGTTTCAGGTAAGCGATATATTCATAAAGAGGTTTAAAAACGTTAACGAGAAAACCTTTTTCCTGCTAACCAAGATCGTCTAAAGCAGCGGCCGGGGAACTTTTTTAATCATTACCCCTAAATATTTTTGAGAAACTGACATTACCCACCCAACAAAAAAATAAAAAAAGACATCTCCTCCATTTGTGGTGAGAAAAAGCAAAAAAAATAAAAAAATTACTTCTTACTTACGTAAAGTAAGTAAGTAAAAAAAGTCATTTTTACCCCCCTAAATTTCACTTTTACCCAAAAAGGGGTAAGTTACCCCTGTTCCCCAACCGCTGGTCTAAAGCTATAGTAGGAACCTATATGAACGTAAAGTTTCAGAAACTCTCATCATTTTCGTTAACATACTAGGGAAACAAGCAAAGAACAAATGCCTAATGTCAAAATGTCGGAACCGTTGAGTGTCAAGCAAAAATAAAAAATATGGAAATGATGTCATTGAAATGACATTTTAGTCATCACAGTTAGCCAGAATATATCTTGACAGATCAATGCGTCAATATCAACTTGAAGTTGGGCGCACTGAAACAGATCTTAACGGTGCACAGTGGGCCGAAAGTGTGCTCAGTTTCGGTATTTAATGAGTTTTCTCTCACTATAAGTGTTTTCCAGAAAACAAGAACTAAGGTAAGTGAAAGATGCAGAGAATGTTCTTGTCTTTAACTGTGGAATCTATTTAACTGTTACTAGTTGGAATTTATATAATTAAAATTTAAATGCAGTATTAAACAAAATGTTAATAAAAGCATTCCCTGTAAAATCCAAATTTTCACATTTATTTTGAAAACTTAAAGTTGAATATTTTTGCATTTATTTTGACTGGCATACGAACCACTGTGCATTGTGGCATGGCGCTCAACACTTCACAATCCCTCACTCTCTTGAGGGCCGCATTGTTGCTCACTCTCTCAGCTCTGGCTAAGACAACAACAAAGCCAGAGAAAGAGACAAAGCCAAAGCCAAAGCCAAAGCCAGAGTCTTAGTCGGAGTCGGAGTCGGAGCCGTAGCCAACGCAATTAAAACGAACGCAACAGGTTTGGCAACATGCCGAGAGATATTCGTTGAGATACCAAATCCGATACCCCCCTCTATGTGTGTACGTGTGCGTGTCTGTGTGTGCACGTGTGTGTGTGTGTGTGTGTGTGTGTGTGTGTGTGTTTGCACTAACAGTTCAGTTGGAGAGCTCGCGGCTCGTCTAGTTTGACAATGGGCGCGAGCGGGGTGGTTGGGCTTGGTTGGAGGAGCGTAGGTCAGCTTTGTCTGGCGTTGCGCACCGCTGATTGAGCGTGGAAGGACAGGGTGGGGAAGGGTAGGGTAGGGTTGGGTTGGTGGCAAATGGAAACTGGGAGCTGTAAGCTGTGAGCTGATGCACTGGTGAACAGGTCTCCGATCGCGCCACTGAGCAGAGAGTGACCGAGAGAGCGTGAGAGAGAGAGATACATACAGATGGAGTACAGAGTCTGAGCCAGAGCCAGCGTCTGAGCCACACAGTCGAAGTGGGAGCGGAAGTGTCTGACGCTGTGGAGCAGCGCCAAAATACACAACTCTGGCAGAGTCGCTTGTCGCTGTCAAATGGCAAACGGTCGCAACAGTCGCAAGCAGGTAATCCACTAGAGCGCGTTTCGGTTGCGGATAAAATACAAAAGTTTCACAAAATCATTTTGCATAGACATCAAAAACATAGACAAACGAACAACGATCAACGAACAACGAACGATCGAGTCGCGAAATAAATCTTGAAAAGTTTTGAAAACAATAGACACATTAAGCTAATTCCCGCGAGAAACCGTTGCAAAACTCGGTTGTTCACGGCTTGATGTATACGGTTATCTGATATAGATGTATTTGCAAAAATATACACAACATTGAGGCAAAAAAGTGAGCTTGTTTTTAAAGAAGGAAAAACCATTAACACACATATTTATTTATATAAATATGCCAGATAATTAATGTATTTTTTTTTTTCGAGTTAAGTTAACAATATTGCATGCAACGGGGCTTTTAGCCTCGTTTTACGAAATTTTTGTTTTGTTTGTTTTTTTTTCCTGTGTTTTTTGCAACGTACATACTAGTATGTATATGTGTGTGTGTGTATGTATGTATGTGTGTTTAGATACATTTTATGGTTAACTAATTGTTATACCAGTGCTTTGGCTGTGTCATAAGATATTTGTGAATTGAGACGTGGCGAGACTATAGAGGATTAAATAACAAATCACATTTATACAATCATTTGCATAACATATACATATCTATACATCTATACATCTATATATATATATATATATATAACAGATTCGCGCATTGAATATCTTAATGCACGTCCGAATGCATTGCATCCAATGACTAAGAGTGTACGTACATACAGCATAGTACTTATTCATCTATTCGATGTACGTACATACATTCTAAAGTGTTAAGTCCTGTACATCAGCTTAGTTCTTATTCATATATTTGATGTACGTACACACATTCAATAGTGTACATCAGCATAGTACTTATTCATCTATTCGATGTACGTACATACATTCTAAGGTGTAAAGTCGTGTTAAGTCGTGTACATCATCATAGCACTTATTCATCTATTCGATGTACGTACATACATTCAATAGTGTACAGTCGTGTACATCATCATAGCACTTATTCATCTATTCGATGTACGTACATACATTCAATAGTGTACAGTCGTGTACATCATCATAGCACTTATTCATGTATTCGATGTACATTCATTCTAAATTGTAAAGTCGTGTACATCAACATAGTAGTTATTCATCTATTCGATGTACGTACATTCATTCCAAAGTGTAGAGTCGTGTACATCAGCATAGTACTTATTCATCTACTGACATCATTCCACTTCCACATGCAAAGCTTTGATTGAGTTAATTGCATCTGGAGGCAGTTCTCAAGTGCTTACCTCAATCTTAATACCTCTGGAGTTGCTCGGCATACACTCACACATTCGTACAGAGTAAGATATGTATGTGTGTGTAAGTGTGCGTGTAAGTATTCTGAGATTGAAAAACACGCAATGCGTTGAATTTACCCTATACTATATAGAACATAGCACTTTTCGTACCATGAAGAATCTAGCGATCTTCGAAACTGTCTTTTTTTAACAAATCTTTATAGTCATCTTAAGCTTCTTTCCATCCGATCCAGTTGAAATTCAAATTTTGGTGTCGCATTTTGACATTTTAAAACTGGTACTATAACTAAATGTATACAACAACTTGTTTTCTTAACGGAAATTTCAATACTTTTTTTCATGGATTTAAAATGATCTTGAGAGTATATGTTTGGCACATTATAACAGATTTATAGTAGATAGATCTGTGCAGTATATCAACATTTGCAGTGCAACTATTAAATATTTCAAGATTTTGCTGTTATCGATAACATTTGTATATCGAATATGTAAATAGTTAGCACTTATTTGAAAAAAGTTTGATCTCCGTATGGAAAGATTTTATATACCATATTTAAAAGTTGTCTATTATGACTTAATCAGCTTTTAGGTCAATTAGCTTTCATGAAATCTCCACAGAGATAATCGCAAGCAGATATGTAGGATCGAATCCACTTGACTAGTAATGAACTGAATCTTCAAACTGTATCGTATCGGAGATGTTTCATTAAATTGGTTAGGGTATACGTGGAGATGTACAAATCATATATCTTATGTAGTTCTGCCGGCTACTTGCACCGGATTAAGAAAAACCAGTGTAGAAACAAAGTTCTACGTCCACACACACATAAACACATAGTACATACATACATGGACTACATGAAATTGTACATGCGTGGGCAACACAAGCCTGAAATATTGCCAATATGTTCGTTGTTGCTGGAGCTTAAGTTTTAAGCTTAAGTGGCTGGCAAACGCCTCTTGTTCTATCTCTGGCAATGAGCCCAAAAGGGATGCTGAATCGCATGTGTGCACCTATGTATGTATGTATGTATGTGTGTGTGTGTGTATGTATGTGTGTATCATGTATGCTTGACGCTATCATAGTTAGGCTTGCGGCGGCTTTTTGTCAAGTCGCATTGTAGTAGCAATGGCAAAAGCAAAAGCAAAGTCACGTAATCATTAAAGCCAGTGTACCAGAGAGTTAAGTCGAGCCAAGGCAAAAGCTGAGCTTATACTTAGGGACACACAGAAAGACAGAGAGACAGAAAGAGAGGGAGAGCGAGAGAGAAGAGTCATGTGAAGTGGAGTGAAGAGAGGAGAAGTCAAAATACCAGTTTTGCTCGAAATCGCCGTCATCTGGGCTTATTGTTGCGCCAACACTTCCACACACTCGCTGTACGTACGTATGTATGTACGATTGTGTGTGTGTGTGTGTGCGAGTACCATTACCTCAATGTGCAGGTATGCATACAGATAAATGCGTACATACACATTCGTACTACGTTAAAGCCACAGAGAACTTACTTACTTGCTTATTAGCCATGAATGTGCATTCTTGTTGAGCTTAAGTGCTTTGTTCATCACGGATTACAAGCTCTGATCGCAAAGGGTTCTGCCGATTGGTGCCACTTGACTCATCATTCATCATGCTTGAACCCATCGTATCGAAATTATAGACAAAATTAACTTTTAGAAAGCTTTTAATAAGCTTCAATAGTTTCGTAGATTCATTGCTTTGGCATTCTTTGTATATCTTATCGGATTGTTCAAACTATTTTCGAAATATTTCTGACTCATTTCTGGGAACACTGTGCAACCAATTAAAAGTTGAGTACACAAGTAAAGTTCCCTTTATTTGTCCTTTTTGTTGGGGAATTTTTGGTCGAGTTAACAACTTCAGTTGAAGTCCAAACACTCTCCTACAAGCATTGGCAACAAGCTATTGCCGTGTGTGAATGTGTGTGTGTGTGTGGGGGAGCGGGGAAACAAAAAACTTGTTTGGACAACAAATGCTCAAATCACGTAGAATTTAAGCCACAAAGCAGACAAAAGCAAACCAAGTTTTTGCCTCTACAAAGTACGTACGAAAAAAATACATATATATATATATATATATATATATATATTTTGCTTGACTTTGTTTTTCTCGGATTGCAGCTGCTGTTGGGTTGGTTGGACTGCTCAAGGCGACTTGTCTGAGACAAATATGGCGAAACTGTCGTAGGTGTTGTTTTATTTGTCTTTCATGGATAATATGGCCAAGAGTCATATCATACATATCGATGTATGTATACATCTATCTATGTATATTGATCTGATGGCCTCTTGTCTCTTGTCTCTTGTCTGTCTTTCGCTGTTGCGTATAAAAAAACTAAAACCTGGCCTTATGCAACACAACCAAAGATAGTTTTAGTTTTTTACCAGCTAACCAAGTTAGTACATATTGATTGCACATACATTAAATTCACTTATCGCTATATATAGTAGAGTAAACTGGTCTCGATTGCAAATGCCATGAAAGTCATTTTGTTTTCATCACACAAACTTTCTTTCTTTTTTTTTTATATTTGTGTTGAAGCTTAAGAAGGAAGGATTGCATCTGGTCAAAAGATACTTGCAAACTTACCTAGAAACCCTTTTTTTTGCTTGTTGTTCTTTTATTGTTTTCGCCATTTCTAGTCTAATCTCCATTTGTATCTGTAACCAGAAGAAAGCCTTTTCAAAAAGCCCAGAATCTTGGCGATGAAAAGAAACCGATGAGAATTGTGTTGTTCTTATTGTTGTTCTTTCCATACTTCAGCAGCTGAGGAGAGAGAAAGAAACTTCGCTAACCTTTTTTATGGTTTTGGCTCTGATTTGTGTGTGTGTGTGCGTCAAGTATTTGGGCCAAAGATCGTGGACAGAGAGGGTCAACTAGCGAAAAGTAACGGTATCCATATCCGCAATTGAAATTCCATGGGCGTTTTTTTTTTTTTTGTTTTTTGACTCAACCACACTCAAAGCTGATCCATATCCATATTCATCCATTCATCAGACCCAGTCAGCGGCCCATTGGCAATTTGGCCCGTAGGCAGCCGGCCATAATAGTTCTAACAAGAAAAAAAACTTAGCCCAAATTTGGCAACTTGACGTTAGAGATTGCAGTTGTTAAGTTCAAATGCAGCTGCAACAAAAACAAAACGAAACGAAACGAAGCGAAAAGATAACAATTCAGTATCTGTGTAAGTTGCAGCTGCAGCTGCAGCCAGGTCTCCCCAAGCTGCGTCACGATATTGCAGTTGCAGTTGCCGTTGCAGCTTGCAACTACCACTAGTACAAAAGATACTTTGGCTATATGGCCAGATCTATGTGGGCATTGTTTTTTGTTGTTGTTGTTGTTGTTGTTATGGCTTGTTGCTTGTTGTACAGTGCGCTAATTTCAGGCTTGCCTGTTTTTGTTTTTTTCTTCTTTTTTTTTACAGCGGTTTTTATTTCTCCACAGATACCTTCGAGCTCACAATGAAGTCAGACCCATGGCCACAGTTGTGGGCCAGCCGAAGTTGGCGTTGCATGCTTAACGCCTGCTTACCCCTGCCCCTGCTGCTAATGCTGCTCATGTGCAGCGGGCAGGCAGTGGCCCAATCCAATTATGTGCAACATGGCGATAGTGGCAACTATTCAACGAACGGACTACCAGAGGAAGCGACCCTCGATGGCAAAGTAAGTAGCGCATTCCTACACAATAAAGTTAAGAAATTGTGGTTCCTAAAATCTATACTTGAACTAAGTACGTTTAACTTCATTATCACTTTGAACTGAAGACATTTTTGTAGTCAGAATATGTGTTTAGGCTTAATCTTTGAGTTTAGTAGCTTAAACTTAACTTAAAGTCAACTTGCGACAGAAAAATAATATTCATCTAGACAATGTTAACGGATTGAACCCAAGTCCCCCAAATATTCCTGTAGATACTCATGGCTTAGGGTAGTTATACTCTGAACTCATTAAAAAAGGGTAAGAAGGGCTTAATGGTTTTGTGCAAAAGTATGTAACAGGCAGAAGGAAGCATCTCCGACCCCATAAAGTATATATATTCGTAATCAGCATGAACAGCCGAGTCGATATAGCCATGTCCAACTGTCGATCTCAGAGATCTTTAAGAGCTAGAGACTCCAGATTTGGACAATAAGCTCGCCTAATCCCCAGGCAGTACAAGTTTGTCTCAAATTTTCGATAACTTTTCCCGTTTCCGATATACACATGTGATCGATATCAACAAAATCTTAAATTTGGAAAACTTTGAGATGCAGTTTGAAACATTAAACAAAATAATGACAATCTGTGAAGTTTTTATTTAAATTGGTTGACAAACACCGGAGATATGGAACATTGAAGTTAACTCAAGTATGCAATATGCGTTTACACACACACATACTTACAAGCACTGACTGTACGCGTTAGGTATGGGGTTCAGGGTATCATCTAGTCGGGATTTCTCAACTAGAGCCTTCTTACTTGTTTTATCTTTATAATGTTGGAAACCGAAGAAGGAAACCGAAGAAATAAGTGTAATCAGAATTTGTAAGATGTAAAACTGGTCGAACTGAAGTTAAGTAACTTTCTTTAAACAACATCAAGTCATAACAATGAAGTCTTAACGAACGTGACATACTCCAGCTCATAGACTACAATACAAACCTGGATTAAAAATGAGTTTTCCTATGCATCTAATTGCAACCAAAAGTAAGATTATAGTACTAGTGTGAAAATCATATCGAAACAATAGCAAAACGGGGCACAAAAATATTCGTAAGACCATACAAAAGCATAAATAATTTACTCAAACACTTGAATGCATCATACTATATGTATTGTGTAGTTGCTTGTTATCGAGGACAAATTCAAAGCCAGTGTCAACGGAAGCTACCACGCTGCTGGAAACCATGTGATGCGACGAGCCCACACTAGTAGCTTACATAATATGCTAATCCGGATTCGGAATGTGTGTGGTGTTCGATGTTTACATTGTGTGTGTGTGTGTGTGGTTTCGGGCTATTAGTTGATCTTGGTTGTGGTTGTTGTTCTCTCATTTCAAGCTTCCCACGCGCACTTAATTGCCAGATGGATATTGTTTCATTTCGTCGCTGATGTTCATGTTGTTTGTTGCTTGCAGGTTACCAAACTGGACGACATCAGCCCTTTGATATTTTTGAATCGCACCAAAGCTGCGCTCAACTGCGCCGCAGGCTCAATGCAAGTAAGTTTCCATCTCCAACTAACTAATACAAATACTAAATGCTAAATGGATTTACCTCAGGTTGATCTCAAATTCAATGAACCATTCCATGGCATCATTCAAGCCGACTACGATCGCAGCAGCGCCTGTCGCGTCAGTGGCAAAGGTGCACTCAGCTATCGCCTGGAGCTACCGCTCAAAGGTTGTGGCACCATACAGGTACGTCTGCTGCCGTCAGTTCGATTTGTGTTATGTTTATGTATATTCTTTGAACTTGTCGCAGAATCCGACACGCGTCTTTACCAACAACATCATTGTGCGGTTCCATGCCAATTTGGAGATGGACGGCGATGAGATCATCACAATTGTTTGCCGGTATCCCCCACCGGTGCCTTCACTGCCACCAGCTCTGCCAGCACCCATGTAAGTACAGTCAAGCTACCCTTTTCGTTTTCAGGTTTCAAAATACGTATAGGCTTTGGCATCATTCACATAACAAATATGTTCTTACAGATTGAATCCTATTGCAACTGGCGCTGTACTTCAGCCACCGCTGAAGGGTATACAGATCTTGATGATCATTTGTGCGATTATGTTCCTCACCCTGCTGCTGTTGGGCTTGGCCGTCTCCTACTATTGCCTGCGCAGCCGACCCATTCCGGTGGTACGTCGCTTGCCCATGAGCATGGGCAGCGGCTCCGAGATCACCAAGTTGAGCGGTAGCAGCGCTGGTAATATCAGTGCCTTTGAGGGCGTTAAGATACCTCGAGCCCATGCCGCACTCCAGGCCGTCTATAGTTCGTCGGGTAGCGAGGGTGCGTTGATACCCTCGGATTACCCAAGCGAATCGCATTCGGAGATCGAGGAGATCGATACACGTTCGCTGCCCTTCAGTTCGGCTGGCAGCTTTGAGAATCGCGCCTTTGTCCAGGAGACCTCGAGCATCTACAGCGATCACTATGCACCCGCACAGGAGATACCTGTCGCGAATGCCATGATGACGACCGTCATGCGTCACAATATGCCCATACAGGAGGCAGTTGCCGGTTCGCCCAAGTTCGATGTACAGGTGCGCGTTAAGAAATCACCGCCACCGATTCCATCGCCCGTCACCTCAGACACGGAGAGTGTGGCCACGTTGCGTACAGACCGTAATAATCTGTCAACCATCATGGAGGCGTACGAGGATAGGGAGAGTGTGATGACCATGGACTCACTGCCACCGCAAGTGGAGACGATGCAATCGCAGTTTACATATGTGCCCGAGTTGCATCCGGCACCACAGATGCCACAGCAGACACAGCCGTTGCCCCTGGTCGCCGAACCCAAGTTCTCAGTATACACACGGACACATCACGAGGTCGTGGACGGTCGTCCGGAGACATGGTCGGACTACACCGACGGACCGGCGCACAGCGAGATTACCGATCTGTCTTCCGAGGTATCCGATCGTATGGTGCACGATACCAGTCGTGCCGTAGACACCATGCACTATTACGAGGATGAATATGTGCCGGTAGAGCTGGTGGTACACCAGCCACCAACCCAACCGCTGCCAGTCACATCGCACATGGTGGATGATGTCTACCTACGCACTGTGACCGAGAAGAAGACCATTGAGGACATTGAGAGCCACAAGCGACGAGTCACGGAATACAAGAGCAAGGCTAAGGCACCACTACCACCACCACCGCCGCCGCCAATCGTTGATCCCAAGTTCGATGTGAAGGTGCGCAAGTATCCGAGCGAACGTGAGCAGCAGCAGTGGGAGAACTTCTCCGATATCTCCAGTGCCTCCGGTCTGACCCTGACACCCAAGATGGAGCGCAGTGAGTTGAGTCTGGCACCACCCGCTGAGCCACCGGCACAGATACACGACAACAAGCTGAAATTGACCAGTCCCGAACTGGTGGGCAACATGAAGCCAATCGAGGTGCCGCCGCAAGACAAGGATGTACCCAACTGGGATGTCCTCATACGCATTCTCGAGGAGCCGGAGATGTCCGAAATTGGCGACGATGTCAGCTCGGTGCACAACAACATCAGTTACGACGACAGGGCCAAGTGGAAGGAGATCATTACCACGCAATCCTCCCTACGCACCATGCTGACCGAGGCGGTAGTGCGTGAGGACTTCGAACGCATTCGCCAGGATACACGCTATGAACGTATGTTTGAGCCACAAACCTGGGACGTCATCATACGCATCCTGGCACCGCCCAACGACGATGACGACGACACTGACGTCGAAATGCGTATGCCCAAGCGGGGCAAGAAGTCCGCTCCACAGCCATGGGACACCCGCTCCCGACGCAGCTCCCTGCCCACACTGTACGAATACGACAGTGATGGTGGCTCCAGTGTCCGCACCATTCGCAACGATCCCACACTGCCGCTGCACGTGGGAGCTCTGGGAGGTGTCGGTGCCGTACCGGGTGCCTTCAATATGCAGAGATCACGTCGCAGCTCGCGCACATCGTATCAGACGGATCACAACGACTTCCGTTCGATGTCCGAGGTGACGGTTGACTTTGGCCGGCCACAGCCGGATCATTTGGATAATGTGAGCGATGCCAGCTCGTACTACCGCATGCAGTACTACGACGATGACGACAGACGCTCGTTCCATCGCTCCATTAGCCATCCGTCGCTGGCCCGTTCGGCCAGTGAGTTCACCGAGCACTGGACAGCACCCGACGACGTGGAGATCTCCTCGCCCGAAGGCACACCCCGGGCCCACCGTGCCCGTCATCAGGTAAGACCGGTACGGTTCCCACCATTTCATATCCCAAACTAACAACGAGTTTCCCTTGTTGCAGCAGCCGACTCAGCTAGCTGCCTTGGCGCCGGGTGAGGAACGCATTGTGGCGCAGACACAAAGTGAATACGTGGAGACGCACCGCAGCGTCTACCAGTCGGGTGGCAAGCAGGCGCCACCACCACCACCGCGCAAGTGGTAGGCCGTACACACAAGTCCTACTTATATACCGAGTCAACAAACCTTTTTTTTTTCTTTCAAATATTCGACTAAAAACAAACACAACACACAAACAAGCGCTAAAGGGCGTTTCGGGGAATGGTTATCAAGTAGTTAGCTTCGATATATATATACAAGTATAGCATAATACACAAACAAACAAACAAATATATTGCTTTGACACATCGCCCGATCTTGGCGGCACTTTCATTAACTGATTTAACTGACAAGCCCTCTGCAACCTTGCGTTGAATCACTTAATGAAATGCCCCATTTATATATATATATACTTATAATACTATCTATACTAACAAAAGTGCCAATTACAATTGCCTGACAAGATGTTCACACAGACACATGCATAGTTAGCAATATTAACCAAAATAAAACAATACTTCCGAGAATCGGCAATGGAAAGACAATTGTTAAGTCCATAAGTGATCTTTTTTTCATTTAAACTCCTTCTTCAAATACACTGACGCTTGTATGTAAAGTCAATTAAAAAACTTAAGCTAATTAAATACTTTCTTAGTGCATTAAATATGTATGTTCTGGATTAGACAATATGCTGCCTATTTCTATAAATACTAAATAGAATATAACCATGGAATTTAATTTGACTTTGATTGATGAATCACAACCTAGATCCTAGTAAATTCCTTAACATACAAATGCCTAACTGCCACACAAACTAGACTTGTAGTAGTTGTGAAAGGATCACAGGTCCTTAAAGTATTACTAGAAAGTATCTACAAAAACTATATACACATAATTGGGTGAAGGCATTTTCAATACTTGGTACAGTGCATACAAAAGGTATGTGCACATGCGATGTGTTTTGTTTTTTTTTATCTAATTGAACATACATACTACAACAGAATCGATACATATGGCTTCCAATATTTCCTGCTTCGGGATTCTCGCACAAAATATATATGAAAAATTTACGATATACATTTTTTTTTTCTTTTTGTTGAAAAGTCGTTTACAACTTTTCTTGAACAATAACAAAAACTAATCCGTCCCAGCTAAAAGCATACTTAAAATATAACATCTTGCTTCGGTTCGCCGAAGATCAAATACCCTTGCAGCTGTTGAACAAAAATATTTTGAAATTCATTCTTATTTTGTCCAATTTTAATCAATATATATTTAATATAAACTGGATTATATAAAGTAAATTATTTTGAGCAATACGATCTTAGATCTTGGAACATTACGTCAAGGGTATTAAAATACATATATATATAAATTAATTGTTTAAGTAATAAGTTCATTAATGAAGTAGTATAATGAATGAATCAATTACAATTGAAATAAAACAAAATGCTACTTTATCCAATAAATATATTATTTCTAGTTACTAGATTATTATTTATCCTAACAGAAATGCCTGTAATCAAAATATCGCAATAAAAAAAAATAGAAAACAAAGTAAATAAATAAATCTACTAACAAATTGGCTTTTTGCTTTTTATTCAAGAAGATAAAGATAAAGATAACGTAAAAAGTAAGTATGCAATGATTCTTGATGGACGTATAACTAATTTACAGGGTATACAAGTCACATGCATCTCTATAACGTATTTGCTAGACACTAGTACCAACAAAAGTACAAGATGGTGTGCGTCTGATTTACAGGGTATACAAGTCAAATGCATCTCTATAACGGATTTGCTAGACACTAGTACCCACAAAGGTACAACATGGTGTGCGTCTTGGCTAATTTCTGAACCACTACTTTTTCGGTAGATGGCGCCACTGAACTCGTTCGTAGCTAAGCAACACCACTGATTTAACAGCACCCTCTATTGCGAATAGTTCACACTACACCAATTTGATTGAAACAATAGAGGGCGATCTTCAGAATTTACTGAACTTATGGGGCAAACTGAATACCGCAAAAATAAAATAGATAAGAGCTGCACAAATGAGAATATAAATATGTAATGCAGCTCAATTGAGTGTTGTTATTCAATATCAATTATTTTTACTACCATTCTCAGAGAGAGAAAGAAAGAAAGAAAATGTAGCTGGAAATCTGTCGAGAGGAAAAGGAATATTATTTGAATCGATCGAGAATCGTACGATATCACGCCATAAGGAATCATATACATATGCAAATCCGATATTAAGTATGTTTGAACTAACAGTGCTTTTAGATATCAGCTTATTTTCTAATCCGCACACATGGCTGGGGTATGGATTTATTTGTTATCTGGCATGGTGTGGGAAAATATATATATATATACAGATATATATATGTTAAACATGCTCTGCTTGACCTTCAAAATGGCACAGGAAGCGATATGCCCATTTTTTATATTTCTTTATTTGTTTTTTTTTTGTTTTTTTTTTGCACATATCGTTTGGGAACGTATTTATCCAATGCTTAATATTATTATTATTTTTGTTTTGCCCGATAAGCGGCAAGTTCCCACAGTGAAATGTGCATGTGTGTGTGTGTGTGTGTAATAATCCAACCAGAAGCTAAAATATGTATATGTTTATGTGCGATAAACATTTGTGCGGTTGATTATATATATATATATATTTATATATATGGAAGTGTGTGCGATATGAGCAAGTGTACCTTGTTTCATGTAAGTTGAGTCAACGGTAAAGCTTGAGCAAACTGCGGGTACTCTGCAAGCGGGCCATTGTAAGAGTGTAGCTCAAGGAATGATTTGTAATTAGTCAATAGTATGCGAATTAGAATTCAATGTGCTGGTATTTAAATCATAACTATAATTATCACACCAGGAATTCTCATATCAGCTGTTAGTTACAGACATTAAATACACACACACACACACACACACACGCATATTAAAATAAACACATAGCGACCGCAAGCAAATCGGTTTTTATCACAAATTTTTAATCGCCACACTTTGAACATAAATAAATTAAACAAAAATATGAGCATATTTCAAATTGTGTCACACACAACGCACCAAAGGGTTTTGTTGATTTAGTATAAAATAACACCAAATGGCAAGTGATAGCCAACTCGAAGAGAGCGCATAAGGGTAAAGAGCGCGTGCGAAGAGCGACGATTGGCCGCACTGAGCAACAACAACAACCGGGCACAGGCTCCACCCAATGGCAGTTAGCAATGGGCTCCCCCAGCGAAGCAAAAGTCTATCTCAACCACCATGACCTACAATAAAAACAAGCGCACACACCGTTGTAGACTGACGCTGGCCAATCAGCGCGCAGCTGTAACATAACGGTATGCGCACAATGCACAGTCCAACAACAGCCGATTGGCTGCCGACGCAGAGCCAAACGCAGCCGACGCAGCGACAGCAGCAGCAGCAGCAGCAAAGAGAGTCAGCGTTCAGTTCAGCTGTGCATTGGGCAATTGCTGAATAGCCGAGAGAGAGACAGCACGTTTGCCAGCTTATCACAGCCGCAGCAGCAGAGCAGTCGCGTCGCTTCACTTCGCTTCGTCGAGTCGTCGTCGTCGACAGTGATGACGATGACGATGACGATGACTGAATTGTGAGCTCGGCTCGGCTGGCGGCTGTTTTATGGGTTAAGTCGCCGCTGGTGGCCAAGTTAGGTGTCAGTAACAATTTAGTTCGACACGCGGACGCACCTGTTTGTTTTTTTTTACATATTTTGTTTGTTGGCAAATAACAATAATAACAAAACACAAAACACAAAAGAAAAAATTCCCCTTCAAATGCACATTGCTACTCTCGTTATTGCCGTTGTGTGTGTGTGTGTGTGTGCACTGTGTGTGTATATAAATGTGTGTGTGTGTGTGCGAGTGTAATAAAATATTTAAATATTCTAGTTAATTATTAATATTTGCAATGCATTTGCCTAAGCCAAGTTGGCTAATAATAATACGAACAACAAAAACGCGCCAAAACGAAACGAAAACGTTTTTGAAATGACAAATCAAAATCAAAACAAATACTCTATTTAACCGGTATATATATATATATATGTGTGTTATTGTTGCTGTTGTTGTTGTTGCAGTTAAACGCATGAAACGTTGCCAAAATAATAATCAAGCTAAAAATTAATGAATTGACTTTGTTTTGTTTTGTGTTGTTGTTGTTGTTGCGCCAGCTCCGAAGAATTGATTCACCACTGAAGATTGGAATTTTGGGAAACAAAAAAAGCGAGAGTTAACAACAACAACAACAACACGCAACAGAAATCGCAAGTGTTAATTTGTGACTAATTTTGATTAATCAACACAAACGATAAACAAAAGCAGCAACAACAACCAACGGCAACAGTTGCAGTTGCAGCGCCTGAAACTAGGCAACAATGAATACAAAAACTCATCAATAATTTGTTGTTCTTTTTTTTGTTTTTGGCATCATAGGAACCACTTTGGTGGTTGCGTGTAAAACAAGAAAGAACCAAATAAATCTATAAAGTGCTGTTGATAACAGTGATAACGGTGATAAACTGGCATAACAACAATATAAGAAAGCAACCCGCACAAAAAGAAAATCAAACCAAAAACAAAAAAAAAAGAAAATCACTCCGTCAAATTGGCGCCGAATGCATTTGCAATTGAACAGTGAAACGGCAGCAACAGCAGCAACAACAGGAGCAGCAGCAGCAGCAGCAGCAGCAACAACATCGAATTTGTACAGAGAGAACAACAACAGCATATTGTTATATACGGGCTGGACGGCAACATCGGAAGGAAGAGGAGGAGCCGTTGAAGCGGTCAGGCCAACAGCCAGCAACGCCGGCAATCGCAGCATGGTCACATCTTCGGCATCGCCAACGGGTACGGGCTGGTCGGCGCCGGGCGATTATAAGAGCGCCAGTACGGCGGTTGCAGCTGCCGCCGTCGCAGCCGCTGCGGTTATGTGCGAGGTGTTGCCTTCGAGCAGTGCCAGTGTTGGCAGCAGCTCGCCAACAGGTGGCGCCAGCAATGGCACTGCCAACAGTGCACACAGCGGCAGTGCCAACAGAAACAACAACAACAACAATAACAATAACAACAACAATAGCAGTAGCAACAATAACAACGCTGTGCATCAGGATCTGCTCTGGATGGAAAGATTTGTGTTAGAGCGACAACAGGAGTATCCAGGAGAGTTGGGTGAGTTTTGAATGGGAATTCAACGAGTTGGGTTCGATCGCTAAGCGATCTGTTTGTCAAAGGCAGTCGAATCGATTCATTGAGCACTACACTGAGCGATAAAATCAAGCTCTTTTCTTTTTTTAAAGCCCATCGTTTCGAACTCGAAATGCTCAAGTCGAAAATAAAGAGAATTTCGAAGTTTACTAGATTCCAGTATAGCTTCGCCTCAAGTTTCACTTGTTTCTAGTTGAGTTTTACTCCAGTTAAAACTATTTTTTTTTTATTTTATTTATATTTATTTTTATATCGAGAAAGTCGATCTTTACTATTCACTTGTTTCTAGTTGAGTTTTACTCCAGTTAAAACTATTTTATTTTTATTTTATTTATATTTATTTTTATATCGAGAAAGTCGAATTTTACTACATTCCAATAAAGCTTCACGTCAAGTTTCACTTGATTCTAGTTGAGTTTTACTCCATTCAAAACTATTTTTTTCTATATAAAGTCTTTTTGTACTTAATTTAACTCAATTTTACTAAGGAATTGATAAAAAATGTTCAAGAAAGTGTGAAAATTTATTCAATTTATTGCTTTAATGTGCGAAGAATGTATTTGAAAAGTTTTAAAAAAGTTTCATACATTTTCCGTGAAGCTGGCTAGAAAAATAACCTCTTTACTTTTGAAAGAGTTTACATGAAACAATAAAATCGAATATTTATTAAACTGAAAACAAATAAATATATTCGTCTTATTGTAGAGATAGTCTATCGACACACAAGTATTCAAGAACCATCCGAATCCATCAACTAATATATCATATAGCTGGAATAGAATCTATCGGTCATAAGATAAAAGCAGATATCGGATCAAAAACAACATTGAACTACTCTACAAAAGATGCCTAATGAAATACCCTAAATAATTGTAGGTTGTTTAAAATTGTTGCTAAAACCATTTTAAAGTCAGTTGAGACTCATTAAAGATATTGGATGAGCATTGAACTACTCTACAAAAGATATGTGCCAAATCAAATACCCTAAAAAGTTGTATGTTCTTTAAACTAGTTGCTAAAATAATTTTAAAGTCAGTTGAGACTCCTTTAAAGTTACTCCAAGGATACTTATTTGTCAATATTTATTATTATATATTATATACGAACAACCTGACCAAAGTTGGGCCACACTCGAGCTCCATTCAACGAAAAATAACTCAACTGTATTTTGATGTTTACAAAGTAGCTGGGATTAACATAAATCTGTGTGTTTGGAGCGCGTGTCAATTGTCCAGGATGAGGTAGAGCAGCACTTTTGGGGCTTTAACTGGTTGCGAATGCTGTCATTCGATAATGCTGTCAATATGCATAAATTTGATATCAACGGTTATTGATATTAACGCACGAGTCTCGTCTTTATACTTGCCAACGCTCCACCTTATTTCTGAACAGAACTTTCAATTGAAATCCATATCCCTTGCCCAGCATATCAATGACCCATTGAAGCTGCTTGATGAAATCCTCAAGCTCGTTGCGACGAGCCTCTGAAAACTTGTTTCTGCCCCCATTTGATGAATGAACAGGATTGCACTTTGACTTTGTCGGAGCGAATTTTTGCAACGTGATTTTTTTTCATTCATTTTTCATTTGTTTCCGGCTCTCCATGGAATTTTGTCAAAGTCCTTGCTTAAAGCTTAAGTTCTGTTTAATCGCTTTTCGCGTTGATAAGTCCGGCAGGACAAAGGACTTTAAGTGTGTCACAAAGTATATCTGAATGTTAAACTAAACCATACTATAACCTTCATTAGTTATCAGGTGAATCTGTCAAACGTCAGCTGTTGAGCCAGAGCCTGATGATGGCTCCCCTCTGATTAATTATGAAAGGCTTTAGCAGATTATATTTAATGCAAATGATTGATGAATTCGTTTTGCGATTGCCGCCGTCAAATTATCAATTATTAACCATATTTTTGCACAATTATAAATTGAAAAAAGTACTAATTGAATTGAATTTAATTTAATTTTATATATATAACTGTATGTTTTTGATTTTAGTGCGTACGAGCAATCCATACTTTCTGTGCTCCGCCCTGCCCACCCATTGGCGTTCAAATAAAACGCTGCCGCTGGCCTTCAAGGTCGTCGCCCTGGCGGACGTCGGCGATGGCACCTATGTGACCATCCGGGCGGGCAACGACGAGAACTGTTGCGCCGAGCTCCGCAACTATACCGCCCAAATGAAGAACGGCGTCGCCAAGTTTAACGACTTGCGTTTCGTCGGACGCAGCGGTCGAGGTGAGTGCCATTATATTCAATTGAGTATTGAGTTTCGGTACAAGGAGAGATATAGATCGACTCAAGCGAGGTTTCCAGATGTTAAAGCTTAGAACTTGTCATATACAACTAACTTAACAATTAATCGATAATTATCGATAAGTTGTTGGGTAAAAGGAAACCTACAGATCGACTAGCTCAAGCGACGTTTCCAGATGTTTAAGCTTAAAACTTGTGATACTTACTTACTTAACAACTAATCGATAATTATCGATAAGCAGTCGAGTAAAAGGAGAAATAGAGATCGACTCAAGTGATGTTTCCAAATGTTAAAGCTTTAAACTTGTGAGTATAAAACTCCCTTAACAATTAATCGATAATTATCGATATGCTGTTGGGTAAAAGTAGAAATACAGATCGACTAGCTCTAGTCTCCAGATGTTAAAGCTTAAGACTTGTGATATACAACTTACTTAACAATTAATCGATAATTATCGATATGCTTTTGTGTAAAAGGAGAAATACAGATCGACTAGCTCAAGCGAGGTTTCCAGATGTTAAAGCTTAAAACTTGTGATACTTACTTACTTAACAATTAATCGATAATTATCGATATGTTGTTGGCTAAAAGGAGAAAAACAAATCGATTAGCTCATGCGAGGTTTCTACATGTTAAAGCTTAAAACTTGTGATGTACAACTTACTTAGCAATTAATCGATAATTAATCGATAATTATCGCTATGTTGTTGTGTAAAAGGAGAAATACAGATCAACTAGCTGGAGCAAGGTTTCCAGATTCTAAAGCCTAAAACTTGTGAGTTTGAAACTCATTTAACAATTAATCGATAACTATTGATATACTACGCGCTAGCTTTTGGCATATCTTAGAGAACTAAAGCGTTAAGAACTTTCAGCTTATAAGATTGTGGATGATAAATCACACAGATCCGAAACGTTAAGCAATATAAAATACTTATTAATTCAGAACTACCAAAAACGAATTCATCATTCTACAATCAGTCTACAGTTGAATCCTTTTTTAAAGATAGTTATTATGACGACAAAGGTTTCTGGCTTACTTGCTTCAAGCCTTTGTCGAATGTGTAAACGTTAGTATTAAGGTTTTTTTGGAATAAGAAATCAGGACAAGCAATTAGTTAATTTGCGAGAATACCCCATTTGATTAGTACAAGGTATATATACATATATATATATATATATAATTTGCCAAATTGTCTCCCACAAATCTCTCACACTTGCCACTTGTCGAGCGGAAGCTATTGCGAGCGGAAGCGCATTGATTGAGTGACGTTGCCACAAAAAAAAAACACATCATCAATTTCCATACACAACCACACATTCGAACACACATTCGCACACACAATCGCATACCTAACACGCATCAACAGGATCAAAGTCACAACAGAGTCCGTCATATTAGGTGAACTGCTGCTGCTGGTGCAGTTAGCCGCTGTTGCTGCCCCCAGGGGCAAACATGCAACACGGCAACAAGAACAAGAACAAGAACAATGTAACCCCGAAAGTCGAAGCTCACTTGCGGCTCAGTCTGTTGCACATCCAATTCCGAAGCATAAGTATTGAAAGATATTCAACATTATATTCTTAAGCTGGGTTTTTCTTTTCATTTTTGTTTTTGGTTATGCCGTCACGCAAGGCTTATGCCACAGAGGCAATGCGGCATAATCGATTTGAACCTGAACCCACCATTAATATTGCTATATGCGCATGCAGATATATACCTATATATATATATATATTTTATATATGTGTGTGTGTGTGTGTGTGTATATTGCATAGAATTTGCAGCAGCAGCAGTTGGCTAATTAGCTGCAACTGTTGCCTGCCTTGCCTACGCCTGCCAGCCGGGCCGGACCGTGTGGCATGCCTCTACAAATTGGCGGCTCGTGCCCGCAAAGGCCAGCAAATAATTACTGACTGCTCCAGCAGCGGCTAACAGCAACAACAACAATCGACAAGGCATGCAAATAACAAGCTAATGATGTTGGAATATAAGCGCTGACCAAATTGTCAACGACAGCAGCAGCCATATCCTTATACTCCATCCCCCTACACCAACTAGGACACTTCGGTCCAATGTTAATTGCCAGCCGGGACATCATGCGGCGTTTTCTGATTAAATGACAAAGCTCATTTCGACCAGCAAAAACAAAATATTAAATGTTTATGCCATTTTTTTTCTAGCTATGCTTTTTTTTCTTGTTTTTTAATCCTGTTTTGTGGGCGTTGTTTGTTTCCTGTGCCTGGAAGTGTCACGCGTTATTTAAACAATATTGCAAAGGACAGAGAGAGAAGGAGAAAGAGAGAGAGTAAGAGAAGGAGAGAGTGAGAGTGAGAGGTAGAGACTGGGTGACTGGGTGAGAGAGTTCACGTAGATCCGTATCTAGCCGTCTATGACGCGACTTTAATCATATCAAAGGACTTTTTCAATGTGAACACACACAGTGGGGTAAAGGCGGGAAAGGAAAGGATTAAATGCAAACTCCTCTTTTTAACGACAAATGAATGGCACGCGCCGCAACAATTCATAAGTCGGCATAAGTTTTGTCCTCGCCCAACATTGCCCAAATGATATTAACAATGGAATTTCTCTTTCATATAAGGGTTGTACCAACAAATTGGACCATCAGTTTAATCTGTAGGTTGGGTTCTTGTGGGCTATGCGACTTAGTGGTTTGGTTGTTCTTGTTCTACTTCTCAAATTCTTCGAATGAAGTCATCTTAACTGAGAGTCAGTTTTCTGATCTGTCTCATTATTGTTTTCTGATGTGAAAACTTGCACAACAGTTGATAATAGTAGATGATTGATTTTACCAGTAGTCTATGGAACTATGGAGCTTACAGAAAGTAACAAAATCCATTTGTTTTAAATGTTTTTAAGTTACTTTTCACAAGGCAGTAAATATATTGGTAGAAATAACTGAGTAAAAAAAATATTTTCTAGTTTCAAATGCAGAAAAAAAACGTACCAAAAATAGTGAAAACCTCAATTTACTACCTTTGTGTAAAAAGGTAACTAGACTAAGTTAACATTAAGTTAACTTAAGTTAACATTTTTCCTAAAAAAGATTTGCTCTTCTAATAATTGGAGTTTTGTCTAAATTTTAAGGTTTAATTTCTGTAAAATGTAGAAAAACTTTTAGAAAACATCTAAACTGATTTGCAAAAATGAAGAACATGGCGAACTCAACAAATCCCACAAAAATACATTTTGCAGAGCATTAAAATTAAGAATATTGACCATACAGGTTACTTTTAACAACCTCAAAAGTGAAGAAACATAAGTTCATAATAAAATCCAATATTTTTGGTATCATTTTCTCATACTTTTCAACCATCAGTGAACCCAAAAAGATAAGATAAAAGATAGATGAAAGGTAGTTACTGCTTAGATCCTTTTAAAACAAACATTTTTTAACACTCTTTTAAATTCCAATTTGTACAATGATTAAGCTTGGCGTTAATAATGAATTGATGTATATATTGAATATATTGAGCTAAAAATTTTAATCGAGTATATTCGAAAGGGATTTTTTGAATGATTACAAAACTTCAAAAACTTTTTCGCATATTTCCAAAAACTGTACGGTAAAAAACTTGTACAACTAAAAACTAAATGCCCCGCTCCCGCTTTTAAATCGATCGTCGTTAGAACTCGTCAATTACTCCGATTACGTGTCCGATTACACGAAGGCGATTACCAGCGTTAGAAGGCTGAGTCAAAGTCGAGAATCGAGATGCGTTATTTGAGTTTTGCCTCTTTGTTGTTCAAAATGCGGTTTGAAGAGTTGATGACTAATTTAGATTGCATGTCTGTGAGATTGAAACCGGGACTCATTATTATTACAACTATTATTATTATTATTATTATTATAATGTATTATGTATTATCATTTTACATTGAGTCTTTAGTGCTCGTAAGTGGTATAATATTTTATCATTACAACAAAAGACACAACGCGTATTCTTCAACTTGTTATTGTTGATTGTTGCTCTAGTTTCTCCACACCCGCGACACATAACCCCTTACCCAACCCGTTACCCAGGTACGCACAATGGTACGGTCTCTATTGAATAATGACTGCCCTCGAAAATGTCTAGGAGTAGGTTTTGTAGCTAGTTTTGATTAATTTGCCTGCTCGTTTCGATAGATTTGACTTTCAAAACGCAAGTCACATAAAGTAATGAAGACATTTCAAGTTTCACATCTATATATATATATATATATATATATTATATATCGTATATCGTATGGTATAGTCAACGACCATGTAGCACGCCAATACATACGAGAGGGGGGGGATGGGGTGTAATGAAGTACAAAACGCTTTCTAACTGATGAGCACAATTAAAAGATTATACAAAAGTTTTCTTAACAAATTGCCAGGTTAATGAACTTTTTGAGCAAATACTGTTACACATTTTCTTAACCAACATCATCTCTAGTGCTATCTCGCTCTCGCTCTCTCTCCCTCTCTCTCTCTGTTATTTTCAACAAATACAAACCCCATTTTATTTATATGTTGATTCCTGACAAGTAAATCTATCGCTTGGATGGGATTGCCATGCAATGCAACTGAGGTTTCTGCGGTTTGAATACGCTTCTGTTCATGATTCTGCACCTGACTTTCCTGCACTCTTTCTTCACCCCCACCACCCCTACACCCCCTCTTTTTTTTGGCAATGAAAACAATGTACATACATTTGGGTCTGGTATTCCGCTCAATGTCGCGTCTGCTCAACCACCGTCAAACACATTTTATTATCGGCAGACAGGAGTGTGGCCAACAGCAATTAGCATTGGCCAATGGCCATATATATAGTAGTAAGTCGCCGTATGATGATAACCCAGCTTCCCCTCATACTCGATAATCGATTTACGCTTGTGGCTTTTTCCCAAAAATCGATAAACATATTGAACCAACCAAACGAACATAAACTGTGTAAACATGGTCAAGCCCATTTGGAATAGGACATTGTTGCCCAGTTTGAGACAGGTTTCGAACACTTTTGGTTTTTATGACTGCAGTTTTAGCTGCTGTAAACACTTAGGCACAGCCCATTCAACGGAAGGATCAAACAAAATTTATGCCACAAGCTCAAATAAACTGCGCCACACAACACGTTCAAAAAACAAAAAAAAAAAACGAATGTGTTTGGATTTTATTTTCTAAGCAAGTTGAATAGCAGATGCTCTTAAGAAAGCTTATTATACTCTGAAACCATTGAAAATGGGTAAAAAGGATTTCTGCGAAATATGTAACAGGCAGAAAGAAGCATCTCCGATGCCATAAAGTATATATATTCTTGATAAGCCGAGTCGATATAGCCATGTCCGTCTGTCGATCTCAGAGACTATAAGAGCTAGAGACTCTAGATTTGGAACATAAGCTCGCTTTATACCTAGACAGTACAAGTTTGTTTCAAATTTCCGATAACTCCTTCCGTTTCCGATATACACATGTGATCGATAACAACAAAATCTCGAATTTGGAAAACTTTGAGATGACGTTTGAAACATTAAACAAAATAATGACAATCTGTGAAGTTTTTATTGAAATCGGTTAAGAAACCACGGAGATATGGTACATTGAAGTTAAGTCAAGTATTCAATATGCGCTTACACACACATACTTGCAAGCACTGACTGTACGCGTAAAGTACTAGGTTCAGGGTCTATTCCATTTGGAAACTCTCCACTAGAGCCTTCTTCCTAGTTTTATATAACATTTGAATCAGTTTAGTTTCAGTATTTTCATTATTTTTAAGGTTTTAACTACCTAAACTGAGTCCCACAAACATGTAGAGTATTGAAAATCAATTTAATGAACTAACATAAAACCAAAGCTATATACGCTTATATCTTATACTCCACTTCCATATAATCGCTTACTTACTTGATTACTTTTGGCATTACAAACACTGTTGATCAGCTAAAGTGCCTTGTGTGTGAGAAGGGAAATTGAAATACGTTTAAGGTTTGAAGAAGGCGGAGCTTAATATTGATTCGGTAGCCAATTTGTTGTCGCATAAATCAACACAAGACATTAAATGCCCTTTCGTTGAACTTATTCTTCTTCTTTTTCTTTCTTTTTGCATTGTTGCAGGGAAAAGCTTTACGCTGACAATTACCGTTGCAACAAGCCCACCGCAGGTTGCCACCTATGCCAAAGCCATCAAAGTGACCGTCGACGGACCCCGAGAGCCGCGCTCCAAGACAAGTAAGTACACCAACAACTTATAGCAATTAACTACACACACACACACACACACAACAACAACAACAACATCAAGTAGTCGAGGTGTGCGTAAAGAAATGTGAATGCGCCACCCGCTGAGCCAAAGGCTGCGCCATGTGGCCAATATGGGACGGAGAAGAACAACTTAGGCCGCATTAAACAAGTGTCTAATTAATGTAGAAAGAACTAAGCCCTTTTGGCCAATTGCACACTCAAAGGTAATCATTCATAATCCCTTTTGACGGCAAGGGCGTCAAAATATTTTCGTTAGTTTGACTTGAAAATTGCTCCGGTTTCTACTGATCGTGTGACAGACTTTGGCCATTTTGTTGTTAAGCAGAACAGAGCGAAGGAGAGAGGAGAGCGAGGAGAGGAGTCCTTTTAAGGAAAGGTGTTTGAAAAGTGCAGCCGGTTTGCAGCCTGCACACGACACGAAACGAAACGACGAACGGATCGACGAAGAGACTGACGAACTGAACTGAAATGCAACATTCAACTGAACTCAGCTCAACTGAACTGAACTGAAATGCATTGCTTCCTACGGTTTCTGAAAATTTTGCGGTTTTCAAAGAAAACCTTTTTTTCTTTTTCGTATTTATTTTGCAAAGGCGGCAACGTTGTCGTTTTTTAGTTCATGTAATGCATATACGAGTATGAATTAATTTTTTTTCTTTTTTTTTCTTCATGTTTTTATTATTTACGCTTATGCATTTTTATGTCTTCACTGCAATACTTAATCTACATACGCGTATATATAGTATATATTTAATACTGCAGCTTGAGTTTGCCTTGAGTTTGTGTGCATTACAGAGATCGATTGAACAGACATGTTAAGGAAAGGCTTGTCTTGAACGAATTTTGTGACAAGGACTGCAATTAATGATGCTACGAATAAGTTAAAAAACCATTGAAAATGGATAAAAAGGGTATAATGCATTTGTGCATAAGTATGTAACAGGCAGAAGGAAGCATATCCGACCCCATAAAGTATATATATTCTTGATCAGCCGAGTCGATATATATGTCCGTCTGTCGATCTCAGAGACTATAAGAGCTAGAGACTCCAGCTTGGGAACATAAGCTCGCCTAATACCTAGACAGTAAAAGTTTGTTCCAAATTTTCGATAACTCTTTCCGTTTTCGATGTACACATGTAATCGATAACGACAAAATCTTGAATTTGGAAAACTTTGAGATGCAGTTTAAAACATTAGTTGAAATATTGACAATCTGTGAAATTTTATTGAAATCGGTTGAGAAACTCCGGAGATATGGAACATTGAAGTTAAGTCAAGTATGCACAATGCGCTTACACACCAATACTTGCAAGCACTGACTGTACGCGTAAAGTATAGAGTTCAGAGTATAGTCTATTCGGGATTTCTCGACTAGAGCATTCTTACTTGTTCTTCGTCTTTGGATCAATTGAAACAAGAGAGTGAACAGCTCAACTAGTTTCATGTATAAAATGGTGGGGAAAATTGAGTAGGGTTTTCATATTTATACATTTTTACATCTTTACCTTACATGTTCAGCAACATATATTGGCATTATAAATATATGAGAGAAATATGACAGAAAGAACAGAAAAGAAATCCAAATCTTACTTTTACTTAGCTTAAGGTTTCGCTAAAGTAAAGTACAGCTAAAGAGGCGAAACATTTAAATTTTGTGTTCTCTGAAACGACAGGACTCTAGCTTAAGTTAAGACTTAAACTACAATCGTTAGATTAGATTTTTAATTTTGTGTCGCGATTTCTTGATTGTTTAACAGGCCCACCAGGCGGTCCACAATATCGAGCACTGGGTCTGGGACAGCGGCCATTCATTGACGGCTTTCCAAAAACGTTTCACGAACTGGAAAATCTGCGTCGGTCGGCAAAGGTTGCGGCTGCAACAACGGCAGCGGCGGCTGCTGCGGTATCGGTTGCATCGGCGTCCAATACCCTAACCACAAATGCTAGCGTTGCCCAGCAGTTGAGCAGCAATTACTCATCCTCGAATAGTACAATAAATTCGGATTGCCAGGGCTACAAGCCCAATGCGCCACAAATTCAAGGTAAGATTCTCCCCACCCCCGAAAAAATAAAATCTCGCCATTAATCTGTTTCTTATGTCTCTGTACTTAATGAAGTTATGAAAGAAAAATTTCGTTTGATTGTACTTAGAGTTCCTAAACTTACGAAAACAGTTTTCTAAAGCATGACTTTGACTTTGATTCGAGCATCAAAATGTTTTAATTGAGTTAATGAATGTTGGCTCTGGCCGCATTTGGATCTCAATTTATTTTTAGTATTTATTATCTTTTAACATTATGCCGCTAATTTATTTATTTTCTTCAACGAAGCTTTAAAATAGTTCAGCGACGTTCATGTTGTTTCGTTTTATTGACGACGTTCCTTTAGCATCTTCAGTCAATCAGTCAGTCGGTCTGTCAATCAGTCAGTGAGTCTGTCAATCAGTCAGTCAGTCTGTCAATGTGGAAGTTCAATATGATATCTTACTCTCTTCAGCTTTATGTTATGCAAAATCATTCCCAAAAGTTATCATTTTATACAGTTTCAAGTCTACATAAATACTGCAACAATCTATATATATATATATATAGTAAAACATATTTTGAAGTGTATGTAGTATGTGTGTGTGTGTGCGATTACATAATATGACTGGACTTGTTAATGCGTGATTATCGTAAATTTATACTTCGGATAACTTCCGTATAACTTCTGCGAAGCTGTTGAAATTTTCACAGCTGATCGATATTATGCCACAGTTTGTAAGGAAAAGACAAAACTGAAGATAAGGCATGTTTTGTTTTGCTATCGATAACATGTGTCTATCGGAAATATCCGATAAGTTAGCAATAGTTTCAATGATACTTAAGCTACTTATAGATATGAAAGCTTTTATGCCATATCTAAAGTCTCTTACCTTTATACTAGTCTCTAAGAAGTGAACAGAAGGCTATGGCTAAATCGACTTGGCTTTTGCTGATCAAGAATATATATACCTTAAGGGCTTAAAGGGGCTTTCTTTGCACAACTTTATGGGATCTATTTTGTATTCATATTCAATGGGTTTAGAATACGAAAATCTTAGATTTTATATTTTAACAAACGCTTCAACTAAAAGCTGTGTAAAGCCCTAGAGATGACTTGCACTTCAGCGAAATTTTTGGCGGACTTCGAAGCCGGCGCGAGTACAAACTAAAGCTAAAGCTTAAGTTGAAGTTCAAGCTGAATCTCAGGCAGAAGCAGAAGCAGTATCACTGGTTATTGGATATTGGGTATATTGAGTATGTTGACTGACTCACTGACTGTTCTGTGTGTATGTGTTGTGTGTGTGTGTGTGTATGTGAGTCAGCAGCGGGTTTGTCGCTGAAACTAGACGAAAGTGAACAGTTAAGCGACTAAGCGTTGCCTTATGCTAATTAATTTATGAATTTTGCATTTATTTATTGTTAGCTGCTCATCAAACTGTATTTGGGCAAAAGATATGCAAAGCAGCATATTCAAATATATATATATATATATATATATACGTTTGGAAAATGACACATCGTTTTTGGGCAGTGCAATTGAATTCGTTGTGGCTGTATTTTGTTTGATTTCTTCAATAAGCCATTAACCGGAAATGCCTCAAACGTTTTGGTCAACTTTTCGATACAAATATATATATATATTTATATTTCTTTGTTGTTGCTGCTTCTTAAAAGCCAAGCTATAAATATTTAAATGTGGCGCTTAACTTGTTAATTTACAACAACAAACAGTTGCGTTTTTTCAACGGAAATCGTTGGGAAATTCCAAGAAGCCAAGGCAATTGCTATCAATCGTCATAAGTATTACAATTGGGTATTATAATCGGTAATCGAAAGTGAATTTCTGTCTCATCTTTGGGCATATAATTAACAAATTAACATATGCAAATAAATTGGGAATTGGTTTAAAATGCCCAAGCAATAATTTTGCTTTGTTTAATCTATATTTGAACATAAATAGTTAATCGAATACCAAAAATTACCTTGGTTGTGTTTACCCATTTAAGTAATGACTAAGTTCTGAGTTGTTGAGAGAAAGCTGTTAACTTGTTTGCCTGCTTCCCATAAAAAAGTATTTCTTTAGCTCTGCAACTTTTTTTAGAACAAATTATGATCCCTTAACCTAATAATAACATTTTTGTGTTATTAGTTGAATAGTTTTGAACCAATAAATCTGAAAAAAAAGATTTTATTGAATGGTTAACAAAATTTTATGAAACACAATCTATTACTATAACGATATTTATCGATGTTCTTAAGGTTTCAGTACCGATTTTTTTCGATAGTGACCATCAAAAGTTTATTGAACGATTACCAAAAATGTATGAAACAGAATCGATTACTATAAAAAATCAATATTTATCGATAGTTGTAAGCTTTCGGTACCGATTTTTTTCGAGAGTGTCCATCAATAGTTTATTGAACGATTACCAAAAATTTATGAAACACAATCGATAACTATTAAATAATCGATATTTATCGATGTTTTTAAGGTTTCAGCACCGATGTTATGTGATAGTGGCCATCAGGAGCTTATTGAATGATTAACAAACATTTACGAAACACAATCGATTACTATCAAAAATCGATATTTATCGATATTTAATCGATTGTGACCATCAACTATGGATGTTTTTGCTGAACTCGTTTCTGTAAAGAAATGCAATATCAGCTTCCTTAATGTTTCTATCGTTTCTCGACATTCTGAAAGCCCTTCGATTACCGATTTCGATAACAGAATTCGTTAAACGAGTTGTGGAAAACTCATTGAAGCACCTGTACAAAGAAACCCAAATGTTGCCAAATGAATACTTTATAACTAATCGCCATTATGCAGTGTGTGTGTGTGTGTGTGTTTGTGGCATGTTTGGTGTTGCGTTCGTGTTTTGCAACACATTGCATTCATTTAATTTTAATTTTTTGTTGCCTTTTGCTGTTGTTATTTCGAGAACGCGCGTGCAATATGTAGATCCACACCTGATACGCTGGTCGAGTGGGCCAGAGGGGATGCGGTGGCAGGAGGCAAAGGGGGGGGGGATACGTGTAGCACTTTTGTCAAGCTTTTTTACGCAGTCTGTGAGCTCCAAAAAAGCAGCAGCAACTCAAAAAAAAAGCCACAAATCAATCCCAATGCGGTTGCGCAGCTGTTGCCTGGCTTGTTGCCTGCCGCGGCACAACCAACTGCAAGCTGCAAGATGCATCCGAAAAAAAAAATGCGAGTACTTAAATGTGTAGGTAACAGCAACAACAACAATGTCAACCATCGCACATTGAAATGAAATCTTTTTGGCCCATAAAACGGCAACTGTGGCCAAGTTGGTCCGCCACCAAAAGCCCAAACCCCAAACGCAAACGCAAAGCCCAAACCAAAAACCGCAAACTCACTTCCGTTTCGTGCCGTTTGCTGTTGCTATTTTCTTCTCTCGTTATATATATATGCATATATATTTTTTACATTGTCCGCCATTTTGTAAGCCCGAAAAAAAAAAACGAAGCAAAGCAAAGAAAACATTTGAGCCAAAGGCAGAGTTACTTTAATTAACATTACTTTGCAACCAGTGGCAACGAACGGTATACTTGCAACACCAGTCCTTAATGAGTGCCCCAAGATGGCGACGCTGTGAGAACCTGCCACATACCATGTGGTATGAGTTAAACTGTTAATGGGGTCGCTTTCAGCTTTCAGCTTTCGGTATTCGGCTTTCGGCTTTGGGCGGTTGAGGCGGCAACTTGTGCTCAATGCCCAATGCCCTGCTGGCGTCGATTATTGGTTTGTGGTTTTCTCATTGTGTGTGTGTGTGTGTGCAACACTAGTTACTTACTCCTCAGCTCGTTTCCGATTAGTTTATATATGCCTCTTCATCTTCCTTACGCTTGATTGCGCAAGCCAAGCGGATATCGGATATGGCTAAAACAAAATTATACATATCCGGCCAAAGTCTCTCTGTCTGTGAGAGCTATGCAAGTTTTGTGATTTATGCAGCTACTTCACTGTTCACCTCCTACCCTCCCCTGCCCTCCTCTTCTCGTTTTCCAAGCCCTTTCAAGGCTTTCGCCTAAAGCAAACTTCCTCAAAAATCAACACTGATTAATAAATTCCCAGCTAGATTGCATCAAACTTTTGCAGTTTTCTAAGCTAAAATATACACTTTGAGAAAAACAATGTTCTTCATTAAAATGACAAGCATAATACAGTATATCTTCCATATAACGAATCTTAAGGGAACAAGATAAAACTTCGTTTTAGAGAAAATTCGGAACAAAGAATGGTTTTTTGATGGAAACTAATCAAATTGATCGAATTAATCGAATATGAATTCGTAATACTGAATACTTCGTTATATGGAAGTTCGACTATATGTATATTCAAGAATTAAGTTTTTTATTTATTTTTTTACTTGTGTAAAATGTTTTTGATATATATAAAATATATTTTGTCAGATAGTTTTGCGCTTTACTTAGGATAAGTATTCAAAAACTTTCGAAACTCGTTAAAAGAAACAATTAAAAAATAATCATAAGATTTTTCTTTGACTCAATGCCAAAACCATTTATCCGAAAGACTTTTTTGTACTTCAAAGTTCCATTTCTTCTCTACAATACCATATTTATCTTTTCTAACTCGCTTTCAACAATATCTCAAAATCCTGACTCAAGATTCCCATGTCTACAAAATAAATATAATAATAGTTTAATAGTATTGTAAAAGAAAATTGAAATATTTTGAACAATTTTTATTTTGAAAGAAAATGTAATTTTTTGTACCTTCTGTATCAGCGTTTATTAAATAAAAAATATTTATAAATATTTTTCTCGATTTTAAAAGAGTTAAAATAATATGAAAGTTAATGTGATAAAATTATTTTAAATATTATATTAGAAAGATATTCAGGAAATCATAATCTGGTTTCTGGTTAGGAATTTTAGTAGAACTTTGTTAACTGAAAATCTTATAAATTGAACATAAAGTCAAGAAAACTATTTCAAAAGCAAACTAATCAATGAACTTAATGGAAAACAACTAAACAAATTAAGTTCTTTAAGAGATTATTTAAATGATGTTTGATTAAAGTTTCCGTTAGCTAATATTACCGATTCCCAATACTTTACCAATGTTGTAATATTTGAAAACGATTAAATTTTGAACATAATAGAGCATATGTTTAACTGAACGCAGCAACATTATTAATGCAAAACTTTTGAAGTTTATCGCAGCGAAAAGTGTATATTGCGTATACGCAATAGAGAACCATTATGGTCAAGCAATTAAAGTCAATGTGAGTGACATTAATGAGAGAGTAGTTATAAATATACAAGAAGCATACTCAACTTACCCTACCAAAGGTATTAGCTTGGCAAATAACTTCACGTGCGGGCCAAAAGCAGACCCCGAAGAGCGAGAAAGAGCGAGAGAGAGGGAGAGAGGAAGAGGGCCCATTATACGCCCCGTTTGCGTTTTCATCCTGGCGGTTTCGCTTCATTGCATCCTCGCTTAGTTTGCGGTAGTTTGCTGCGTTTTCTGATTACTACTCGGCTGGGTTTCAGCTTTTGCTTTAGCTATTGCTGTTATTGCTGTTGTTGTTGTTGTTGTTGGCATTGTTGCATTGCAATTTTCGCCTTAATTGAAACATTAAAATGTGATAAGTGCCGGGTGAAAAGTTGCTTGCATGCAATTTGGACCCTTTACTCCACCCCTCCCTCCACACCACACCACACCACCGCACCACCCCTTTCATTAAGCGGTTGAGTACGGCCCGCAGCAACGTTTACCTCAAATGGTCAGAGAGAGATAAAGAGAGAGAGAGAGAGAAAAAGATTGGAACGCATTAAGTTGATTTAAACAATGTGTGTCTCATAAATTATTTGTTCATTTATTTTCCAAGTAATTATTTTGATTTTCTTTGCTTTTCTTCTTAGCACAAGGTAGGTTAGTAACTGTATATCTTAAATTGTGACTTTTATTGTTATCGATTAATCGATTTATATCGATAAGCGAGCAATAAAGTCATTAAAATCATCTGCTTAAGCTTTAATCACATTAAAAACAGCTATGAAGTTGTCCAAATGTGTGTCCCAGTCAGAGGAAAGCATCTGCGATCCTTTAAAGTATATATCTATATATTCTCGTTCAGCATCAAGGTCTGTCTATCCGTCCGTCTGTAGGAACAAGTTGATTGCAGAGACTATAAGGCCTAGATACATTAGAAGTTATCGCACAACGCGTTTAAGTCAAGCTTACTTTTATTTATCGATAACCCTTCCCGATTCCGATAGATGTAGCTTACAGAGGGAACGAACAGTTTCGCATATTGTATTTATTTATCGATAACCCTTCCCGTTTTCGATAGATGTAGCTTACAGAGAGAAGGATCAGTTCCTGTAATTAATCGATAACCCTTCCCTTTTTCGATAGATGTAGCTTACAGAGAGAATGATCAGTTCCTGTAATTTATCGATAACCTTTCTCTTTTCCGATAGATGTGGCGGATTATAAAGTAGCTTACGGAGAGAACGAACAGTTTCGCATATTGTATTTATTTATCGATAACCCTTCCCGTTTCCGATATATGTAGCTTACAGAGAGAAGGATCATTTCCTGTAATTTATCGATAACCCTTCCCGTTTTCGATAGATGTAGCTTACAGAGAGAATGATCAGTTCCTGTAATTTATCGATAACCTTTCTCTTTTCCGATAGACGTGGCAGATCCTTAACACAGTTTGTGTTAATATATTTGTTTATCGATAACCGTTCCTTTTTCCGATAGGTATTTCCGATCCTAAAATACCTTACAGAGAGAAGGAAAAGTTTCTGCTATTATATTTATTTATCGATAACACCTCCCGTTTCCGATAGATGTGTTGGATAATAAAGTAGCTTACAGAGAGACTGGGAACAGTTTCTGTTATTGTATTTATTTATCGATAACCCTACCCGTTTCTGATAGATGTGTCGGATCGTTCAGTAGCTAACAGAGAGCAGGATCAGTTCCTGTAATTTATCGATATTTATCGATAACCCTTCCCGTTACCGATAGATGTGTCGGATCGTTAAGTAGCTAACTGAGAGAAGGATCAGTTCCTGTAATTGATCGATATTTTTCGATAACCGTTCCCGTTTCCGATAGATATATCCAAGCTTGAGTTGACACTAACGAGTAGATGTAGCCAGTTTTAGTCAACGAGTGATTTGAACGAGCAAAATATTAGAGATGGTAAAAGTTTGGGTTGTATATGACTTGATTGCTATTTTCTGCCAGTGTATTAGGTATCGGATATATATATATTGTTACACGAACTAATTAGTATTGTTGATTTAGCTGGCGCCTTGTGGACCTTTTTTGCCTTTTTGCTTTTAATAAATTTGATAAATTAAGTGGAATTTGTGGCGCCGCTCGCTTCTTTTGGTATCTTGGGGCAACTTGGCTGCAGCTGGCTTACATAATTAGTCGAAATATGTGCGCGACATAATGTCAAACAAGTGGGTGGAAGGGGGGTAGTGGGGGGATACGGACACCCCGTTGTTGCCCCGGAGGCAAATGCCTTGGAATTTTCTCTTGCTTTTTGCCAATTTGTTAACCCCTTTAATCGAGGAATGTTCAGTTGGGGTTGGGTTGGGTATTGGGTTTGGGTGCACACGTGAATCTCTTGCAACATATATGAAATTATTTTTCAATTATCCATACGGGCCACGCCCACATGTTTGTGTTTGTGACAAGCGAATGGCAAAGGGGACCTTAATTGACTTTCGAGGATGGAAACTCAAGTTTGAATGTTTTTGTTTTGCCTTTGCAGAAACGGATCTAATAGGCGCCGCCGAATGGACCGGATCCGTTAGCACCGGTGCGTATCCAGTGGGCGTGGGCGTTGGCGTTGGAGTGGGCGTGGGTGTGGGCGTGCCCTATCATCATGCACATCACAGTCACAGCCATACCCATTCCCACTCCCATGGGCATGGTCATCATCATCATGCGCATCACTTGCAACATCAGGTTGCACTGCCACCGCCACCACCACCGCCAGCGGCCGCACCCGTGCCCATTGTGGGCAACGCAACCGCCATGAATCATTATGGCAGCGCCATGGGCGGCTATGATACGACCAGCCTCGATGCGGGCAACTATCATCTGTCCAGTGTGCTGCCCGAGATGCATGGCTTCTCCGCGGATCCGTATCAGACGGCCGGCAGCTATGGCGGCACAGCGACCAAATCCGAACTGGACTCCCTCAACGCCAGCTATGGCGCACCCCCACCACCGCCCCCGCCGACGGCCTACAACAATGCGGCGGCCGCCTGGTCGAATGGCTACAACAACTATCAGTACGGCAGCTGTTCGGCCGCGACGGCGGCCCAATACGGCGCTGCCGGCGGACACGGTGGTGCCGTAGGCCCGCCACCGCCGCCGCCCGTCGTCCTCTATCCGCAGCTGTACTCGACCGTCAACCAGAATCAAATCCATCTGCATCTGCACAGCAGCGAGAAGCTGGAACAGTACCTGGCCACCGATCAGCAGCTGACCATCAGCTCGCTGGCCACGAATCGTTCCAGCATTGAGATTGGTTTGGGCGCCGGCGCCGGAGCCGGAGCCGGAGCGGGCGGGTTGCCGCTTGGCCAGGATCAGCAGCAGGAGCAGCAGCAGGCGGCCGTTGCCATTGCCGAGCAGGCAGCAGAAGGTGCGGCCCACAACTATCACTTGCATCATCATCATCATCATCACCAGCAACAACAACAACAACAGCAACACCTACAACAGCAACAGCAACACCAACAGCAGCAGCAGCAACATCATCATGAGGCACATCAGCAACAGCAACAACAGCAACAGAGTGATGTTGCCAGCGAGGCAGCCAGGGAGGAGGACGTTGGCGACATGCTGCAAGTGTGGCGACCCTATTGACCCCATGACCCCTACAAGCAACAGCAACAGCAACAACAAACGCCTTTCTGCACATAGAACTGACATCGAGAAGAAATGCAACAACTCACATTTATTTTCTTGCCCCTTAAGCACTTAATATAAGCAAAAACAAAAACATAATTTTTTTTTTTTTTTTATCCTGTAAGGAAAATTGTAAATAATATTCAATAATATATATAGATGCACATGTGTATGTAGGTATGTGTACTATATGTATTTGAACAATTTGGCACATTAATCACATCGTTTTAGCCCTAAGAACCCATCTATATAGTATGTGTATGTACGACAAAGTATAACTGTAATTCTCACGCTCTTTTTTTTTTTAATCTAGATTTTAGTATGCATCATATACATATATATACATATATATATATATATATATATTAAAATTATGATAGATATAGTAAAGTATGTGTGTGTGTCGCGATTTTTGTTATTTTGTTTGAATCCGAAGTTCAAAGCAAAGAAGAAGAAAGAAAAAAAACAAAAGAATGAAAACTATTTAATAAAGTTATCGTATTTATTTAAAAAAAAAAACAAAACAAATTTGAATTCTTTACAAAAACAATGCTACGATATGCAATTCGTATGTGTGCAAAAAAAACTCAAAAAAAAATAGTTTTGAATTATGAAAACAATTTTAACCACATGCGAAAAGCCAAAAGGGAAAAACAGGTGAAACAAGTAAGCGAGAAATGCCGACTAGACTATACCCTGAACCCCATACCTTACGCATACAGTGAGTGCTTGCATGTATGTGTATGTGTGTAAGCATATTGCATACTTGATTAACTTCAATGTTCCATATCTCCGGTGTTTCTCAACCGATTTAAACAAAAACTTCACATATTGTCATTATTTCGTCTAATGTTTGAAACTGCATCTCAAAGTTTTCCAAATTCAAGATTTTGTTGTTATCGATCACATGTGTATATCGGAAACGGGAAGAGTTATCGAAAATTTGAAACAAACTTGTACTGCCTGGGGAGTAGGTGAGCTTATGTTCGTCTCAAAGTTTTCCAAATTCAAGATTTTGTTGTTATCGATCACATGTGTATATCGGAAACGGGAAAAGTTATCGAAAATTTGAAATAAACTTGTACTGCCTAGGGATTAGGCGAGCTTATGTTCCGAATCTGGAGTCTCTAGCTCTTATAGTCTCTGAGATCGACAGACGGACATATATATCGACTCGGCTGATCAAGAATATATATACTTTATGGGGTCGGAGATACTTCCTTTTGCCTGTTACATACTTTTGCACATAACCCATATACCCTTTTTGCCCATTTTCAATGGGTTTAGCGTGTAAAAATAAATAAATAAAATATGTACATTCAAAATGGTGGCGAAAAGCAACAATAACAATAGTTAATTATGTGCATATATTAAAGAAAAAACAGAAAAACATAAAAAAAAATGCACAACAATTGCGAAAATCATGAATTTTGAATGAAGCCTTAAAAGTGAGTATAATTAAATTATGATGCGAGGCGATTGCCAACAACAACAACAACACTGAAAACCACACGAAACAACAACAACAAAGAAGCAGCATAAGAAGAAGAAGCAGAAGAAGAATGTACAACTTGCGCCTAGTTAGATTTGGGTCTACAACCATCTGCAATTCTCTGGATGGTTGAGCTAAGCAAAATCTTTGTTTTCTCGACGATCTCGCGACTCTCTCTCCCTCTCTCTCGTTATCTCTCTGTCTCCCTCTCTCACTCTATATCTCTTTCTTTCTCTCTCCCTCTCCATCTCTCTATCGCTCTCTCTCCCTCTCTCACTCTCTAACTCTCTCTGTCTTCCTTTCTCTCCTTCTCTTCCTCTCTCTATCGATCTCAATCTCCCTCTCTCTCTTTCAGTATCTCTCAGCCTCTCTCTCCCTTTCTCTATAGATCTCACTCTATGTCTCTCTATTTCCCTATCTCTCTCCCTCTATCTCTCTCACTCTGTCTGTTTCCCTCTTCTTCTCTCTCTCCTTCTCTCTTTCCCTCTTCATCTCTCTCTCCTTCTCTCTATCTTCTTCTCCCTCTCCCTCTCTCCCTCTCTCTCCTTCTCTCTTGGATCTTAGATCGTGCAAAAGTTTTTTTTTTGCGGTTTTAGATATTTTTTTTTTTGCCATGGCATAAATAAATTGAACACCCCGTTCGCGGTTTACTACATCCGAAAACTACTACTACAACACCTATTTCCCCTCCCTCCCCTCCTCCTCCTCTCTCTTTCCCTATCTATCTATCCATATCTATCTTTAAGGTGGCAACATTTCTCTGCAACAAAAGCCGAGCTGCATTCAATTGTTAAATTGCAAAACTATGCAAAAGGTTCCCTCACCTCCATCTTTCCATCTCCCCTTCTCGCCCCTCCCTAACCGAGCAGGGAATTGAGAAACTGTGGTAACTCTAGACAGTGCGAGAAGCCAAATCTAGTCAGTCTTGCTGCCAGCCAGCTGCCAATATAACTACAGTACTACTTGCCTAACAGGGCCAAGAAAAGAAAAAGAATTTATAGAAATAAGAAATCAATTCATTTATTAACTTTTCTTTTTTTACTTATACTGTTATATTGGAATCACTTAAGAAAGCTAAAACTTTCAAAACATTCATCCTTTATGCCTAAGGTAAGTTCGAAAATGGAGTTTTGGAGAATTCTGTCGGGAAATTTGGTAAATTCGCAAAACAAAATTTATAAAAAATTTTATAAACCACAATTAACAGATTTTATATATTTTTAAAAAAATCAAAACCTCCGATTTCAATTGTATATATATATGTATGAAACTTTTGTATGAAACTAATTTGTTTATCAACCGATTAGGTTCAAACTCATTTTGAAACTTCAATAGAAGAATTCTGAAGAAACTGTATAACAATTAAACGTTAAAGTATCATATTCGGTGAAAACTTTGGCTTGGTTTGTATAGAATTGGTTTGTATAGAATTTGTTTGAGTTAAGAAAAAACTAGAAAAGAGAGAAAATATTTGAATCCCTTAATGGTTTATGAACATTAAACTGATCTAATAAGAATAAACTTTACTGTACACTAAATTTTATAAACCACAATTATCAGGTTTTATATATTTTTGAAAAAGTCAATAAGTCCGATTTCAAATGTATCGAAAATGTATATGTATATACACTGAAATATATCGAATATATATATATATCAATAAACCTGAACTCAAAGGTATCGAAAATGTATATATATATATATACACTGAAATATATCGAAAATATATATATATATCAATAAACCTGAACTCAAAGGTATCGAAAATATATACACTGAAATATATCGAATATATATATATATATCAATAAACCTGAACTCAAAGGTATCGAAAATATATACACTGAAATATATCGAATATATATATATATATATACACTTTGAATGTTCTTCAAACTGTTTCCTAATAAGTATCATGTCTTAACTGCAATAAAAAAATCAATAAACCTGAACTCAAAGGTATCGAAAATGTATATATATATATATACAATGAAATATATCAATAAACGTGAACTCAAAGGTATCGAAAATGTATATATATATACATTGAAATATATCGAAAATATATATATATATACACTTTGAATGTTCTTCAAACTGTTTCCTTATTATTATCATGTCTTAACTGCAAGTGTTAAAATTCACTATAGCACTGTTTCACTGTACAATTAGGTAAGCCGAGCGTTAAAGACGCCGACGACGATCGACGATCGTTGATCCATAATCGAAGCATGCGCCCCCAAAACGCGGCGACAAAAGCAGACACGATGACAACAAGAAGCCCGACCGACCGACACACACACACACGCACACTTATGCACTTACACGCTCCATGAGAGACAGCTCTAAGTATGTGTGTGTGTGTGTGTATTTGTGCTGCATCTTTCAGGGATATTATTTATTGCAGAACGTGTACCGTAACTCATCTGGGTTCATCTTCATTTACATGTGCTCACATATGTACGTATGTATGTATGTATGTGCGTACTCAATCAGCTTGCGGTAACAACAGCAACAACAACAACAAACAATAGCAACAACATAGAACTTTGTCAGCAGTTTATGATGAACGACTTGAATTACCAATTGGCACAAAGTCAAGCGACGTGGTCGGACCTGAGCTAATTAACTCTATACTAGAACGTCAGTTAGTCAGTTGGTTAGTTAGTCAGTTAGTTAGTTAGTCAGTTAGTCAGTTGGTCAATTAGTCAGTTAGTTAGTTAGTCAGTTAGTTAGTTAGTGTTGCTTGTGCGGTCCCGTTGCCCGGCTACCGTATTGTTTTTAGTGTGTGTGTTGATGTTTCCTCCATCTGGGTGGTCCTGTCACCATATTGAACACAAATCGCAACTAGATACACCTATCCATAAGGCAGGCCTACTTTTGTTGTTGTTGTTGCCACACAACTGACAGACGGAAACTCATTTTTAAGCTTAACAAGTTGAAGTCAAGGCGAAAATCATATCGATATTTTGATTAAATCTTCCTTTTAAGGATTAAAGTCAAAAATATTTAATAAAAATATGATTTTCATATATTTAACTCAATCTGGTTCTAATAAAAATATTTAACTCAATCTGGTTCTAATAAAAATAATAATTATTCTTAGTTTAATCTTCAAAACAAGTAAGTTTAAGAAAAATAAATAAACAACATTGGCAAATTGTTATTTAGGTTAAAGGATATGCTAAAAATGACATATAAGTAAGGAAAAAAATCTATTAAGTAATAATTATTTATTATTATTAATTATTAACAATATTTAATAGGAATTATGTTCAAGGATATGCTAAAAAAAATCTATTAAATAGTAATTATTTATTTATGTTATAGGATATGCTAAAAAGGACACATAAGCAAGGAGAAAAATCTATTAAGTAATAATTATTTATTATTATTAATTATTAACAATATTTAACAGGAATACACACAAAGATTTCACATGCTTTTGATTTTTTAGGGACTTTTTTCAATTATTTAAACCTGCTAGCTCGATTTTAAAGCTTTTTGTGTACATGCAAACAGTAGTTAAATATACATACACACATATGTACTATGTGTGTGTGTGTACATAAAGTACCGAAAGCAAAAGCAATAAGGCGAGCAAACAACACCAACAACAAAATATAATAATAATGAGAAACAAGAAACAAGTGCGCCGTCTCGCTCTGTTACATGGTGTCTGTGTGTGTGTGTGTGTGTGAATGTCTGGGAGTGAAACTGGAACTGGAACTGAACGCTGCTGCTGGTACTACTCAAAGCTTCAACAATCGACTAAATAAGCCGACAACGAGTTGTTGTTGTTGTTGTTCTTGTATATGAAGTTCGTACGCTGTGCGTACTTTTGTCCGCGCATTTAACAAATAAACCTAAAAGCCAAAATAAATTGTGGCTGGCTGGCTGCCTGAATGGCAAACACAAAACAACAAAGCAAACAAACAAGCAAGCTCCACCCACAACTGTGTGTGTGTGTGTGTATATCATGCAGAAAGCCAGCGACGGCAGCGACGCAACGTTGCCACCCATCAAAGAGAACAGTTTAAGTAAGCTTGCGCTGAATATAAGAGAGAGCGCAAGCCGAACCGAGCGTATTTAAGAGAAATACTTATATATGAGAATTTATGTGTGTGTGTGTGTGTGAAGTCTATGCGACTTTTGACGATGATATAATAAAGCTTATCAAATGATATTTGGTTTTGGGATAGTCCGACTTTAATGAGAAAGGTCAAACCACAGAGTTATGGAAAAGTCTGGAAAGCTTTAGTTATTGCTGATTGGGCATTGTGTGTACATATAAATCGGTTTATTATTTGTTTTGACCTATATAATTACAAATTATAACAACAATAAATGTTCTCCAACAATTTCCTATTCAATTTCAAATATGTATGCATATATATGCACAAATAAACGTTGCGTACTCAGCTCTGAAAAAAAAAATCCCGTTCCCCCAAAACGTTTAGCTAATTACATGTAAAAGTACGTATGTATATGTTTTTAGATTAAATAAGCTTAAGTATACGTGGGGGAATATCACAAGCTTGAATTGTTATACAAACATTCACACCTACCTATTTATAATGCACACATTAATACTATTTCGAATGCACTTAGAATTTCCCAAAATTTAAAAGAGTTCGCAGATGATCACCAACAACAACAACAACGAGGTACAACAGTTTCTGCTCTCTCACTCTCTCTCTCGCTTTCGCGCTTTACAGTTGCTCGCTGTCAGCAGTTATTCAGCAGTTTTGCGCTCTCTCTCGCAGCAGCAGCAGCAGCCGCAGCATTTAGCACGAAACGTTTCATGATTCACTCTGGATCGTTGGTTTTTTTGTTTTCGGCCAGTTAGTTGAGCCACAATCGTGGCCCTGGCCGAACATAGAGAAGGCCTCTCGAATCAGAAATAAATTTTATGCACACGCAGCTGATAAGCAATTGTATGAGTGTGTGTTACATGAGTTCTATTACACACACACACAAACATATTTAATTCAAATTGTATTTTATTTTTAACATGCATTAAGATGCTGGAAACTTTTGCCATGCGGGTTTCTCACGAGCCGCCCAACAGCTTTGCTCTTATCACAAACTGACGTCGTAGTAGTAGCAAGTGAGAAGTCTCCAGTCGGGATTTCTCGACTAGAAGATACCTTTTACTTAGCCTTAGAGTCTCGTAGCCAGGCATTACGCTGAGTTGCAAGTATGTGTGTGTGTGTGTACGCGTATAGTGCATACTTGAGTTAACTTCAATGTTCCATATTTCCGGTGTTTCGCAAACGATTTCAATAAAAATTTCACAGTTTGTCATTATTTCGTCTAATGTTTGAAATGTTATCTCAAAGTTTTCCAAATTCAAGATTTTGTCGTTATCGATCACATGTGTATATCGAAAACGGGCAGAGTTATCGAAACTTTAAAACAAACTTTTACTGCCTGGGGATTGGGCGAGCTTGTGATCCAAATGAGGAGTCTCTAGCTCTTATAGTGTCTGAGATCGACGCTATATATTGATTACATGGCTATATTGACTCCACTGTTTATGCTGATCACGATTATATATACTTTAAGGGTTCGGAGTTGCTTCCTTCGGCCTGATACATACTCTTCCTCATAGCCATCGAAACAACGGTCAATAGACGCATAGGCGTTAACGCTGCGTATGAGTAATATGGAATGAACTCTGACTAACCAAATTCGTCAGTTGCGTATCGAAAGCACAAAAGAACTACTCAACCAGCATCAATTTGTTGCTTTCAATTGTTATTTTCTTTTCAAAGGGTTTTTGGTTTTTTTTTTTGATTTTTGATTTTTGGTTTCTGTGCCGCATCTCAATTTGGCTGTCAGTAGTGGTAAGATGCTTGTTGCACGCACATGCATCCAAAGTAGTGGAAACATTTGATGATTTGGCCACTGACAAATCACCCCAGGATTTGAGGCTAGCAAAAACTGAACACACCTGGCCCAAAACAGCCAACCATCCATCAGTTGCGATACGATTTTGTATGTAAATTTTTGTCTTATTGCCTAATTTGCTGTGCTCACAAAAAATAAATATATATATATGTGTATGTGTATAGCAAATTAGCCGTCAACAAAATACAATGAGGTGGCAAGTGTTAGAGAGGCCAACGGGGGGTGGCGGGACGGGGGGTCGGGGCGTGTGAGGACGCGGCTAATGTGTTGGCATGTGTCAGACACGCATCAAACGCAGACAGCAGGCGGCAAAAATCAGGCAAAAACCATCGAGGACACGAGAGAGATATAGGGTAGAGAGGGGGGAGAAAGAAGCGAACACTATATATATATATAGCATGGCGTGTGCCAATCTATCGCTTAACATAGTTCAGAATCAGAATCTAATAATTCTAAAGCAATTAAATTGAGAGAAAAAAAATCGAAAAATTCCCCTCATTGAATCATGATTTGTATTTTTAATACCAGATCACATGTTCCGCGCGTCTTAGTTCCATTTCAATCTTAAACGAAATATAAATAATTTAATTTATTTACTTAATCTTACAACTGGATTTTGATTTTTGTTGTGAAATTGTTCAATCAATTTTTAAATAGTTTTTTTTTTATGATTTGTAAAAACTTCAAAAGTTAAAAGATATAAGCTACATATATCCATAAAGATTTATTTCCTATAAAGTAAAAAGATATATGGTTCAAAGCTACATATATCCATATAGGTTTGTTTCCTTGTTGTTTTCTATATATATATATATTTGATACTTACAAATTTCAGTAATATTTAAAGTTTACTTTTACTTTTTTTTAATTTTTAATTTATTCTCATATTGATTGATTGATAAAATATTGGAATTGAAAGGGTTTCTTAGCCAAGCTACATCAACTTAATAGCTAGTGAGGTAGGCAGTTAAAAAATTCCCCACACCTAACGTTTATAGTTGCGTTTATTATCATGTTTGTGAAATCGTTTACATTAATCGACTAACTGAATAATTATATATATGGGAAAATATTTGCATTTCCTTTTAAAAACTTTGAAAAATTCGCTTATTGTTAATTTGAAATGTATTGAAATGGAATTAGTTGCTAGAATGACATAAGTTTATTATACAGGTATCAAAAGTGCTTTAAAGTATGTATTTTAATACTTTAGATTTTTATTCAATAAATTTTTTATAGCTTTAAAATATGTTTTTAAAGGTATTTAGAAGTCAAAAATTTTTGTTTTTATATTTGTATTCATTAAAAAAGTTTTTAATAAATTTAGGTAAGTATTAAAGAGGTTTAGAATATGTTTTTGAGGGTATTTTGAAGTCAAAAATTTTAAACATTTGTTTCTGGAGGTATTTTGAAGTCAAAAATTTTAGTCTTTAGATTTTTATTCATTAAAAAAAGTTTTTAATAAATTTAGGTAAGTATTAAAGAGGTTTAGAATATGTTTTTGAGGGTATTTTGAAGTCAAAAATTTTAAACATTTGTTTTTGGAGGTATTTTGAAGTCAAAATGTTAATACTTTAGATTTTTATTCATTAAAAAAAGTTTTTGATAAAGTATTAAAAGAGCTTTAAAATATTTTGTTGCAGGTATTTTGAAGTAAAGATTTAAATACTTCCGATTTGTATACAATAAAAAACACTTGAACCGAAAGTAGTCAAGAAAAATGAACTGTTTAAAATCAAATCAAATCAAATTGAACAAGTTTAAAAATATATGTTTATTAGTTATATGGTTTTGCACATCTCTAGATCATGTAATTATATGGTATTGCCCATCTCTAGATACCATAATTAAAGGCTCGAGCTGTTGAACTAAACCTGGTTTTAAAGCGAACCGAACCGAACCGAACCATGCGAATGGATGAAGGTCACGGCTGGCAAACATTTGGGGTTTAGCTTGGGTGAAAGTGCAGCCGCTGCAACGTGCAACATGCAGCGCTTGCCGCAGACACACAGCGTGTGATATTTTTGGGGTCGTTCGGGTGGCATATACATATATACATATATATATATATATTTATATATATATATATATGTGTTTAACCTGCGCGTCGTCGCTTGATTAGCGGTTGCAGTTTATTGCCTCTTCACAAAAAGATAAACAAAAAAAAAAAAAACTTCGTCGCGTTGAGTGATTAGTTGATGCAATGTAAAATCGTCCTGTTTGGCGGTGTTGTTGCTGCCACATCATTACAGCCATTTTATTAGCCTTTTGATTATTTTATCGCCAGCTGTTGTTGTTGTTGGTGGCGCCACCGCATACTATAATGATGTTGTTGTTGCTGTTGCTAACCGCTTATTAAATAAATACTTTATACGGTGAAAATTAAATATGCATAAATATAAAAAAAGAGAAATTGAATCAACATGTTTATCGTTAGCTTTTTGTTTAATAGAAAACAAAAAAAAAGTTAACTTCAATGTTCCATATCTCCGGTGTTTCTCAACCGATTTCAATACAAATTTCACAGATTTTCATTATTTAGTCTAATCTTTCAAACTGCATCTCAAGATTCAATATATTGTTGTTATCGATCACATGTGTATATCGGAAACGGGGAAAGTTATCGAAAATTTGAAACAAACTTGTACTGCCTAGGGATTAGGCGAGCTTATGTTCCAAATCTTGAGTCTCTAGCTTTTATAGTCTCTGAGACCGACAGACGGACATGGCTATATCGACTCGGCTGATCAAGAATATATATACTTTATGGAGTCGGAGATGCTTCCTTCTGCCTGTAACATACTTTTGCACAAAACCATTATACCCTTTTCACCCATTTTCAATGGCTATAATTACACTTCCTCAATAAAACTAATTTTAATATTAATTTCTAGGTTTTTTTACGACCTTTCAAATCTATTAAATAAACTCAACAACAAATTTCATTACTAGAAACTGAAAAGGGACTAAAATTGTTTTCTTTTTGGATTTTGACATTATTGTATGCATGTTAAAGTTGTTGCAAGTTAATGTCTATATGCTGTAGTATCTGTAGACGCTGGCTTTAAGATCTGTTGCACGTTTTTCTTGGACATGGGGTAAAACACAACTATAAACAGTTTTGCAAAAGCTTCAACATACATTTATGGATTTGTCACAATAAAATAATAACAAGGCAAGAAAACGTACGTTGCAAAAACTTCACAACGAAGCGTTGATGCTCTTATCTGTGATACACAAAAAAATATTTCATATATTATAGTATTTTCATAAAGCTGCAAAGTTTTAATTTTTTTTGTAGTAGGTTTATTTTATGAGAGAAGTAAGTACAATGAAAGAACTTTCAAAAATTCTTTGTGAAATTATTATAAATTCGCGTGAAATTGTAATTTGAAACTTGTTTGTTGATTAGGTTGAAAGTTATCTACATTTATTTAAGAACTGTATATCATTTTATCGGGAATCTACGTTTTTTAAGGCATGTTAATCATCAACTATCGATCGTATATCAAAATATATACATAATGAATATTAAATGTTTACAAGTTGCCTTAGATAGTCAACATACCCACACACGAACACACAAACACTTATGTGACGAATGACAACAATAGAGACACTATGTCCACTTTATGGATGCAGTGAATCATCAACTATTTCATTATCATCGTCAGCAGCAGCGAAAAAGTGACGATGATGCCAATTTCGACGTAATCGCGGGTAATGAGAGATCTCTCCCTCTCTCTCCCTCTCTCCCGCTCTCTCTCTCGCGCAGTCACGCCGCTGGCAGCACGTAAACAAAACCAAATAGCCGCCCTGAACCTGAACTCGATGCCCATTTGGTATGCATAAGGTGATGGCCGAACGGCTGGGAACTCCAAGCACAAAAACAACAACAACAAAACAGCAACGAAAAAAAGTTATCGCACTTTTTTACATTGTTGCTGTCTTCTGGGCGGAAATCGAAGCCGCAGACAACGAACAAGAAGAAGAAGCAAAGACAGCCAACAACAAGAACAACAATACAAATTGATAATTAACGCAGGATATTTAGTGCAACCGCAGAGCTCAACCCAACTTAAGTTAACCCACGCACATCTTATAGCAACAAACTATAGCAACAACAGCAACAACAACAACAGCGAGCAGCAATCCCAATAGTTAGAAATATTTAGCGAGAGCGTAAATAAATCAAGGCATCAGCTTGGCCAGAAACCGGTTTGAAGTTCACACTGAAGGGGGTTTTTTTCGAGCAACTGCTGGCGGTAGTGCCGAAGGGTCGGGGAAGGGGGAGAGGGGATGGTAAGCACAACTATTGAGACTACTTTTAGCCCAGCTTAGAAATCATCGTCAACGCTATCAATGTCGATATTCTAATTGTTTTGGGTGCAGTTTTTTTTAGGGTACTGATTTTGATACCCTAGGGTCCGTTTCAAACGGGTAAAAAAGAGGGTGTTGAATGTTCGTTAAGTTTTTCGTATATCCCATGCAAATCTAGCTTATCTTTCACCATTTATCGAAAATCGAAAAAATAAAAAATCAATAAAAATCGATAAATAAATAAATCGATAAAATCGATTGCCGATAACAAACCACCCTTTATTGAATGCTCGTTTATCTTTCACCATTTATCGTAAATCGAAAAACATTTATAAAAATCGATCAAATAAAAATTCGATAAAAATCGATAAATAAATAAATCGATAAATTTCGATTACCGATAACAAAACACCCTTTATTGAATGTTCGTTAGTATACATTTTAACTTTCACGTATATTCCACGCAAATCAAGCTCATCTTTCACCATTTATCGAAAATCCAAAAAAATAAAAAATCGATAAAAATCGATAAATAAAAAATCGATATAAATCGATTACCGATAACAAACCACCCTTTTTAACGATTTAGCCCACCAAGTTGGTACACAAGTCGAAAAGTGTAGAAATTTCTTCATTTTCCAAAAATAATTCAAACAGAATTTCGAACTAAAAAAAATCGATAAAAATCAAAAAGTGTCGTTCTTAATTCTAGTAAAATTTTTACAAACCTCAATAGAGCTTTACTTGATTCAAAATTATGTTCACTTATATTAAGTCTTGATTTAAGTTTGTATTTACCTATTTTAAGCACTCTCATAACTAATTACAGGTATAGCTTTTGGGGGGCATGGTATTTCCCCGTCGAGCACTCGCAATTAAAGTATTCGAATCTGTAGTATTTGACACCCTCAAAAAGCGTGCGAATTCTCCGAACTGACAGGTGGCACCCGAACACCCGAACACCCGAACCCCCGAGCACCCGAGCACCGAGTACCTTGAGCATGCTGTGAGAGAGAGAGGGAGGAAGGAAGTGAGGTAGAGGGTGATTTGAAAAAGTAGCTCCATTTTAGCATGCTCTGACCAAGTGACCAGAGGCATTTTTCAAAATTGAAATGCAGGCTGAGATGAAAACCGCAAGGTTCTTAACTACCTCTATTTATTGGCGTGCATAATAGATGCGTTTTGTAGTTTTGCTCCTTCTCCCAACACACTTTGGTCATTGCATTCGATGCAAATGCAACGCAACCGGATGTGTTCAAACGTACACCACCATCAACATCAACATCAACATCATCATCAACCCAGTATCATCATCAGTATTCGTTGTTGTCCAGTTCGCAGACTTAGCCAAAAGCCGACTTGTGCGAGAAACGTACAATTTGATTATCGCATTGAGAATTGCTACACTTGGGGGCAAAGGCAATAGCCAAAAGGGCATAGAACGCCTCTGGCCACCACCTCTGGCTCTTGTCTCGAGGGTTACCCAAATGGAGACACCAAGGAACATACGTACATGTGAACCCGAAAGAAATTGATAGAACAGAGGAGCTCAGAACAAAAGTCTCACTCTGAAGTTCACTTGTTGGTGTGGATTAGGCAATGGACTACGATTCGGGTACACTGAGCAAAAAACATATCACATAACAAATCATAACTTCCTCAAAATTCAACCGCTTATCAAATGCAATACCTTAAAATTCATGGATTGGCATATAGATTATTGCTGCATTTCCAGTTTAAAACATCATTTTCACTCGAAATTCATAAAAAAAAATCAACTTGAAAATCTTTCCGATGTCATAACTCATCCAAAACTCAACCGATTATCAAATGCAATACCTTTAAATTCATGGCTTAGCATCTAGATTATTGCTGCATTTCCAGTTAAAAACATAATTTTCACTCAAAATTCATAAAAAAAAATCAACTTGAAAATCTTTCCGAAGTTATAACTCATCCAAAACTCAACCGATTATCAAATGCAATACCTTAAAAGTCATGGATTGGCATATAGATTATTCCTGCATTTCCAGTTTAAAACATAATTTTCACTCGAAATTCATAAAAAAAATCAACTTGAAGAACTTTCGAAAGTCATAACTTCGTCAAAACTCAACCGATTATCAAGTGCAATATCTTAAAAGTCATGGCTTGGCATCTAGAGCAATGCTGCATTTCCAGTTTAAAACATAATTTTCACTCGAAATTCATAAAAAAAAATCAACTTGAAGAACTTTCCGAAGTCATAACTTCCTCAAAACTCAACCGATTATCAAGTGCAATACTTAAAAGTCATGGCTTAGCATCTAGATTATTGCTGCATTTCCAGTTTAAAACATCATTTTTACTCGAAATTCATAAAAAATTCAGCTTGAAAAACTTTCCGAAGTCATAACTTCCTCAAAACTGAACCGATTATCAAGTGCAATAATACTCAACATAATTTTCACTCGAAATTCATCAAAAAAAAATTTCCCAAAAAAAATGAATGAAAAAAAGAAAAACTTCAACTTCTACAATCAAGACTCTAGACTCAAGAGTCTAGATTAAAACCCATTTAATACAAGTATATATGAACAAATAATCTCTTTATAATAATTTTTGCAGATTTCTCTTAACTTTTAAGACACTTCCAGCCCGCAGGGTTGATTATCGTTCGCGCAGTGTATTCGTATGGCTTGGGGGAAGCCCAACTGAAAATTAACAAGCCGCCACACATATGTAAGCCCCAACGCTCTCAACCCCACGGAACGCGTTGCATTTGTCAACATGTGTAGCTGTCTGTTTTAATGGTCAATTTCCCACTCTATATGGCTTGATGCATCGTAGGCCTCAAGGCCTGTCCGGGCCTGGCTTTGCCTTTGGCTTTCGCTTTGGTCCGAATCGGTAACAGGCCTTCGACCATTCTCCCTTAGCTTCAGATTTTTCCCTCATGACTGGTGCCACTTTGCACCCTTAGCATTATTACGGGTAATTCAGCTATATCGTTGAGTTTGTATTTGATTTTATTTATAGAAATATTTTATATTTGATTATTTTTATGTTTTTTAGATTAAGTTAGGAACAATATATAGACAATTAGTTATAGATTCATGAATTTGCTGATTTTTAAACATTCTTCTTTGTTATGCATGAAATCATCCTAAATTTCAATAAAAATGAAAGACAGTTCAACAAATTATTGATTCAATAAACTTTCAACTTGGTTTGAACTCAAAATGTTTCGGAAATGAGTAAAGGACTTTCGAAAAAGGACTCATGCCTTCAAAGTCAAGTCTTAAAATAAGTCTAAACCATTTTATATGTCTTAAGAATGACCAATAAAGAGTATAAACTTGTCGTTGCTTGGCTTAAAACTTTTCTTTTATTTGATTTTTTTTTTGTTGGGTAACATTTAGCATACGGTTGGCAAGAAAATGCGAGAACGGAACGCATTTTGCGGCCAAAGCCTCTGGCCGTGTATCTTTCGCCAACTACGTCTCGGTGTCAAGGAGTTGGAGTTGGAGTTGGAGGAACGAACCATGTCCGGATTGTAGTGCGTGTGCTCCTAACGAGAAGTCGGCAACATTTGGTGACTTTCTGGGCCGGAAGTGTGACTGCAACATGGTATCAGGAAGTAGTAGTTACGGTCGCTCCATCGGCCCGTAGCAGTTGGAGACAATGCCGTAGAACGATTGTTCCAACTCGGGTTTTTCGTTTGGGGTCCGGCAACAGCTTCTTTACTAATGGCAGCAAATCATTTACAGATGTCGCAACATTTTGCATAAAAATGTCACAGACACCGCTTACGGATTGCACTACACAGTGAAAGAGTTGGAAAGGGGGGTGGGGGGAAGGGTAGCAAGTTTTATACCCTAACCATTAATGGCGGCAACTTAAACGCCTCTTTCGGCCAGGAAATGCATTTTCATTAAGCAGCGGAAGTTACTGCAAATGAGCTTTTAGTTTTTGCCTGAACCTAACCAATCCCGTAACTGCAACAACATAACCCCCACCCCTACCCCTACCACCCTCCCTTCCCCCACCCGACAGAAACTGCGTTCAATTTACGGATTTTGTCATCGAACGACTGCCAGAACACCTCGAACAGGTACGGATGGATGACGTTTCGACGATTGCATTAGGCATTAGGTGAAACGTGTTCTCTGGACATTACGTACGGGAAATATGCGTCCGTGTTGCAAATTAGTTTTTAATCCAATTGCCATACACTTTGGATCAGCTACAACAATCCAAGTCTCGAAGCCAATATGCGGGCAAAGATTGTTTACATCTCGATAAAAGCGTTGATTCACTTTCATATTTTTGTTATGCATTTATTTATAAACTACTTCGACTGATTAACCAATCGCCTCCAGCCCCTCCCCCTCCCTCCCCCTGCCCCACCCTGACAACTAACGGTGCATTGAACCCATTTCAAAATAGTTGTAAAATCGTCGAATCCGATTATTCATTTATAATCACAGCTAATTGATCGAATCATAAGCTAAACGTTATTATATTATTGCATCATGGCAACAACTCAAATATATTTTTTTCGACTTTTTCGATTTTTTTCTACATTTTTGATCGAATCATAACCGTTATTATATTATTGCATCATGGCAACAACTCAAATATATTTTTTTCGACTTTTTCGATTTTTTTCTACATTTTTGATCGAATCATAACCGTTATTATATTATTGCATCATGGCAACACCTCAAATATATTTATTCGACTTTTTTTCTACATTTTTATACCCGGAAAAAAATACCCATTGAAAAAAGAGTTAAAAGGGTTTAATGGATTGGTGCAAAAGTATGTAACAGGCAGAAGGAAGCATTTTCGAAGCCATGAAGTATATATATTCTTGATCAGCATCAACAGCCGAGTCGATATAGCCATGTGCGTCTGTCGATCTCCGAGACTCTAAGAGCTAGAGGCTCCAGATTTCGAACATAAGCTCGCCTAATCCCTAAACAACACAAGTTTTTTTCAAATTTTCGATAACTCTTTCCGTTTCCGATATACACATGTGATCGATAACAACAAAAACTTGAATTTGGAAAACTTTGAGATAGGGTTTCAAACATTATACGAAATAATGAAAATATGTGAAATTTGTATAGAAATCAGTTGAGAATCATCGGAGATATGGAACATTGAAGTTAACTCAAGTATGCAGTATACGCGTACACACACACATACTTGCAACGCGGCGTAATGCTGGCTATGAGACCCTCAGGGTTCAGGGGTTCTTCCATTCGGGATTCAAAACTTATCATTTTGACCTATAAAGTTATATGGACACGATTCCAATACAAACTAGATTAACTAACTGCAACTAGAAAAAAATCATTTATTGGCGAAATCAGCAATGATCAGCAAACACATGTATTCAAATGTTTTTTTAGAAGTTCTTTTAATGAACTTTAGCATACACAAAGTTTTCGAACGAAAGTTTAGGTTCTGTAAAATTATTGATAAGAACTTGTTGGAAATTTCCAATGTGTTCGAAGAATCTTAGAAATACAAAAACGCAAATAACTTAAAAAGCATTATGAGTAGCTATAAATTCGTGAAAAACTAGAAATTGACAAAAACTCGATATTTTTGCATTCAAAATTAAAAGAAATAGTTCAAAAATTTCTTAAACCTTTTGTATCCAATTTTCAAGTCAGTTGCATTGAGTTCAGACAAAATGTTAAATGAAAAGTCCTACTGACACGTATTATATTTGAATAGGTGCACAACAGATTGTGGCACTTTTGCAATGCAATTGTTGCAAGGTCAAGGTTTTTGTGTTGCACGTTGATATGTCACTTGCCCCAAACTCTAAACTGTTTTTATAAGCATAATGCGGTGAATGTTTTTGATTTGAGATATCATCAACTCTTCTCTCTCCCTCTCCCTCTCTCTCCCTCTCCCTCTCTTTCTCTCTCTCCCTCTCCTTCTCTCCTGTGGTCGATGTTACATTCTTGTTGATTGGTTACTTTGTGCCACAAAAGTGGCATTGTTATCGTATTACCCTTAACTCCTCCACCCGCTATCATTGACATCCTTGCACCCCTGCACCCTTGGACCCTTGCACCCTTGGACACGTGTTCATGCGCATGCAACCGCCAAATTCAAGTTAAGAGGCATGCAGCATGAAGTGCTGCCCCGCTGTGTGTGTGTGTGTGTGTCTGCCATCACAGTGGAGACGATTTACAAATGGCTATAACGAGTAAATATGTCAACTGCAGGTGACCCCAAAATCAACAACAACAACAAGCAGCAGCAACAAAAAAGTCAACGCAGAACGACTAAAAGATACTCTATCTAGTTTCAGCTCTAAAGCATAAATCAACAAAGAATACTTAATGATATCTATGTATGTATGTTTATGTATATATGTATATGTATGTATGTATATATGTATGTATAATATCTATGTATGTGTGTAATACTTATTCATTAAGTCCGTAGACCTGCCTTCAAATCGGTTTAGGGTATTTAAACATTTAAAAACAAGTATGAAGGCTCTAGTCGAGAAATGCCGACTAGACAATACCCTGAACTCTATACTTAACGCGTACAGTTACTACTTGCAATTAAGTGTAAGTGTGTGTGTGTGTACGGCGCATATTGTATACTTGACTTAACTTCAATACTCCATATCTCCGGTGTTTCTCAACCGATTTCAATAAAATTTTCACAGATTGTCATTATTTCGTCTAATGTTTCAAACTGCATCTCAAAGTTTTCCAAATTCAAGATTTTGTTGTTATCGATCACATGTGTATATCGGAAACGCGAAGAGTTATCGAAAATTTGAAATAAACTTGTACTGCCTAGGGATTAGGCCAGCTTATGTTCCAAATCTGGAGTCTCTAGCTCTTATAATCTCTGAGATCGACAGACGGACATGGCTATATCTACTCCACTGTTGATGCTGATCACGAATATATATACTTTATGGGTTCGGCGATGCTTCCTTCTGCCTGTTACATACTTTTGAACAAAACCATTAAACACTTTTGAACCATTTTCAATGGGTTCAGGGTATAAAAAAAACCTGTAAACCAGCTACAAAAAGGCAACAGCAACAACAGACATCAAGCGAATATAGACGATAGAGGGGCGGGGGCTGTTGTTGTGGGTGGGTGGGTGGCAGCGAGTAGATAGAGCACAACCTCCCCCACCGCACCTCCTTCGCTTCCCACACGCTGAAAAAGCCGTTCGTCCTTTTGGTGCATGTGTTTCCGGTTGCACTCAGTGGCAAACGGTTTCCAGTGTAAATTGGTCAACTAAATTATGCAGCATCAGTTGCACCAGTGTAGTCAAGCTGTCAGTTTTGCCTCAGACCTTCATTCCTGCCACTCACCGTACCCGCTGGTTCCCCGTTCCCCCCGTTTTCCCAGTATCAGTGCAGTAACAGTAAAAATGCAACAGCTGAGTCAAATTTGCATTCTATACAATTTTAAAGTATCTCTTAACATGTGAATCCTTCTTAAAGCTGTACTATATTATATTCTATACTATATAGTATTGAAATTGATATATAATATCGGAATTGAATAGTTTGGAATCTTTGTTGTGGTCAATATATATGACTTAACACAATTACTAAGCTGATGAGCTTGAATAACGAATGCTTTTGATTCAGATTTTTGTGTTTTGAAAAGTAGAAGATAAGGTCAATGTTATCGTTATCGATAACGAAAAGAAGATCTATTAGATTAAGTGTATATATTCTTGATCAGCATCAACATCCGAGTCGATATAGCCATTTCCATCTGTCAATCTCAGAGACTATAAGAGCTAGAGACTCCAGATTTGAAACATACAGCACGCCTAATCCCTAGGCAGTACAAGTTTGTTTTATATTGTCGATAACTCTGTCCGTTTCCGATATACACATGTGATCGATAACAACAAACTGTTGAATTTGGAAAACTTTGAGATGCAGTTTGAAAGACTAGACAAAATAAAAAAATTCTGTGAAATTTTTATTGAAATCGGTTGCGAAACTCCGGAGATATGGAACATTGAAGTTAACTCATGTATTCAATAGACTTGCAAGCACTGACTGTACGCGTTAAGTATAGTGTTTAGGGTATAGTCTAGTCGGGATTTCTCGACTAGAGCCTTCTTACTTGTTTGTAACTCACACATGAACCGAAAAATTCCAAATCAAAACTCAGATGTTGAACTATATGGAATTCTTCTTTGATTATATGTGTGTGTGTGTGTGCGTGTGTGTGGGTGGTTTGTACTGTTCCGAGTGGCCAGAAACATGTGTTCGTGGTCTTTATGTGGTGGTCAGGTTTTGTGTGCAACGTTGCAACAACAACAACAAACCGCTGGCTGTTTGTCACTTGGAACCGCGACAGTCATTTCCGGTTCTACGGTCGCCATTTTATCAATTATCAATTGATAGACATAGTTCCCAATGATGATGCCCATTGATCATTATGATGATTGTTGCTCTTGTCTGTTGTTGTTGTTGTTGTCTGTTGGGCAGAAGCCACAATTTAGCGCGCAGCGACTACCGAAAAGTTCATTGCAGATTGCCGTCTGATGAATGCACAAATAATGGCCCGGAGTATAATGCAAAAAGGAAATAATTTTATTCTGCTCGTAGTAGTAATGCTGGAGCAGGTCAGGTCTGCCCAACCATACATATACAAATGTATGTGTGTGTGTGTGTTTGTTTGTGTTGTGGCAACTTGAGAGCTCAGTGCCTTGCCACTGTGCAACAGACAGTCAGACAGAAGCACAAACAGCATAATAACAACAATCAGCAGCATTTCCCCCCTAACGCCACGCCACGCCACTCGCCCTTCCCTCGCTTATTCCACTTCCACTACGATCAACATGAATAATCATGTTTACAGCAGTCAACAAATCTTGAAATTATGGTAATATGATTATGATGATAGGGTTTCACTAACAAACTGATTATAAGAAAACAACAACAAAAAATATAATATGAAATGCTTTAATGTTGTGATTTTTTGTGGATCGTGGATCTCATTTCCACAAGCTCATCCATTATATTCCACAAATGCTGAGCTCTCCGGAAAATAGGTATACTATATTATAATAACTATCATATAGATGTTTAAGAATGAGTTTAAGCTTGTTCGGTTGATAATCAATGAAGTTTCGTATCAAAGATTTTCGAGAATTTCGAATATTTTCCAACGGAATTTTTCAAAATCCTTTCAAAGTACAAATTTTTAGCATTATCGGAAACTTTTACGCAAATTTCAGCATTGTAGCTCCAAAAGTACGTTGATTAAGAAAAAAGTTCTACGTGATTAAGGGTTCCTAGGCGAAGAGTAGGTTTATCTCAAGAGTCATTATAATGATTTTAGACTGACTACAGTCGATAACGAATCTCGAGGGCATAAAAAAAAAACTTCGTTATAGAAAAAATATATATAGAATGTGATTTTTTTTGGTTCTGGAAATGAATTCGTCATATAGAAAACTTTGTTATACGAAAGTTCGTTATATGGAAGTTCGACTGTATATATGTAGGACTTAGTAACAGACTGGCAACTTTGTTGGAAATGAGAATCAAGAAAACATATATGTATATACATATATGTAAATGTATATAAAAAATGTTCATCACAAATTCAAACTTTAAGACAATAAAATAAAATCAAAGAAACGTATTACAATATTAAAAATTATTACAGCTGATGGAATAATGAAAAAAAAAAATATAATTGAAAAATTGTTTGCTTTGTTAACTAGTGTTATGGGTATAATGATCATTGTAAAGTTGTTTGGCTGTTGAGCTGAGCTAATTTTGTTTGATTTTGTTTCTGATCGAATTAGGGTAAAATTGAGCGTTCGGCAAAAGTTTAGGAGCCAAAGGGGTCGACCCAAGTCGCGACCAGGGCAACCAAAGAGGCAAAGGGGCAAAGCGTTGGCCCCTTCTGGGCCACGAACGTGTGCTGATTGTCAAAGTCGAAGTTCAGTCTCTCAGTTTGGTAGTTGTTCGCAGGCCGCGTGCGCGGCATTAAGAGGCGTACAATATCTTCATGATTTGCATTGGGCTTTCAACTCTCATCAACATCATCCTTGTTGTTGTTGTTGTTGTTGATGGTGGTGGTGGTGGTGATGGTGGTGGTGGTGGTGCCGCCAACGCTGCAGGTATGGCGCGTAATTGGGCAAGTTATTTTAGCCGCTTTCTTGCCTGGCTCCTTCCGTCAAATTGATTTTGCTTCGTGCCTCATCAGCAGCGACAATTGCCCTGGCCCTTTTTTTTGCCAAGCTCATCATGTTGATCATATTGTTGTTGCTCACGTACTTGTTGGCCCCGTTCGTTGTTTTTTTGTTGCTGCTGCTGCTGTTGCAGCTACTGATGTTTTTTGCGGTTTCACACTTTGGTTAAGGTTCCATGCCCTTCGCACTCAGGTGGCTTTTTGTGGTGGCCAAAACCAAATGAATGGGTCAAGCCAAACCAACCAGCGGCTGTTCAATATCTTTTAACAACCAGCTAATGCATGAGGTATGTTTTAATTTTATTGATTTGCAACCCACACAACATAAACTTAAAATATCAAAAAGCAAAAAAAAAAAGTACAAAAGTTATTAAAACGTGGAGTTGCATTAAGCTATTATAAATGTATATCTCACATGAACCATTTTGGCTAGCTACTTAATATACTTGTCCATGAACTTTTTGTGGAAATCGGAACGCAGTGCATCGTTCACAAAGTGAGTCTTCTTCTCGGGCGCCGAGCGTGCGCAGTTTTTGAACACAACATCATCATCCCAGCGACGTTTGATTTTCAAATCGCCACCCAAGCCGGAGGCGCGACCAGCAGCCGAAGCCGCTGTGCCTGGCTCATAGTTGATCAGCGGATTGCCAGAGAGTATGTTCTCCATGCGTATGCGTTCGTCTTCCTGTTTCTTTTCGGCCTCGCGACGCGCCGTCTCCTGCATGCGCTCCTGTTTGATTTTCTGCAATTCGGCCAGCAGTGCGGCATCATCGTCCTCCGAATCGCTGTCCGAATCGGAGCTATCGTTGTCGAGCGGCTCGTCCGCATCCAGATTGGCGGCAGCCTGTTGTTGCTGTTGCAGCAATAGTTGCTGCTGTGACATACTCTCGAATTTGGAGCGTTTGTTGTTGCTGCTGGCACTGCTACTGTTCGCCTCAATTGCCTTGCGCACAATCGAAGGTAAAGCCTTGCCAGAGCTGGCGCCAGAGCGTGCGTCACGTTCGCGATCCTCCAGCTCCTTGCGGAAGTCACGACCGCGATTCTCATCGCTAGTTCCTTGCCCAGTTTCCCTAAAAACGTTTAAGTTTATCAAATTGCCTTTGTTGTTGTGCTTGTATTAACGTACCTGTATTTTAGTTTTGTGTGTCCGGGCAGATCGCGACTGGAGTATTGTTTGCTAAGTGCGCTCAAGTCCTTTTCGCCACGGCCGGAGCCACCGCGCGCTGGATCAAATGTTGGGCGCGCTGCTGTTGTCATTTTTGTGGTTTTATTTGTATTTACGGTGCTTTAATATATATATATATATAAGGCAATTCGATGTAAACGTTTTTATTTCAACAAAATGTTGTAGCTTGTATTTGATGCGCATCAGCTGCTGGTACGCGTTGCAGGTATGATTTTCGATATACGAGTTGCTTGCTGTTATCGCGTGCAAAGTTATCGATAGCAAAAGAACACATGGCTGCTCTTCAACTGGTGGCGGCGCTGCCATTTATTGATTTTCTTCCAACGACGCGTAGTTCGTTTCAAATAAACAATAATAATAAAAACAAATTAAATAATGCCGTTAGATCAGCAGCGCTACAAATATTACCAGGCGCTGTTAAGCGAACTGCTGCACAGCGCTTCAAAACAGATACGCGAATATTATGACTTTTCAAAGCAGAAAACACCACTGCTATTGCTGCAGGTGAACCGCATTTGGGTGCTGAGCCAACAACATAGCATAGTCGCTGGGTAAAAACCGATACACACACAACAACAAATTGGTCATTATTTATACCTATCATATATGTGTATGCTTTTGTATGCCACAGCGTCAACAAGGCTGCCGCAGCTAAGGTGCTCGTATCTTGCCATGGCGTGCATAGTGCAATTCAAAAATTTATGTTAGTACTCGCATTAATATGAACTCCTTCCCCCCGTCAAGTCCCGCCAACCCACCCATAGTAAAAGTAGCCTCATACGTTTTTTTGTTTTTGGTTTTTTGTTTGCAGCAAAGTACAACATAGAAGCCTAGTTGAAATTGACGAAAAGGTGTCAGAATTTCAGCAAGAGACCTGCGCCCTGACCAAGGAGCTGGGCGATGTGCCAAAATGGCAGCTGAGTCAACTAAGCTACTGGGGCAACTGGCTGTTCCGTACATTAAACGTGCTGCAGACCCAAGTCAAGCATTTGAGGCTGTATATGATGTTGCCCAAACTGATGCAGGAGTCCGCGTTCCAGCAGTTCAAAGAGGATCTGGAGTTGCCGGCGCACTACGTCAGTTGCTTTCTCATGGGTTTAAAAAAGGCCGAAAAAATTCCGAAGCTGCTGCCATTGGCAATGTTAAAATAATCATCCAAATATAATGTATATATATATATAAGTATATAATAAACTCAATTAATTTATTCGTCATTAAATCGAGTTTAACTGTTGATTTGTTCGCTCCGTCTCTTTCTTGCTTCGATTCCTGCTCGCTTCGCATGGATTTTGCACAAATTTCACACAAAACAAAAACAAAAAAAAAATAGTACACACAACTTTAGATGTTGTTTTTTTTGTAAGCACTGCTTGAAATTTATTCAAAACATTTCAATTGGGTGTTCTGTAATTCTGTCTGCATATTGTTTATATTGTTGACCAGATTCTTATCCGTCTCTCCTGCTAGGAAATTTGCCAAAAATGCAAAACAACATCTGAAACAGAACGAAAACGTATAAGAATGTTAGAAAAATTGCAATTGGTTTAGTTTCATATTCGAGTTACATACATTTTAAACAAATCCCAAGCGACTGGAACACTCTTAGCGTAGTCTTCTGGCTTCGCGTTCGGATTCGAGCAGCGTCAGAATGTCACCCTCGCGGACGGGTCCCTTCACGTTGCGGATGATTTGACGGTTCTGCTCACCAAGGAACTCCACTTTGACCTGTGTACACTGGCCCTGGGAGCCGGTGCGGCCGAGAACTTTCATCACGCGAGCCCAAACAACTGGTTTATCCATGTTTTTCTTTTGGTTTTAGTGAGTTTTCACTTAGAGAATTCACGTGCAAGTTGCGCTTCAATTGACAGACGCAAGCAAAAAGGAAGTCGGCTGCTTGTTGTTCCAACGACGTGACGGTGGTTGCGCTAGCGCAGTGTTGCTTTGACAAATAGTGCTGCAAAACGCATTAGCGAGATGTCAAAAATGCGGTTTATTTGATTATTGCGCGTCTATGATTTATTAAAACCACATTAAATGTGTTTAATAAATTCGAAATAATTGATTTTTGTTATTTTAATGCGTTAAGTTTTGATAAAAGTATTACTTTGCACATTTGACAGCTGCAACTATCTAACAACACTGACGAACAGAATAGTATTGCCATATGGTAACATAAAACAATATTTGTTTTCCATATTTGAAGGTCTTCTTTCCATATTCTAGTATCTTTTCACCATAAAATACAAGTTTTATTCAATAAAATGAAGCCAAAGACTACCACACACAGAAAATGCATATTTAACAGCATTTTATAACGCCGCTCGACAACTCTAAACTGTCAACTGACGCGGCACCACGTATACATTTGACAAGTGAAAGTCGGCTGAATTCGTGCGCTACTTCGGCTGCACGCATTGTTGCTGTCAACCACTCTGTTAGTTTCGCTCATACGCGTCGGTCGCTCGAAGCGGTGTATTTTCGTTTCGGTCTTTCAGTTTTCCGCACTCTCGAAAAACTCATCAGTGAAATAATATTCAATCAAATCCCACAAACATGAAGAACCTGACGTTCTTGTTGCTGCTGGTCTTGCCTGCCATTATTTGCACCTTCTCCGCACGTAAGTATTTGTTATATATGTATATTTCTAACATTGGTTGGCGGTGTTCATCTCGTCGTTGTTGTTGTTGTTGCGGCTACGTGGCAGTTGACGTGTTATGCGTATAAGAAGTGCAATATGGTTAAAGCCTTGATATTGAAGGGCAAATCTTTGCATAACTTTCAGCTATGCAGTTATTCCAACACAATTCGAATGATTTAAGAAAGTGTTGCGTTGGCAAATGAGCGCTAATATACATTCGCCTATCTCTATCTCGCTCTAACTCTAACACACTCACTCATTCATTCATTTGTATCTGCAGCAAACAAATTCGGTGCATACGCCGCTGAGGCCGTTGAAGACGATCTCGTTGATGTGGACAGCGACGAGGGCGCTGTAACAGGCGAAGATGTTGAACCCGATGAGGATGCAGACAGTGGCAGCAGCAGCACCTCACCCAATGCCGACACCTATTTGCTGTTCACAAAGCCATTGCATACGGCTGGCCAGCAATTGGATTTGCCCGGTGGCAAGCCCGTTGAGTTTCTAATCGGTTTCACCAACAAGGGTCAGGAGGAGTTTGTTATTGAGACGGTGGAGGCATCGTTCCGCTATCCCATGGACTTTAACTACTTCATTCAGAACTTCTCGGCGGTCGCATACAATCGTGAAGTGAAACCTGGCTTTGAATCGACCGTCTCGTACACGTTCCTGCCATCCGATCAGTTTGCTGGTCGTCCATTTGGCTTAAACATTGCGCTCGGCTATCGTGATGCCAATGGCATTCAGTACAACGAGGCTGTCTTCAACGAAACCGTACTCATTTCCGAAGTTGACGAGGGTCTCGATGGTGAAACGTTCTTCCTGTATGTCCTGCTCGCTGGCATCGTTGTCCTTCTACTGGTCATTGGCCAGCAATATCTGTTGGGCAGCTCTGGCAAGCGTAAGCGTGCCGCTGCCAAGAAGGTCATCGAGACTGGCACCGCCAACGATAGCAACATTGATTACGACTGGGTGCCACAGGAGACACTGCGTGCGCTTCGTAAGTAACTTTGCGTTTATTTTGCGTTTGGATTCGAATACTAAAGTGTTTTTTGTGTGTGTTTTGCAGAGAAATCGCCACCCAAGTCGAAAACGCCCAAAACATCACCAAAGCCGGGCAAGCAGGCCAGCCCCAAGGCGAGCCAACAGCAAAGCCCCAAACAGCGCAAGGTCAAACGTTCCGCGGGCGATGACTAAAGACTGCATCCAAAACATCTTCGACAACTCACATCCACAAATTCAACCATTCAAGACCATCCAATCGTGCGAGTTGCGTTTGTAATATTAACAATAATTAATAATACGTGTTTACATTTTTTTTTTTATTATTCATTTCAACAATATATAGAGATTGTTAGAGTTTAACTTACACAAATTATGACAGCTGTTGGGCCGGGCTGTTCATTTATTTTTAGAAAAGAAAATAATAGAAAACCGAAAAAAAAAAAAATAACAAATCGAAAAACTACCTTAAAACGTGTTAGCTAATTTTTGTATATTCCCAATTGATTTTCAATTGTTTTAATGCACATTTTATACATATATATATATATATATACAAATCCACACACATATATGTATTTATATATATATGGACTTCTCCCAAAAATGTTCAGAAACGAGCCCAATTTTTGAGCCGCGCCGCATTAATTGTCTTCGTTTGTTGAAGAAACCGGGACGCGAGAAAACAAATTCAAAAAAGGAAACTTCCAATAGTACGATTAATTAAATTAGCAATATTATGTTCACATACACAATGTACACACACACACACTGTTAAAAAGGGAGAGGAGAAATAAGAACGAAAAGTGAGAGATTATGTACTTTCCCCCAAAAAGAAAATATGTGAGAAGTTAACAATAAATGTACTGTGTTCTTTTTGAAAATAGTATATGAAAAAATAAACTTGTGTTTTTTTGAATTGAAGGGCAAAAACTTATCTTTGGTGTTAAATGATAAGATTACAACAAAGATGTTAACTTTGTTTAAATGGAAAATAAATAATAATAATTATTGGCAATATTTCTATGCGTTCTTAAGGACATGCAGTTGTGCAATAAGTTTTTCATTAATAAAATAACTTTTGAAAAGTTTTAAAATTTGCTTTCAGTTTGTTTTGTGTGCTTAGCTAATTTGAATATAGTGGCAACGCCACTGTCAAGTGGCCGTACTGTTACTTATTTAGCGCCAAGTTTAAAAGTATGGAAATACATATGCAGGCAAACGAATTTTTTTATAAGATTTTTGCTTTTTGGTCTGACTGTCTTTAAACTCATTGCGTCCCAGTCAACGTCGCCAGCCATCCTCGTCCCTGCCCTTGCAGTCCCGCTTAAATATTCAGTCATTATTTGTGTGTGCGCCGCATTCGTTAAATATTTAATGCGCGCGCTGATTGCGCTTGCCTTTTTGATTTCGTTGGGTTGAAAATTGATTTAATTGTACATGGGCGAATAGAAATGCAACAATAACTTATTTAAAAACGCACCTGCACAATCTATTAATGGGCAAAGAAAAATAAAAAATGCATGGTATGCTATAAAAATTACAGAAATAAACTGCAAACAGTAATTTTAAAGCTATTAATGTTGACAATGAATGATTAAGGACCTTGAAAAAGCAGGAAAATTGAGGTAGTACTAACTGAACGTTAGAGTTAATTATCAAATATTTAAATGAGTTTTGCATTCGTTAAGCGTGGAGTAGTTACGTTGGGTGTGGAGCCAGGTCGATTGACAGCTATATGTGTGTTTGCATATGAGTATATGTATGCACTATTGTCATGCTATCAAGTACTTGGTCTTTTTCGCGATACCAGCGCAACACAAATATACTCGATACTTTCGATAGTAAATCAAAGCGAATTTTGAACGATTGACGATGACGAACGCTAAATGAGCAAGATATAAACAAATTAATTGCATTATTAACCAATTTTGTGTGTTTGTGGCGCAAACTGTGCTTACGCGTGTGTCTGCGTGCAATCATATCCATTGCATTTAATTCACCTGGCACTGATTGTCGCGGCTTGGCCAACTGCCACCCCCCAACCCCACCAATCAACTGCAGGCGTCGGTGGAGGCCATCAGACACACTTTTTTGATTTGAAGCGTGTGGAAAGATGACCGCCTCGGACAAGTATACGTATCAGCGAACCGTGCTGTGCTTGGCCGCGTACTAGCTGGCATACAGCCCACACCATGGGAGAAGGTGGGTGTTGTGTAGGCCAGGGCAGGGTTCAGGGTAGAGGTTGTCTTGTGTTATGATTGCTTTAGCGGGGTGAGGGGCATAATTGGTCTAAACTCTGACCGCAAAATTGGAAATCGAATATTTGCGCAACTAGCGTTGACCTTGAAACGCAACAGACATGCGTGTGGCACAAAACTGTGGCGTAGGGGGTTGTTGTTGTTATGTTATTGTTGTTGCTAACCTTTGACATGTATCGTACAGGTGCAGACGCTATTCCGCTACTGTCCGCAGGAGAATGCGTCGGGCGTGTTTTGCCTGGACTCGCGAGCCCAGGATGCGGTAATTGCATTGGGCATTTATTTTCTCGAAGGCGGCTGCCAGCACGAATCACAAATCGTACCCTATCTACTCCGGACTGGCCAAGAGCCTGCCCAAGGCCAGAATACACGATGAGCGCAACTGTAAGGTTGAACGTAAGTCTTAAGTATTAAATGACACTCGATATCCAATTCAAATTGATTGCATTTCAATTTGTTCAGGTGTTCGCATACCCGCTGCCGAGAAATTTAGTTTCTGTTTGAACACTTTGCTGTCGGACATTGCCGCGAAATGTCCGGATTCGCGCGAGGAGATCATACTCAATCAGGTGGAGACGTTGGGCACGCTGGCGAACATTGTGAAGCCCGGCAAGGATAACAACTCATCGCCATCGCCCATGGTGCTCTGCAATGCGACAGTGCCATTGCTATTCGGTTTGGCCCGTTCGATGGGTCGCTATGCCAGCAACGATCCGCCATTGCTCTGCCGCATCTTTCCGCCCGAACAGTTGTATTTGCAGCGTGCCAGTGTCGGTGGTGCTGGTGCTGGTGGCACTGGCACTTGCAACAATAGCTCCTTTAGCAGCAGCGAACGTTTGGCAGCCACACAGTTTCGTCCAATCATACCGCGTTCGATGTCCGGCAGTTTGGCCAACAATAACCATCATGCCAATGTTGAGGATCATCAACATCGGATGCGTCCGCTCGGCTGCGGCAGGCAGAAGCCATCGTTGCACACATACTTCTCGGTCCCGTACGATCCGCGTACGCATTTCTTTACACGCTACGGCTCCAGCTTCAATCAGTTCCCCCACATGCGCGTCAATCTGTGCGAATCGCCCAGCAAGAACGGACCGAAGCCCGTTTATAGCGTGCCACCGTTTCCCATCCAGCATTTGCAGACCATCTTCGCCGTGTCCAAGAAGCTGCTCACCAAGGACACGCTCGACTATCTGGACGAGCTGGGCAGCGATATATTCTCGCTGCACTTGAACAATGGCAATTGCTACAAGAGCTTCTCGGAGATGTTAAATCTGGTGTTGGTCACATTGTTGCGCGAGTTGTTGCAACATCAGATCGATCTGCCCACGCCGTTCACCAAGGATGTGCAGGAGTTCGTCAAACGTCTCTTCCTCAACGGGCAAACCGAACTGCAGAACAAGCAGCAGGATCAGGAGCGCGAGAGACGCGAGGAAAACGGCATCGCTGTCGTCAACAAATACAAAATCAATGTCATGGCCAATGCGGCCTGTGTGGATCTATTGGTTTGGGCCATCCGCGATGAGACCGGTAAGTTAATCCCAATCACAAACCAAACAGAAAACACTAAATCACATATTTTAATTTTTTTTTTTTTTTTTTTTGACTTTTTTGGCAAAATTTATTTTTATACCTCGGCATTATTTGGTGAATTTTCATTTTAAGATTGTTTCTTCGTCCGTCTGATTTATCAGATCAATATTTAAACAATATTTAAAATATTTTTTGAATTTTAGTTGAGATTGATTTATCAGATCAATATTTAAACAATATTTAAAATATTTTTTTTTAATTTTAGTTGAGAAAAATATTTTTTTAAGTATTTTAAATGAAGTTTTTATGAAATTTTTGACTTTTCTGGCTATATAAATTTGAAATAAATCAACAGTTAGCTTTTCTTTTCATAGCATATTGGGTTTCGAAACTATTTTTGGACATTTTCTAATATTAATTATTATTATTTTTTAAATTAAGTAGAGCTTATTTTCATATAGAAAGAAGTTTAAGGACAGTCTTAACCGTTAGGGCTACAAATCTTAAGTTTTTACAGTAGATTTTGTAATGAAAGTTAGTGTTAAGCAAGGATTTTGGGATAAAACCTCTTTGTTCCGGTTCAGGTTCACGTTCAAACTTATTGAAAAACATCTGAATGAGAATTTTAAAAAAATTTAGACCAATTTTGGGCAGAGTTCAAAAGTATTTGAAGAAAAAGTGGGGAAGCTTATACAAGATTTATGTAGTTTAGTAAATTTTAGATTATTTTTGAGTTGAAAAACATTTTTTATTATTCCAATCATAAAAATTAAAAATTTTTCAAAATTTTTTTGAGTAATTTTTTTTTCTAATAATTAAAAAATATTTGAAATTTTGGGTTTTTATTCTAATAATTAAAAAAATATTAAAAATTTTGGGTTTTGAGCCGAGGATAGCTTTTAGTATTATTCTTGGTTGTTATTTTATTTTTATGTTTGATACTTTTTTTATTTATTTTTGTTAAAAAAAAAACGGAATCTTTTTACAGTTGATGTGGACTATAACGTGCCATCATTGCAAAATGGCTTGCATTTTTTATTGAAAAAAGGTCAAGAGCAGTCTCCCCTCGCCCTCCCCGCCCCCTGCACCCCTCTCTCTGTCTTATCACAATTGTTGTTCTTTGTTTGATTTCCGATTATAAATTATTCAAAAATCCGTTTGTTTCACAAATATATTCGAAATGGAATCATTTTGCATGCTGCAATCCACCAATCAATCCGAATTGTTCAAGATTTTCGTTTTTGTGTGTTTTGTTTACCTTGTTGAACACTTTCGTTAATGCATTTTTGCCTTACTAATCGCTAGCTTTTCACTACTCTCCACAGAGGCGGACAAGCTATGCGGCCGACTCTCCCAGAAGCTGAATCTAATGCTTAGCCACAAGATTGTCATGGATCATATGCCGCTCTTGATGGTCTGTCTGGAGGGTCTGGGCCGGTTGGCGCAAAAGTTTCCCAACATTGCGGGCACATCGATATCGTATCTGCGTGACTTCCTGGTCGATCCCAGTCCCATCCTGGGCAAACTGCATACGTATGCGATGCAAACGCTCGCACTGCAAAAGAAGGAAAAGGAACTGACGCCGTTCAAGATTGTGGTACAGCATTCCGATTCGCGTTCGGTTGTGGACATCTTTGGTGATAATCAAAAGCCGCCCGGCACCGGACGCAGTGGTCATGCGGCATTCGAGGCGCTGCGCGATGCAGCCATTGAGAATCTATCGATTGCTCTGCGTGCTGCCCATACGCTGGATCAGTTTTGTGTACCCGCCCTCGTTGCGAATGTTTCCAATCGTTTGTTTACGGCCGAGAAGCATGAGAGGTAACTACTTCAAATACGATTCGGATTCGGGTTCGAACTTATGTTAACTCCTTCTCGTTTTTGTAGTGAATCGACGCTAGTCAGTTTGAATATCATTGTGATGCTGGGTCATGTGGCTGTCGCCTTGAAGGATACCTCCAAAACGACACAGAACATCCTGCAGTTCTTTATACAGCGCTTCTGTAAGGTGCCATCGGAACAGAACGCCCTCATTGTCGATCAGCTCGGCTGCATGATCATCTCACAGTGCGAGACGCACATCTTCGATGAGATCATGAAGATGTTTTCGCGCGTCACCGTGCAATCGGCATCGCTGGCCTACACCTCCGATCCGGAGCATCGCAAGCAGTTCCATCATGTGTCCGATGCTGTTGTCAATGCTCTGGGGAACATTGCGGCGAACATACAGGGCGATGCCGAGATGCTCGAACTGTTGGGCAAACTGCTCGAGTTGTTTGTGCAAATCGGACTCGATGGCGAACGTTCGTATGACAATACGCCGGGCGCCCAGAAGGCCAGTTCGCGTGCCGGCAATCTGGGCATGCTGATACCGGTGATTGCGGTCCTCATGCGCCGTTTGCCGCCCATCAAGAATCCGCGTCAGCGTCTGCACAAACTCTTCAAGGACTTCTGGGCCTACTGTGTCGTTATGGGCTTCACGAATGCCCGACTCTGGCCAGCCGATTGGTATCAGGGCGTACAGCAAATAGCGGCCAAATCGCCGCTACTCATCTCCCAGACGGCACACAAATCGGATATGCGGGAGCTCAACTATACGCTGGCCATCAAAAGTGATTCGGTTAATGAGTTGCGCAGCCAGATCCTGGTCTTGCTCGAACATTCCTCGGACAATGTGGCCGGCTGCATCAACAAGCTTAGCTTCGCCCAGTGCACCTATCTGCTCAGTGTCTATTGGCTGGAAATGTTGCGGGTGGAGAACGCCGAGGAGCCCAGTCTGGAGCCCATTATGAGCTATCTGTGCGATACGGCGCTCCAAAAGGATAAAACGAACATTTGGCAATGCGTTAAATGGTAAGTTGTGCCTGGCAAAGGACCTGAGAAAACCTTTGCTTCCTTAGATAAATTCCTGGAATCAATTACTAGTTGCAATCAAATCTCTAACTCTTCCCTCTTTTGCAGCGTTGCCGATCAGGTCTTTGAGAAGTTCCGTAACGTCCTCTATGCCCACGACGAGATTCGCGAGAAGGTGCTGGAATCGCAGGCGACCTTGCTCTTGGTCTACTTCAATCACATTCACAAGCAGATACAGCTCGTCGCGGATCAGTATTTGTCGCAGCTAGTCGATCGTTTTCCGCATCTGTTGTGGAATCGTCGGGTGCTGTGGTGCATGCTGGACATACTGCAGCTGTTGGCCTACTCGCTGTCGCTGGATCCCAACGAGGAGACGCCCATCTTACGGGTGGTCTCCACGCCGTATACGTTGCAGCTGATGGATTCGCTGCCGGCACGCGAGCTGCGACTCAAGGACTTCGCCGATCGGTGTCAGGGCATTGTGAATGAGGCCATGAAATGGGCACCACGCTCCACCCGATCCCATCTGCAGGAGTATCCCAATCAGATACCCACACCGGTGCTGGCCCATCACAGCGGTCTGGCCTTGGCCTTTGACTCCGTTGTCAATAGCAGCACACTGCATCCCGGCAACACCTTGAGCACCCTCAGCAAGCGTCCCAGTTGCGTCAACTCCGATACGCCGCGTTTCGTGTCCGTGCTCTGCCTGCGCAGCAAATATGCCGGCGAGATCAGTGGCCTGCTGTCCGTGTTGAGTGAACAGGATAAGGTGGGGCTGGCGGATCGGCTGGTCAACGATGTGTGGGGCGCCTGTGCGGAGAAGAGCGATGCACGGCATCGTGGCGCCTTGTGGCGTGCCACCGCCTATCTCATCATATGCGCCGAGATCGACCGGAAGCTGTTGCATGCCGTTGCCAGCTCCCAACTGGAACTGTTCACGGAGTCAGCCATGGAGACGGCTGTCGAGTGCTGGCAATGGGTATTAACAGCGCGACAGGATCTCGAGCTGTGCTTCATCCAGGAGATGGTCAGTGCGTGGCAGACAACGTTCGAGAAGCGTATGGGTCTGTTTGCCTGGGAATCGGAGATAACCCATCCGCTGGCCGCCTACGAGGGTTGCAAGCTGTTGAGCAGACCCATCCTGATCACACCCCATCTCATCTGGCTGCAGTTGCTCTCGGAAATGGTGGACACGGCCAAATACTGTAATCGCGATAAGGTGGAAATGTTCTGCCTCCTCCTGCATCGCTGTCTGCCCATCCTCAAGAACAGTCGCCAGAATCGTCAGGTCGCAACGGTCGGCTGTCGCTTCAAGCTGCTGCAGTGTGGTCTGTTCCTGCTCCAAGGGAATACGATACCCAAATCGCTGGCCAGGAATATATTGCGTGAACGCATCTATTCGAATGCCTTGGACTACTTTTGTGGCCCGCCCACGTGTCCCAACCAGAGTCGGGAACAGCTGCTCGAGGACATTTTGATCCTGCTGAAGTTCTGGCAGACGATGCGCAGCGAAAAGAAGCATCTGGTCGCCTCGGAAGTCGGTGATTACGATATAACCAGCGCCTCCGTTAGCTCCACCCAAATGTTGGCGGTACGCAACAATCCCGAAACGGCATCGCTCATCAGCGGCGGCGCGGATTATGCTCGTTCCATGAGCGCCACGGGCAATGCGAGTGGTTGGTACAACACCATACCGCATTCGACGTCCACGTTGTCGAAGCGTTCGTATCGGTCGAAGCGTTTGCAGTACCAGAAGGACTCGTACGACAAGGATTATATGAAGAAGCGTAATCTGATATTGGAATTGCTTGCCGTCGAGCTGGAATTCCTTATCACCTGGTATAATCCGAACAGTCTGCCCGATCTGATAGTGCCAGGTATGTGTTTAAAATCGCCAAATATTTGATATCTGTTATCGGTTTCGGTTAAAGAATGATTTTTTCATATTGGTACCGTATCGGTTACCGGTTATTTGTTTGTATCGGGTACCTGGTATTGAAGTAACACCACTTTTTATTTTGACATATGTCGATATTATCCGGTACCACAACATTTGACCATCGTTTTCGAATCGGTTACCGGTTTTTTTTTTGTATTGGTTTTAAAAACCCGGTTTTGAATTAACAACACTCTATCGATATTATTCGATACCACTGTTTCGGTAATACAACATTTGACTATCGTTTTCGAATCGGTTATTTGTATGTTTCGGGTTGGAAAAACCGGTTTTGAAGTAACAACACTTTTAATTTAGACATTTATCGATATTATCCGGTACCACTGTTTCGGTAACACAACATTTGACTACCGTTTCGAATCGGTTACCGGTTGTTTGTTCGTTTCGCGTTGAAAAAACCGGCATTGAAGTAAGAACACTTTTAATTTAGACATAAATCGATATTATCCGGTACCACTGTTTTTTTTTCGAATCGGTTAAGGGATATTTGTATGTTTCGGGTTGGAAAAACCGGTTTTGAAGTAACACTTGTAATTTAGACATTTATCGATTATTATCTGGTACCACTGTTTTTTTCTTTCGAATCGGTTACGGGTTATTTGTATATTTCGAGTTGGAAAAACCGGTATTGAAGTAAGAACACTTTTAATTTAGACATAAATCGATATTATCCGGTACCACTGTTTTTTTTTTCGAATCGGTTACGGGTTATTTGTATGTTTCGGGTTGGAAAAACCGGTTTTGAAGTAACAACACTTTTAATTTAGACATTTATCGATATTATCCGGTACCACTGTTTCGGTAACAAAACATTTGACTACCGTTTCGAATCGGTTACCGGTTATTTGTATGTTTCGGGTTTGAAAAACCGTTAGGATACTGCAGCGCTCTTTCATGCTGGAGACAGACATATATCGAAATTAACCGATACCACTTTAACGGTTATATCTTGTATTGCGGTTACGGCAACCAATTTGAATCGGTTATGGTTTCGTTTACGGTTTAAACCCTTAATTTGTATAAGATCTCTACTAATTTTTGGTTGTTTGCAGGCGAGGAACAAATCACCGAGTGGCGTAATCGTCCGTACAAGCCAAATGTATGGCGGGACTACGCCCGTTTGGCCTGGTGCTATAATCCAGCGCTGGCTGTATTCCTGCCGCAACGCATCAAGAATGCGGAGACCATCGACGAGGAGGTATCACGGCTGGTGTGCTCCGATCCCATAGCCGTTTGTCATATACCCGAGGCATTGAAGTATCTGTGTACCACCAAGAATTTGCTCCAGGAGAGCCCCGATCTCGTATACATATTGTCGTGGTCGCCAGTGACGCCCATACAGGCGCTCTCCTACTTCTCGCGCCAGTATCCATCGCATCCGCTAACGGCACAGTATGCCGTGAAGACGCTCAGCTCGTATCCGGCGGAATCGGTGCTGCCGTATATACCACAACTGGTTCAGGCACTGCGTCACGATACCATGGGCTATGTGGTTGAGTTCATTAAGAATATATCGAAGCGTTCGCAGATTGTGGCCCATCAGCTGATCTGGAATATGCAAACGAACATGTACATGGATGAGGATCAGCTGCATCGTGATCCCAATCTGTATGAGGCATTGGATCTGCTCACACAGAACATCATAGCGTCCTTCTCGGGCGCCGCGAAACGTTTCTACGAGCGTGAATTCGATTTCTTTGGCAAGATCACGGCCGTATCCGGTGAGATACGAGCCTTTCCCAAGGGCATCGAACGCAAGAATGCCTGCCTGGCGGCCCTGAGTCGCATCAAGGTGCAATCCGGCTGCTATCTACCCTCCAATCCCGAGGCAATGGTCCTCGACATCGAGTACAGCAGTGGCACGCCCATGCAGAGTGCGGCCAAAGCGCCGTATTTGGCGCGATTCCGTGTCTATCGTTGTGGCATCACCGAGCTCGAGACGCGCGCCATGGAAGTATCCAATAATCCGGTACGAAAGAGAGTCGCTCTCTCTCTCTCTTTTTCTTACTCTTTCTCCCTCACACACATTTGTACTCTAACTAACGCTATCTCTGTCTCTTTCATGCGGTGTGCAGAACTCACAGGAGGATGCCCAAATGACGCTGGGCGTTGAATCCTGGCAAGCGGCCATCTTCAAGGTCGGCGATGATGTGCGTCAGGATATGCTGGCCCTACAGGTCATCACCATATTCAAAAATATCTTCCAACAAGTTGGCCTCGATCTGTTTCTCTTCCCCTATCGTGTCGTTGCCACAGCACCAGGTGTAAGTTGTTATTGAACATACATTCGAGCCATTCGAGATCTAACTGTATTTCCGTTTAGTGCGGCGTCATTGAGTGTGTGCCGAATGCCAAGTCACGGGATCAGCTGGGCAGGCAAACAGATTCGGGTCTATCCGAGTACTTCCAGCATCAGTATGGCGATGAGAGCTCCAAGGAATTCCAGGCGGCAAGGGCCAACTTTGTTAAATCCATGGCCGCCTACTCGCTCATCGGCTATCTGTTGCAAATCAAGGATCGACACAATGGCAACATTATGATCGACAAGGATGGTCACATCATACACATAGGTTCGTTCGTAAACTATATAAGCAAAGGATACTTCATTACTCATCCCTCATCACCTCTTTTGACAGATTTTGGCTTCATGTTTGAGTCGTCGCCGGGTGGCAACATTGGCTTCGAACCGGATATGAAGCTAACCGACGAGATGGTCATGATAATGGGCGGCAAAATGGAAGCGCCCACCTTTAAATGGTTCAGTGAGCTGTGTGTTCAGGCATTTCTCGCCGTGCGTCCGTATCAGGATGCCATTGTGTCGTTGGTATCATTGATGCTGGATACGGGTTTGCCCTGTTTCCGGGGCCAGACGATAAATCTGTTGAAGCAACGTTTTGTGGCGACCAAAAACAATAAGGAGGCAGCTGCACATATGTTGGCCGTTATACGTAATTCGTATCAGAATTTCCGCACGCGTACCTACGACATGATCCAGTACTATCAGAACCAGATACCCTACTAAGACGAACAAAAAGTATGCTACGTTTTTTTTTGTTTGTTAGGATTTTCACATTTAACGGGATCTTTGTTTTTGGTAGGGTTTCTGGTTTTGGAATAGTTTGTTAGCCAAATGCATTATTATTTATTAAGCGTATTATTTTGTTTGTTCTTTATTTTTTATATATGTGTTTTGTTTTTTTTTTTTGATTTTGTATTTAAAATAATAGTAGCTGTTACATTTTTCGAAGATTTTACGATGAATACTAAATCAATTATAGGGCAATATGTTGTACAATGTATTTGTTACCTACATATATACGTATACAACCAATACATATTTACTTACATATATAAACAAACAAGCATACATACTTAACACCAATAACAATACTAACGGTCTCCGACCAAAAATTAATTCCATATATACAAAAACAAATACTTATACCATTATTTAACTACTTGTAATCATAGCCACATTGTATTTGTATAGTTTCTTTTTCTCGATTCGGGCAAAGCAATGTTAAAAAAAATATATATACATGTTAATATGCATTGTTTGTTGGGCAAAAAAAAAATAAATAATAATAAATAAATAAATGAACAGAATGCGTTTGAACATTCGCTGTTGTCTCTTACAGAATTTGAATGTTGCTTAACAGAACGACTCCACACTTAGCAGAATTGCTATCGAATTCTGTTAATGTGCGAATGCTTTGCGTGCAGTGCTGCAAAGCGTTTGTGTCGAATCGTAAGAAGAAGAAGAAGAAGAAGAGACGGGACTTACTGAAAAAGAATAGCAGCGAAAGAAGCTAAAAGTACGCCTACAATATCGAATAATTATCGTGCAATGTTCTTTTCATTATTATTCGTTTGCTTTGGCACTTCATTCGTCATTTAGTTGCTTCTCATACACGAACGAACGTGAACGTGGAACGCGCGGCGCAAATTTATTTTTCGTTTAGTGAAAGTGTAAGTAGTGTCGCCTCGCTGTGGTTGTTGTTGCAGCAGCAGCACAGAGCAGTAGCGACAACGTTTTGTGCACAATACACACGGCCGCCATATTAAAATGGGCTAAAAAAAAAAAAGGTAGTCGATACGAAAAAGCATACGCATATAATACACAATACTTTCTGATTCTTGTTCGGACAGCACCAAATGTTGTACAACATCCAACACGAAACTATCAAGCAACCAACGTGTGTGTTTGAGAACAGCGAAAGTAATTAGAACGAAAACGAAGCAAACGCAAATGAAACATACGAAAAATGAAGCAAAACCAAATAGCAATAGCAGCGAGAAGTGTTGCGCGTGAAGAAGCAGCATAGGTAGAGCGAATAAAAAAAATTGGTAACTAAAACGAGAAGTGCCATCGATTTAAAAAAAAAAAAAAAAAACTGCAATAGCAAAAAAAAAACCAATCAATTCTGTGTTAAAAGTGCCTAAATCTTGTACAAAATTTCTGTCGCACAAACAGCGATTTTTTTTTTCCAAAAACGACAACGAATAAAAAGTATATACGGAAGCAAGGTGTATAGCGAAAGACGAAACGAAAAAAAAGGCAACGGCAGCGGGTCGCGCTCTCTGTGTTTGTGTGTGTGTGTGTGTGTGTATATGTATATATATTTATATGTATGTGCATGCATGTATGGATGTGTAATAGCGTGTGTTTGTGTGTGTGTTGCTTCGTGCTTCTGTGTGCGTGTGCGTGAGGCGGCGGCGACAGCAGTCGCTAAAAGAAAGCAGTGAAGAAATATATATGTGAAAAAGAAAAGAAAGAAATGATAGCGCAAAAAATAAAACCAAAGAAAAGTTATACATACGTGTATGTATGTATGTATATCCTAAAAAACAAAAAAAAAAAAAAATGAAAAGCAATTCTAGCAACGAATCGTTTTTTTTTTCTCTTTTATTTTTTTGTGGTCAGTGAGCAGCGAGCTGAGTTAAAACATTCAAATTAGTACACACATACAGAGACCCGCAAGCGCGCACAACACACATACATACATACATCTGCTAATGCAAAAGAAGAAATTGCGTTACACAAGCCCCTTTTACCGCTGCGCCGACCCAGCACACAAGAATTTCGCTGTGTATGTGAGAACAAGTGCCTTAATCAGCGAGCCCCTCGTGTGTGTGTGTGTGTGTGTGTAAGAGAGAACGTGTGCGTTCGTTCGGTTGTATGCGTTTGTGCTATTTAACAAAACTTTATATTTATTATTAGTTATATATATTTTGCTATAATTTTTTGTTTGTTTCGGTGCCCTAAGAATTGCATAAATACATACATGTGTATGTTAATTGAATTATGATATTCAAAATCAATGATTATGCGTTTGGCGCGCCACTCGAGTCCCCATCAATATATACATATATATGTATATGCCTACATACATATGTATAACTGAGTGATGCACAGTGGTGCCAGATCAATGGCAATTGTCAAGTTTTGCTCTTGTTGTTCCTGTTGTGAAAACACAAAGTTCAAATATAGAAAGGTAATAATAATTTTTTTTTTTTTCAAAAAAGCGCATTTACCGTTTGACTCATCAATGCAAGTAGATTGTCTCAAGGTTACTCAGGGCAGCATTTTGTTTAATGAACACACACACACACACACACTGTGCGAGAATTCTGCGCACACGCCTGGTTAACGGCTTAGCGACAGGCCGACCTGCCGGTCAAAGGAATTTCAATTAAATAAAACGGAAATTTGTGCAAATTTGTCGCCGTCACGCTGTCAACGTTTTGCAAAGTGCAGTCAGCGACATGCAAAAGCCTCACACACACACACACACACACACATGCGCGCGCGCGCATACATAACTACACATGTGCATATGTATGTAATAGAGAAAGAGAGAGAGAGAGAGGGAGAGCGCGCGCCTCCTATTAGAATTTAGTTAAACCCACCCATAAGCACTTATCGCGGCATGCATTTTACTGATTAAATTCTATAATTCGGTTCGAACCATCAACTAATAGGAAATCGCTGGGTGCAGTTACTCTTCTTGTTGTTGTGTTAATTGGAAGTTCGTGAAACATGAAAGGGGCAAAGTTCAAATCCTTTTTGTGTGCATTGAAATGTTAAAACTTTTATTATGATGATGAATTTTGTTAGTATATACATACTTTCGTGTGTGTGTGTGTGAATTTCAGCATGTAAACACACACACACACACACGAAAGTATATACTAACAAAATTCATCATCATACAAAAGTTTTAACACTTTAACGTGTGTGTGTGTGTGTTTACATGATGAAATTCTCACACACACACACAAGCACATTCCTTAAAGTTCAGTCCAATTTGCAATTGTGTGCACGTGTGCATTGGCTGATATGCTCAAATGCGTCGAAGCGGAAGAGGAAGCAATATAGAGCAAGTGGCGCCTGTGCTGCTGCTGCTGCTGCGGCTGCTTGGCAACGGCGTCGCTTTTATAAATTCTTTAAACAATTTGCAGGCAAGCTCCTTTCTAGTCACAGCTGTTTCCCAAGCACGTTCGCGACAGAGAGAGAGAGAGAGCGTGAGTGTGTGTGTGTGTGTGTGTGTGTAGGCTGGCAACACTTTTACGCCTGCGTTGTCCTTCGCCTGCGCGTGACATTCCGATACATATTCTATTATACTACAACAACAACAACACACACACATATATATTTTTGCACGCCGCGAAACAGTTATCGATTATTCAAACAGAGAGTTCGTGCGATTCTCTTTATCGCTGTATGTATGCATGTATGTGTGTGTGTATGCATGCATGTATGTGTGTGTGTGTGTGTGTGTGTTTGCATGTATGTGTGTGTGTGTGTGTGTGTGTTTGACGCTTTTGTTTGCTGTTTGTTGCACAGTTTCCTTGCAAATCGATTGGGTCGTCGTGTCAGTGTTGTAAAGCAGCACTAGTTGCGCCCATTGCAGCACTGACAACCGGCCACCCAACTTCATTAACAGAATCTGAATCAGAAACAGCAGCGCAGCAGCAGCAAAAGCTGAATGTAAAAAATTTTCGAGCATTTTTTTTTTTTTTTTTGCAGTCAACGCTGACGCCGCCTTGACGCTGGCGTCCTGTGCAGCACCGCGTGCTATTCGTATTCGTATTTAAACGCTTATAGCAGGTCTTAGTCGAAAGGCAGCAGCGAAAGCCTCGCAAGCTTCATTTTTGTTGTTGTTCTTTTATTTATTTCATTGTTTTTTTCTTTCGAACTTGTACCAAAAATCAATGTGAGAATTGTGCTTGTGAAATAGTTTCGAGTTTTTTTTATTCTTAGTCAGCAAACGGCTTTAGTAGTTGCTTACATAATTGCTGCAATGTGTCGTGGGTGCGAGATTGTGTATGTGTGTGTGTGTGTGTGTGCACACTAACAAACACATGGAAAAGCTAAGCGCTAAACAGCTGCTCAGCTGACCTTTCGTTGCATTCAAAAGTTTTTAAAACAGTTCACACAGTTTTCAAATAATATTTGATGAGATTTATTTTTTTTTGATTAAATATGTTTCATATGTGTTTTGGTGTTGCCTTTTAGAGGATCGATCTAATGTTCTCTCTTGTTTTCATTTTATTGCTGCATTTTGGTCGATCATTCACAATAGGCAAGCTAAAAAACAGTAAAAAAAAAACATTAAGAGCGAAAAGCAAGAGTTCGTAAAGAGAGCGAGAGAGAGAGAGAGTGCAAAGTGCTGGTGATCACACACACATACACCTACACATATGCAATTCACTCTCTCTCTTTTTCTTTTTTTTGCGCGACTAACTGTGAACAGCTGTTGTTGCCAACATAAAGGCAGCATGAGAAATATCACAAATCCCCCGAAAAAAAAAAAACAAAACTAAGTCGCCATTTAAATGTTCCTCTTTCTCTCCGCCCCCCTCACACCCCCTTAGCTTATCAATACGAATTTCGCTTCTGATATCTGCTGATAGAGAAGTCTGAAACTAGAAACAACAATAAGATTTATATTTAAAAACTTCGTCACAACGCAAAAGAACCTAAAACTCTTTGTATGTTATTTATTTTTTTTCTTGGGCCGAGCGATAAGAGTATGCTATCCATTTACTTACTTAGTTGTTATATATATTATTATTATATTATATTTTATTTTTTTATATATTTAAAAAATATAATATAAAAAAAATATATTATTATTATTATTATATTATATTTTATTTTTTTATATATTTAAAAAATATAATATAAAAAAAAATATAATATAAAAAAAAATAATAAAATATATAAAAAAAAATATAAAAAAAAAAATATGTAAAAAAAATATAAAAAAAAAAATATGTAAAAAAAATATAATATATAATAATATATATATATTTGTACATATGTATTTGAGTGTTCATATGCATAGAGTATGTAGATAGACCTTATAGGTCTTGTTCTTCGGTTTATTGCTTACAGTTGAGGATTCTTGGGCACGTAGTTCATATAATTGTATAGCACGCTTTTCGGCGCACAACATATGTGTTTGTTCCAAGATCTTGCCAGGAATGTCCCATTGGGTAAAAAGTTTTGTATTTTTTTTTTTTGTTTTTCTTGTTACGTTTCGCGCGTGTGCCAATAAATAAGCCGACTAAAAATACATAGTACGTGCGAAGAGAGAGAGAGCGAAGAAAGAGCAAAGAACAAGCTGGCCAACATTTATAACAACAACAACAACAACCAAAGCAATTTAAAACAAATTGAAAATATGAGACGAGCACGCGGGGGCGTGTCCAACACTCAACTACCGTTAGCCGCTCTCGTTGGCGAGCCAGAGGACATGCTAATTGTCGGGGAAGGGGTAGCAGGAGGCGGGGCGACAGGTAAACGGAGATTGAAACTCGAAACAGCCAAATTGAATGGCTATCGAATATACCGTTGATTGTTTTTTCATCTTCCTTCTACTATTCCTCTCTCGCTCGCTCGCTCGCACTCTATTGCTTTGGTGTTTGCCATGTCGTTTTTAACCTTGATGGATTTGCTGCTTGTTGGCAATGACGACACACAACTGAACTGAAGCGAGACAAGGAAGGCAAACAAATATATATAAAGAAGAGTGCGAAAGAGTGCGCGCGATTTGTTTAGTTTTGCTTGCTGGCAAACAAAATTCATTGGCAAAAATGTCATAGCATACATTTTGGGTGTGTGTAATGTGTGACACGCCAGTTCACCCCCCCACACCCTGCCCCACCTAACATCCATCCATCACCCAGGCGTCTTTTGTGGCGCTTTTGTTGATTTTTTTTTTTTTGGGTCTAAGTTTTGAGTCGCCTTGGTTGCGTATTGATTGTATTTGGGCGCCAGGGTTGCCAGGCTCTTGAAAATCGATCTAATAATCGATGCAAATATCTAAGCATAAGTTTTTCATTGACAAAATGTACCCAAACTTATGTTGTAAAATTACTTTATTCATATATACGTATATATTTGTGTGTGTGTGTGTGTGTGTACGTTGCGGTATTTGCATTTGTGTAGTGGGTCAAACGGCTACCGCATTACGGCGACGTCGACGTCGGCGTCGGCGTCAGCGTCGTCTCTCATCATTCTTTGTCGCCTGCTCACAGTTTGCCTTAGAATAACCCCCTTTTAGTAAATTTGATATGCCAGTATTTATTAGCTTTATTGTTGTTTGTTTTTGTGTACTTTTGATCAAATAATATGTATATATATTGCATGCGACAATGTCTCTTGTGTGTGTGTGTGAGTGAGGCAGCTTGCGTGGTCGCTAGTCATAAATTCTGTTTTTTTTTTTTCGGCTACCTTCCCCTTCTCGCTTGCACTGACATGTTTTATGGGTGCTCTAGTTAATTTAAAATGGTGTCATTGTCAGACGAGCTTTCGCGCTCACTCTATCCTATATGTAATAGGCATGTGTGTGTGTGTGTGTGTAGCTACCTGTCTCTCTTTTGTCTGCATTAAATGCCATCGAATGCAGTTTTGTGGTACTCAATTACTCAATTCATGTTAAATATCTCAATAAGATGCGACAACAGACAAGTGCTTGTCAAACTGTCTGTGCAAATTGTATTTATTATATTTCAATATTGTAGACATATATATATGTACATAGCACAGGCGCAGGATAGTAGCTCTGCCGGCGTCAGCTGTCATCATCAATGTTGGTCCACTTTTCATATTGGGGTCAATCGGGACAGCCACGCCCCATTTTCGGGGCCACATCACAAAATGCATGCACACTGACCTAAGCTAAAGTCCCCCCCCCCCCCCCCCCCCCCCTTCCCCCAACCACCTTCCCTTTCCACTACAGAGCGGCCTCACACTCAGCGAGAGTGAGTTTGTATATGTATGTGTGTGTGAGTAATTGCTTGCAATTTATTTTCGTGACAGCCAACAGCAAGCAATAACAACAGCAACAACAACAACAACAGCACCGAAAACAGCCACTCACTCTCTTTTTAGTTACTTCCTTTGTCCATTTTATTCTTTCATTGGCATTGCAGTAAAGTTGAAGCGTTGCCAATATACAAAAAAAAATAAATCAATGAATAAGAAAACAACAACAAGAGATGCGGTCTAACTGCAGTTGTCGCTTTGTATGCATGTGTGTGTGTGTGTGTGTGTGCGTATTTCTGTTTGTATAAAGTGTTGTGCAATTCGCCGTCGAATGGCAGCAACAACAACACAAATAATAATAAACAACGTGCGACGCATGGCATTGAAATATAAGTAGAAAGTAGAAGACTTTGAAGAGCCGCTCGAAAAGCGTGTGAATGTAAATGCATACATACATGCACACATGCATGCCTGCTGTGAATGAGTAAGAGCGTAACAGCAACAACAACAATCGAGTATAACATTACAATCACAGTTATGGTAACGGCTTACAGCACTCAGGAGCAAGAGACCTTGTAAGAGAGAGAGAGTTTAAGAAGGGCCGTGTGGTGGAAGCTGCAAAAGCAAAAAAAAACAAAGCGAAAAAAAAAAATCACGTGACGTCGCCGCTGCAATAACTTTTTTTTGTTTTGTGTACGTGTATTCGTGTATATGTGTATGTTTCTATGCTATTGGCAATGTTCAAATAAAATTTTCATCAATTTGTTTTTTTTTTTATATCGATTGCTTTGCAGCCCGTTTAACATTTACAAATTGATGATATATATATATATATATTACTGACGAGTGTTGTGTCTCTGTGTGTACAACAACAACAACAAATACAAACAATACTGTGTTCGTGTTTGTGTCAAAAAGCCGAGACTATTTGGCCACAACACATAACATCAAGTTAATCAGGAAGCAGCAACAACAACAACAACAACAACAACAAATCGAAGCTAAGAAGAAGATATCACCAGAAAGCAATCAACAAATCAATCATTATAATCAAACAAAGAGGCAGCTAAAATAAACGACACCTCTGCGTGTGTGTTCGTGTGTGTGTGTTTATTGTATTATTAGCTATTCTTTATTTTTTTTTTTTGTACAACAAAAACAATTTTGCGACACGCGCTTTCTTCCATTTAACTGCCGCGTTGTTGTTGTTCTCGTCCTCTGTGCGGGGACGAAAGACACCAACTTACTTATCCAAAAGAGAACAAAAACAAAAACAACAACAGCAAGAACAAGAACAAAAAACAACCGAAAATAATACAGCAATATCCAACAACACAAAAACAATATTTAAAATAGCGACCACAATAAACCAATAACAAAAAACAAACAAAAAAAAATACACCAAACTGAGCAAGTCAAAGAGCAAGTGAGTGCGAGCGAGAGAGGGAGAAGCAGCAGCAGCAGCAGCAACGTCACCATGAGCGGTCGTCCAAGAACTTCCTCCTTCGCCGAGGGCAACAAACAGTCACCGAGTCTGGTGTTGGGCGGCGTCAAAACCTGCAGTAAGTACAACCAACAACACACACATATATATATATATATATATATTATAGCAAGTCTCTAGTCAAGCAATCCCGACTAGCAGATACCCTGAAACCTATACTGTATACTGCATACTTCGAGTTATCGCACATGAACTGCCAAATCTCTCTATCGGCTATATCGACTCGGCTGTTGATGCTGATCAAGAATATATATACTTTATCGGGTCGGCGATGCTTATTTCTGACTGTTACATACTTTTGCACAAAAGCATTATACCCTTTTTACCCATTTGCAATGTGTTCAGGGTATAAAAACAAAATGGTGTCAAAAATTACCCTTGGGGGAAAAGATCGCCCAAAGGGGAATTTATTTGGCTTGTTTTGCTATTTCCCCCAAGGGAAATTTTGTCTCTTATACAGCGAAATAGTAGATTGTCTTATAAATAGCGGTACTTATCAAATGAGAATGTAAAAAACAAATACCAAAAGCATACTGGAAATATTTTAATAAAAACTATAAGCTAATTTTTGAAATTACATGTACAAGCCTTATGCGCACATACATACACATGTATGTATGTACTATTCCCTAAGAGAGCGAACGAGGGAGAGACAGCGAGAGAGAGGAAACTGAAGCTGAAGCTTAGTTAAAGCGTTATCAGCAGTGCACAGCATATTTATACATATATATATTTTTTTTTTTGCCTGTTATCAGCTGTTAGCGCAAATTTCCCTAAAACAGCTGATTGGGTGCTTTAAGAGAGCAAACAACCACCTGCACAAAGCCAAAAACAAAACAAACTTAACCCCCCCATATTCCAATTCCAAAATCCACAAATTCACTTCTATACTGGAACAATGGCCATTGCGTGCTTAATTTTTGCGCTTAATGATCATTGAGCGCGTTTACAGTTGGACGGAAATTATTAGAGCTTTTAAAGGTTAGAAGGGGGTGTGGGGGGACGGCCGACGTTTATGAGAGAATCACGCGCTGATCCGATATCTGTTGTTGTTGTTGTTGCTATTACTGCTGTAGTTGCCTTTGCTGTTAGCTGTGTGATGTTGCATTTCTCTTATACACACACACACACACATAAACGTATAATACATTATAACACACGCACACATACATACGCAGAATTGCACTCGAAAGTTTTTAGTTCGATTTTATATAATAAGTCGCAAAGTTCTAATCTTTTGAGTCGGTTTTCTTGCCTAGCAATGTTTCTTTTTTTTTCACAAAACGAGGGTCGCTTAAATGGTTTGGATTATTAGGTAATCGCAATGATAATGATACGAGTTGTATATGATTATTATAAAATGTATATAGTATGAAGTAAAATAACGAAAATAACGACCAAGCAACCCTCGAATCGAAAGCTATATCATATCAAATGCGATTGTAAATGGCCATTTTATCAGTTTCTGCCGCTACTGCTGCTGCCGCGTTCTGCAATTGCCTCGATAGTCTTCGTCATCGAAAGCGTCGACGTCATCGGCAAATGCCTCGTGAGCCAAGCAGTTTGTCGCCGTTGATTAAGCAAGCCTCCTTCATACGCTGGATTTAAAATGGAATCGCCGAGCCCTTTCCCCACTGCTACCATTCGTTGAAATTTTCTTTTGATCTGGTAGCGCGTAGCAGAAGCTGTCGAAATATTCATTTCTGCAGCGCCAGCGAGTTTAATCGATTTCACACTCTCTCTCTCTCTCTCTCCGACACACACACATACGCAAACGCGCTCTCAAATAATCGCTTACTCACCACAGCCGCTTCTGCTGCCCACTCTCTCTCTCTCTCTTTCTCTCTCGTTTGTTCTTGGTCTCTCCGAATTGCAAATTTCGCTTTGCGTGTGGCACAGTGGTGCAATGCAGTGGACGCACCGGTCACGTAAGCGACCGCGACCCCACTGTACGTACACAGAGGTGATGGCGCGCAATGACTGGGGACGTCTAGTGCCGCTGTTCTGTCTGTTGCTCACCAAATTATATTCCCAACACACTGGCACACTAGCAAACACACACACACACTCACACATACATACGAAGAGGTATAAAGCTCGCTCGAATGAAGCCGTCTTTACTGGTGCTGCCGCCACCGCATGGCGAGTGTGTCGTGCATGCCAGCACAGCGAATTCGCATACACAGATACATACACACATATGACTGTTTCACCTCACACGACCTTCCGCCTCGAATTCTGCCTCTCTTTTTGTCTGTAGCCAGCTGGCCGCCCGTTGGTCGGTCGTTCTGTCGGTGTTGTGTTATTGCTCTCACAGAGCGTTGTGTCGAAATTGTGGTTTTCAATTTCGCCGCAAAATTCGCCGCTGACGCTACGGCCTATACTACTACACTGCATACAGTTGTGTGTGGATGAGTTGAATTCTCGTTGCTTGTAGCTCGTATGCTTTTTTTCGCTCTGGCTTTTTAGTAGCAAGAAATTCGTCGAAGTAACGCTGAGAATTAACGCAGGAACGCGCGCGCGTTCCAACTTCAAATTACTTTTTCATTGTTGCCCGCTGTTGCTGGATATTGTTTTTGTTTGTTTTTTTTTTTGTATGTGCTGTGTATGTGTTGTGTATAAGTTTTATGGCGCTGCCTGAACAAAAGTTTTCGCACACCGAAAAAGAAAATGTGTAGAAAATTGAATGCGAAAAGCGCAGCGAAAAACGTGAAAAGTGCCAGAACCTAGCGCTTGCAATATTTTCCATCAATTTTGCACTCCTTCTCTCTCTCACACACTCTCTTCGCATTACTGCATTCTATTACGGCACAATATTTGAGGCTGTGTTGTTCTCGCGCGCGCTCAACTGTATTTAGCTGCCTTACACCTCCTCCTCAATCCCTCAACACCCGTTGTGCATGTGCTTCTTGTACTTGTGTGTGTGTGTGTTAATACGTTTACAACGCTGGCGATAAAAATTCATGTTGGCAGCACTTGAAAAGTTTCTGCCGGCCACCGCTGCCGCGCCCCCCTGCAAAGAAAGTTCTTGAGCTGCTGATGCAAAAAAAACAACAACAAAAGCAACAACAACAACAACAATATTTGCAGCACACTCGAATAAGAAGGTCAACAACGACTCGACGACGTTCGCGCATTGAAACACGCTCACAACTGCGTTGTCTCTCTCGCTCTCTCTCGCTCTCTTTGGCTATCTCTCTATTTGACTCTCTTGGAACAATAAAAAGCGCAGCGGTGGCGGCACTGCACAGCGTTTTCCTCTTTTTTCGCTTCTACTGTTGGCTGCTGAAGGTGACCAATATGTTGATCAACCGCGGCTCACTACTTGAAGGTAAAATCTGCATAAAATTATATATTATCTAGTACTTTAAAAAATGTAATTAGTTTTTAATTATTCTTAACACACATTTATTTCACCTCTTCTCACGCTTTTTCATTCTCTACGGCAACATGTGCTGCTGATTGTATGTGTGCGTTATGTTTCTCTCTCGCTCTCTCTCTCTCTCTCTCTCTCTTTTGTTAACCTGTCGCGGTCGATTGGGGATCGCCTGCTAGACAAAGAGGGTGTTAGGAGGAGGGTGGAAAGGGTGCGCGGGCAAAAAACTAAATTCAATTAATACATATTATGAATATGGAATGTGCTTATCTATGTGTATGTGTGCATATGCTTAAACAGGTGAGCGTCTTAGTTCAAGTTAAATACAATAGATGACGCTCATCAGAGGTGAAAAAAAATAACAATAGGGTGTGTCAAAGGACAGGGTGCACATGGTTAAGTTACATTTTGATATAGTCAATTATAGTTAAAGTATAATTAACGAAACTTTCAAATTTGCTGTTTTCAAAAGTGTGTGTCCGTGTGCGTGTGCGTGTGTGTCTGTATGCGAGTGTGTCTGTGTACGTGTGTGTGTGCGTGTTTGCATTTATACATGCAATTGACATTTGATTGTTTAGCTCTCCTACGCTTTTCGCACAGTGAAAGGAAGTAAGAGTGAGAGCGAGCGAGAGAGAGGGAGGGCAATACAACAAATCGCTGATTTTCGCCGCCGTATGACTAAGCTTTCTCTCTCGCACTCTCTCTCTCTCTTGTCCTCGCTCTCTTTTTCGGTTTGTTCTATTGATCGTGCGTTTAGCTGTCGCTGCCTGACGCTGCGTCGCTGCTCGCGTTAGCGTCTTTTGCCGTAAACAAGATAATGACCCACATTGACAGACAGCCATAGAGAGTGCGAGAGTGCGAGAGGGAGAGAGAGAGGGGGCGCATTCTAAGCGTTTAAGCAAGCGGCACAATGCAATGCGAGAATGTTGTTAGAAATTTGATACCCTTTTCTCCTACACCTGTGTAAAACGGGTATTTTGCATTTTTTATTGCGACGCAAAATCCCATTGAAATAGAGCATTGCGTAGTCGGCTATGTCTTTGCTCATTATTTTTACCTTCATGTTATCTTTTGCTCTCTTATAAATATTTAATTATCAAAAAAACCAAAAATGATAAAATAATTATTAAAAAATGCAAAAAATGAAGAAAAAAATGCAAAAAATGAAAAATGAAGAAAAAATGCAAAAAATGAAAAAAGAAGAAAAAATGCGTTCGTCTCTGCTCCAATTGTGATTTTCAGTGCTGTTGCGCTTTAAATTGGCCGCTAGCCAAATTCATGCCCTAAATAATAATGTGAGTTTCGTTTTATAAGCAAAATGTTGCACAAATTTGAATATCCTCTGCGATGTTTGAGAAAAGCTCTTGAAAGCTCTCGAAACTTTTCGATTACTTAATACTTTCACCTGAGATTAGTTAAAGCTCTCGAAAAAAGTTGCAAGTAAGAAAGCTCTAGTGTTAAAGCTCGACTAGGAGATACTCTATATCGTTGGGTTTATTTTATTCTGCGATATTTTCGGTGTTTCAATGAAATTATGATATCGAATCTTTAAAACTCGATTCATTTTATTGTTATCGATAATATGTGACTATCGGAAACGATAAGAAATCGTTTGAAACTGAAGTCTCCAGCTTTTATAGTGGATATGAAAGGATATATAGACAGATCCACTCGTTTGTTGATGCTGATTAAGAATATATATATGTATATACGATCTGATAAATAATATATACGATGTGATATATAATATATACGATCTGAGATGGTGAATTTCCGATTATTTTGTCAAAAGTTGAACATGTTTATATGTACAGTCGAGGTTCCATATAACGAACAAGAAAAATCTTCGTTATTCTGAGAATTCGTAATATTCGTAATTGGTTTTTGATTGAATTAAACTGAAGAGTTCTGAAAATAAATTCGTAATATCGAAAACTTTGTTATACGAAAGTTCGTTATATGGAAGTTCGACTGTAACGCGAAATTTGTAGACTTTTGATCGAACTACACAATCTTATGCTTATTCTGTGTTTCAAAATTCCTGCAGAAATCTAACTTTTCGATCGATTTATAGCTAACTTAAAAAAGCTAAATCGCCAACACTATTACACACACACACAGAGACATACACACACAGAGCCATACACACACAGAGAGACATACACAAACACGCAGACATACGTACACACATACATACATACAAACACACACAAACACACACACACACACATACACACACACATACACACACAGACACACACACACAGACACACACACACACACACACACACACACATACACACACACACACACATACACACACACACACACAGACATACAAACATACACACACACACAGAGAGACATACACACACACACACACACACACAGAGCATACACACACACACACAGAGCATACACACACACACACAGAGCATACACACACACACACACAGAGCATACACACACACACACAGAGCATACACACACACAGAGACATACACACACACACAGACATACGTACACACATACATACATACAAACACACACAGACATACAGAGACATACACACACACATACACACACACACACACACATACACACACACACACACATACACACACAAACATACACACACAGACACACACACACACACAGACACACACACACACACACAGACACACACACACACACACAGACACACACACACACAGACACACACACACACACACACACACACACACACACACACACACAGACATACACACACACACACACACACACACACACAGAGACATACACACACACACACACACATACACACACACACACACAGAGACATACACACACACACACACACATACACACACACACACACACACACACACACAGACATACGTACACACATACATACATACAAACACACACATACACACACACAGAAAATTGTTAGATGTCACCGTTAATATTCGCTTCTTCAAGTTGAAAAATGTTTATTCTGAAAGATATCATAGGCGTTCATCAATATTTAATAAACAAAAAAAATATAAGGAAAACATTATTTCCTTCGCCTAGCTGAGGAAAAGTTATCAAAAAGCAAAACAAAAAATATATATTGTCAAAATTCCAATAAAACAATTTTCGGAATTCGCTGTTCGGAACACTTGAGAGTTAATAACAATATGTATGCTGAAAAACAATCGCCAAAAGTTAACAAAATGGCTAACCTAACGAACGTACCCGCCGGCGGCGCCGCCGCCAGCACCAACAAGCAGGCGAAGCCGAAAGATACTGCCGTTTCGCCTGCCCACCCAACCGCCAGCAAGTCGACAAAGAACCCAACAGCTATGCCCAGTCGTCAAGAAACGCAAAAGTTTTACGAACATTTCGTTAAGGCATTGCCCGGTTAGTTAGACTAGCTCTATATATTAAGTTAAACCATTTATATTTCAATAATATATTGAACTAATTTCAATTATTTGCATTTTCTTCTTTTTCAGGTAAGTTGACAAGCAATCAATAATCTAATCGTAAATGTATTTGCATTAAGTGTTTGGGTAAGCGAGCAAAACTTAACACATTAAAATATCACATACTTTTAGGCAGCGCAGTAAAACAATAAACTCGCCTCTGTTATCATTCATACTATTTTTACGCACGAATCCTTTTGCCATTTAATCATTCACCCAAACACCAGCCGATCACCCGCTGAGTCTTTCCTCTCTGTCTCTTATTTAATTATTACTACATACGTACACATGTATATAGTAGCATGTGATTTAAGAAGCAACAACGTCGACGGCGACGTCGACGTCGACATCGACATCGACGCGTCATCTAATCAAAGTGTAATATGAGTAACCACAAGTCTAGCGGGGCTCCTCTCTCGTCTCTCTTTTTCACATCCACGCCCATCACAACTCCTAACAAGAACTGTTAAGCGCTCTCTCCCAGGCGTGCGCTCACTCACACTCTTGCTAATGCACGCGCTCTTGCATTCCCTCTCTCGCGCTCTTTTGCGCACGTTTTTTACTCTCTTTCGGATTGCGCGCGTTATGCGTTGTGGATCAACTTGCGGTTCTTCGCAAACGTTCAATGCTCCAGGGCGACACACACACACACACATATATATATATATATACTCGGGGACGAACGAACGAACAAACACGCACATATGTTGGCTGACGCTGGCGTCGCTGCCAACGTCGCCGCCGTCGCTGTAGCCGCCGCCGCCGCCTGGGCTCCAAGTATCAAAGTTTTAGTTCACTCGCGTTGTATCTACCGTACAGGCGTATACGTATTTTTCGTCTCGTCTCGTGTGCCTTCGTCGTTTGTTCGTCTTCGCCTTTGCGCGTTTCGCTTAGTTACGTACCGTTTACACCTCACACCCCCCTTGCCATCGCTTAAAGCGCGCAAATCGTAAAAATATATACATACATACATACATATATATGTGTGTACACAAAAAAGCAAACGAAACACAGTGAGAAAATAAAACGGAATAATTATACACAAAGTGAAAAAGCAACGTTTATTTTTTTTTTACTATTTATTTTATTCGCGTTTATAAATAATTACACACGAACACACATACAAACGCGTATATATATGTATATGTATGTATAAACGTTTGATTTAATTTGGAATTTTTTTTTTACTGTGGTAATAATTGTTTAATTGTGTAGTGCAGTGTAATTAGTTTATAACATAATCAAATTCCGTTTAACTGAAATTTTTTGTTCATTTTTGCCATTGTCGCTGCTGCTATAATAAATAAAAGAGAAACAAGAAATGTTTATAGATAAAAAAAAAATAGAAAATTTACAATAAATCTTTAAAGCTTTCTGTTTTGCCGAATTTCGAAATTTTTGCGCAGATTATTTTGTTGTTGTTTTTTGCATTGTTTTTTTGTTTCAACTTAACGAAAGTTCTAGAAAGCTTCGCTTGGAAGAGTTTCTGGATGCGCGGAGGGGTTAGAGTGTGGGGAGGGGGGATATTCAGTCAATGGAGCAGCAGCAGCAGACAGACAATAAACAAATTGGGCTGCCAGTGGCGCCACTTGCTAATCCACCTTCCCCTTGTCCACTTGTTGTGCTGTTTCTTCTACTTTTTTTTTTTTTTGTTTCACCCGAAACTAAATTCATCAATGGAAAAGTTTGCAAAGTCTTGCATCTCGCTCGCACGCCACGCAACAAGTGAGCAAGAAAAAAAATAGCAACGTCTTTCTGTTTTCACCGTCTTCTTCGTCATTTGGCATCAAGCACCACTAGCAGCAGCAGCAGCAGCAGCAGCATCAGCGTCAGCATCGGCAGCGAAGCGCGTCTTCAAACCAGTTTCATTTCACATTGCTGTTGTTGCTGTTGTTATACTTGTGCTTGTAATTGTTGTTGTTTTTGCTGCGCCTGCGCGCTAATTGGGTGGCTTTAGCTAGCGTTTCAATTGCCGAAGAGCTCTCTCTCTCTCCCTCTCGCTCGCTCTCTCCTTCGTTCGATCACTCATAGCAGCTTAGGTTAACGAAATAAGTTCTTTTTCTTCTTCTTGGACTGTGCTAAACGCGCTTTCGTTGTTGCATGAGAGTGAGAGAGATAGATGTGGGGAGGTGAGGTGGGGGGGAGTTATTTGTTTAAGGCAGCGCAGCAAGTACGTGCATGCAATTTCTTATTGGCGACAATGTTGAAATACATACACAAACACACACAAACACACACACACAGACGCACACACATAAATACATATCGACAAGCGCATGCCTTGGGGCCAAAAGTGAATTATTCATGTTGTTTGTTGTTGGTGTTGCCGTCGCGTTGCCAGTGGAAAATTCCCAAAAAAAATTCGCATGAACTGGGGGCCCCCATCCTTGTGCCGGCATATGACCGCTCTCTCTCTCTCTCTCTCCGCTTCGCTGCCTGCCGACTGTTTGCTCTTCTCCCAAGCACAAAGCAGAAGTCAAGTCAGTCCACGTCTTTTATACATTTCGTTGTTGTTGTTGCTGCTGCTGCTAATGCTGTCTTTGCGCGCTCTTTCGCTTCACTTTTTGTTTTTTTTTTATATTATTATTTATTGTGTTTTTTTTTTTTATAAAAATAGCACAGACGAAGAAATGTGTTTGCACACAACAACACAGCCAAACCGTCTGTTGCTTTTTTGTTTTAAAATGTGTTTCTAATACAACAACAATTTGCATTACGTTTGCAATGACGCGCGCTCTCTCTCTCACTTTGGGTTACGGTGCTTGCACTCAATTCTTGTGCGCTCTCACTGAGCGCACACACACCCACGCAATATATGTGTCAATGGTTCAAGGCAACAACAACTGCATCTACGCACAGCACGTCTCGGCAAGCGATCACCAAGGAAACCGCAAGAGTTTGCCTTTTTTTTTTTTTTTTTGACTGTGTGTGTGTGTGTGGTAATGCTTGACTGAGCTTTCGGCTGCGCACGAACTATTTGGGACTCTCTCAATAGGTGTGCATTGTGCAGTTAGCAGTGTTGACGTTTTTGGCTATAAAATAGCTAGTTTGGGTTTGACAAGTATTTGATATAGTGGCTTTTTAGCTATAATCTCTTCAAGTATGGCAACACTGAATGCTCTTTGTTTCGTTTCTCACCCGTTCCTCAAGGTGCGCCCTTTTGGTTGGTTATCCCTTCTTGTTGCTCTCGCACGCCGGTTTTTATACATATTTTCACGTACATACATACCAAGGTAAATATGCTGGACATGTGTATTTATTTATTCAGGTATTTTGTTGCTGATGTTGTTGTTTATGGCATAATGACGCTAATGATGACGCCCATAAGCGAACAGATTTCAAGCTGCGGCAATTTCTTACGCCCATTTTTGGAGCTGCGGCGCGCACATTCATCGAAACCAGAAATGTGAAAATAAAAAGCACAAAAAAGGTCTTTAAACGGCAATAACAAGTGTAATGCGGCCGGCCGACAAATAAAACATACAAAACAAAAACGGCAACGGGAATTTGTCTTATTTAACGACATTTTCCGGCGTGCCGAACTCGGACGACATCTTCTGCTTCTGCTTCTTCTTCTTGTTTTTGTTCTTGTTCTTATGCGTCCCTTGCAATAAAACAAAAGCACAAAGAAATGCCAATAAACGGTTAAAATACACACACACACACAAACCAGCACAAACACACACACACACGCACACACACACGTTGAGCGAGCACGCGCTGTTCCATTCCACACGTTCCTTTGTTAAGAAAACAAATATATAAAACGTGCTATTCAACGCGCGTGTGTGTGTGTGTGTGGGGTGGGGTGGGGGATGGGGGATGCATTGAATTCTTTGTTGCAACAGTTTTAATTAAGTTCAGTTGAGTTTATTTAACATTATTACCCTTACTGGATATTTTTCTGTCCATTATATGCATGCTATATAATGCCAAATTGGAAATGAAACAAGTTATGGATCGATTGCATTCAACTGGTTTAACAAATTCAAACACTATAGTTGGATATATGTTGTTGTTGTTGTTGAGCGATTCGTAGAAATTGCAACCATAAAACTGTTGTAGTGTTCCATTCCATTTGTTGTTGTTGTTGTTGATATAAATTGATTGAGTTAAAAATAATTAACAAGCTAAATGTCAACCGAGATGTTGCACTGTGGGTGGCTGGATGCTGAAGGGGGAGGGGTGGGTCAGGAGGGGTTGAGGGAAAGGTATATGGAAAATTTGCACGTTGTGTAACGTTCAATTAATGCAACATTGTTATAGAAAGTGCTTTTGCGCTTTTCCACTAATTGATTTCATTACATATATAAAGGGGAACTCATAACGAAATGCTAATAATATTATGAAACCTATTTAACAGAGTTGATTTAAGTATACATTCAGGACTGAATATTGTAATTTAACTAAAGAGAATCAGTTCAATAGTAACATTTCTGCTGCTGAACGAAATAATCATTCGTTAAGTTCGTGCAGTCGTTTAGTTTGTTCAATTTGGTCATTTAGTTCAGTTATTTAGTTCGTTGAGTAGTTCGTTAAGTTTTTTAGTTTGTTCTATCTGGTCATTTAGTTCGTTCAGTTCATTCGTTCGTTCAGTTCGTTTAGTTCGTTAAGCTGGTCAGTTCGTGATCATTTGGTTCGTTCTAAGTCCGTTAAGTTGTTTAGTTCGTTCAATATGGCGGCCGATTCATTAGTTCATTTAATCATTTCGTCTAGTTATTAAGTTCGTTCAGTTGTTAAGCTTGTTTCACTTGGTCAATCGTCGTTTAGTTCGTTCAATTTGGTCATTTAGTTCAGTTAATTAGTTCGTTGAGCTTGTTCCATCTTGTCATTTAGTTCGTTCAATTCATTAGTTCGTTCAGTCATTCAGTTCGTTAAGTTCAGTTCGTGCTATTTGATCATTTGGTTCGTTCTAAGTTCGTCGAGTTGTTTAGTTCGTTCAATATGGCCGATTAGTTCGTTGAGTTCGTTCAATTTGATCATCTGGTTCGTTTAGTTCATTAGTTCGTTAAGTTGTTCAGTTCGTGCCATTTGATTATTTGGTTCGTTCTACCTTCGTCAAATTGTTTAGTTCGTTGAAAATGGCCGATTAGTTCGTTCAGTTCGTTCAATTTGATCATCTGGTTCGTTTAGTTTATTAGTTCGTTTAGTTGTTCAGTTCGTTCAATTTGATCATCTGGTTCGTTCTAAGTTCGTTAAGTTGTTTAGTTCGCTCAATATGGCCGATTAGTTCGTTGAGTTCGTTCAAGTTGATCATCTGGTTCGTTGAGTTCATTAGTTCATTCGTCTAGTTATTGAGTTCGTTCAGTTCGTTTAAGCATAGTTCATTTAGTTCGTTCCAAAGAACTAGACGAACTACAATCAGGCACTCGGTTCTTTCGTTTAGCTTAGTGTTTAGTTCATTTGAACTTATTCACAATGTTTGAACTGCATTTTAAACTATACCATTAAGGTCATTTGATTTAGCTTTGGCTTTAACCTTTTATTTTTCAGCGGTTCTCTTGTTGTGGTTTTTGTTGGCTTTGGTTAAGGTTTGTGGTTCCTTAAGGTCATACACACATGAAAAACCCACAAGTTAACCACCCCACAACCTTCCCCTACCCTACTACGCCTCCCTACAGCAACAAGGCCGTTTATTGAACGAAACATTTAGAAAGTTACAACAAGCAATTGGTGTGATTGTGCATGTGTGTGTGTGTGTGTTTGTGTGTGTTTTGACTTTTGATTGATTTATAAGCCACAACACTTCGTTCACAAGTGCACCTGTACCAGGCGGGTTAATGGCTTGCTGCATAAGAAACAACAACTTTGCTTGGCCTTGGACTTTGGTGTTGAGTATAGTCCGGTTTTCTTCTTCTTCTTCTTGGCGTGTTTAGCTTAATCGATATATCGATCGATCAACAAACAAACAAACAAATATTTATTGGGTTAAAAATAGTTTTCGATAACACCTTCTCCACACGCCGGCAATTATCGCCTGTCTGCGTTGATCTATTTTTAATGTGCATAATACGAAAAGAAGATGATTAAATATCGTATAATCGCAATTGTCACATGATCTTCCTCTTTATCTCGCGCGCTTCAAGAAACTTTCCAGTCTGCTGCACACACAATGAGATCAATGGCAATTGGAACGAAACGAAACGAAACGAAACGAAACGAAACGCGCCTTGTGCAAATATATTTACTTACTGAAAAAAAAAAAAAAATTTTGCCAATTAGCGTTGAGCGGCGGCTAGCCTATCGAAAATTAGCGCATCTCTAATGTTGTCATGCACTACCCCCCTCCCACCCCCTTCGAACATTACCGTTTTATGTGCAAACTCAATTAGCACGTCTCACGAAAGGGAGAGCGAGAGCGAGAGAGCGAGATAGGCAACTTGCACAAGGAAACGAAACGAGAAATTATCATAATAACTGAATTGATAAACATGCAACAATTGAAATCGAAACACTTATACTCTACTTTGTAGTCAGTTGATTGAACTTGCGACATTTGCTGATTATCTATGCATATAGATACTATTGATTGGATATTTTTCCACAATTAACACTTTGTTATTGATATGCGAAAAACAAAATCAAATTCAAATTCTATGTAAATTTATCTAGTTAAATGCACTTGTTGAGTCAATATATATTCAATATATTTAATATGTAAATCAAGTATCTGACCTCCTCATCATCATCATCATCATCATCATCATCCATCATGCTTTAACAATTAGCACAGCTGTCAACTTTTTTTGTTTATTTTCTCGTGACTCTCTCTAATTGTCACGTGCCAGCCATAAAACTCAACTTGAATAGTGTTGGAAAATGCTGCGTGGAAAAGAGTGTGCCAGAAGTCGTCTTATCTTATCTTAACGAAACATTTTCAAGTGTTCCACATCTACTCAAAACAATAAAAGAAGTCATGTTGAAGTGTAAAATGAAATGCAATTTACAGTTAATATTTATTTTTGTGATTGCGACCACACACATACACATACACATAAATGGAGCAAACGCAATGCCTATCAGCACAAATTCCCTTCCTTATAAGCGTCGTCATAAAGTTTTCTTATCTCACTCTTGCACTCTCTCACACTCACACTCCCAAACTCCATCTCTCCTATGGCTTCGCTGTGTCTATTTGCATATGTATGCATGTGTATTTGGCTATTGTGCGTGTATTGACCTTTGAAACTAGAGCGCAGCGTTTTAAAACTTTCAAAGAGAACTCTTTAAAGTTGACAGCGACGGCGACGCTTGCCGGCTGATGTAAAATCTTCTTCGCATTGCGTCATGTGTGCTTGTGAGAGCGAGAGTTAGAGAGAGAGCAAACCGAAGAGAGCATTGCCAACAGTGACGCAGCACATAAAGTGTGTGCATGCGTGTTTGTGTGTGTGTGTGTTAGTAGAGAGCGAGAGCGCGTGGAGGAGGCTTGTGCTGCGGCGAATATCGGCATTTAGTGTTAGTTGTTGTTGTTGCTTAAATACCCTTGCAGTGATAGTGGGCGAGTCTATGAATTTGATCATAAGATTTGAGTGCATTTTGTTAAGTGCGTTTACTGATAGCAAGATGCCAATTAAAATGGCTTTAAAGCTTTGGAAAAACTTTACAAATATTTGAATTTAATTGTAAAGTTTAAGATGTTGTTATACATAAAACTTGCTAGGGTATACAGTCGTCGTCATAGCAAACTTAACTTTGCTCTTATGTTAGTTTTTTTTTTCTTCTTTGGGTTTCTTTAGTTCTTTCTTTCGTTTTTGGGTCGCGCTGCTGACGCTGGTGACGCATGGCGCAGTCATTCGGAAAGTGACGAGATGGGTTGGTACGTGAGGGGCGGGTGGGCGTGCCAGGGAAGGCCCGCTAAGCTATAAATAACAGGGGAACGAACAAAAAAAAAGCACAAACGAAATGTGTGTGTAAAACAAATGTAAAGAAAACACGAAATGTGCGTAAAACAAATCAATTTGTTCGCCGCTTAATTCAAATGTTTTTATTGTTGTTGTTGTTAACTCGTTCTCTCTCTCGCTCGCACTTGAGCTGCTGTTGTGGGTATATAGTTAAATTGGCTGATGCAATTAATAAGTAGCAAATTCATCAGCCGAGTGGCGGGAAAGGCCAAAACATACGCACAAGCAATTTGTTTAAATCATTTTTAACGAAAAATATATATAAATCTGTTTCACATTGTTGTTGTGGTTGTTGTTGTTGTTGAGGCTTGGGCTTGGATTGATGAATCACATCAAAATGAACAAATTTGAATATTTTTGTTTTTTTGATTATTTATAAACAACACGAAAGCAATAAGATTTAGCTGAAGTGCTTTTACAGTGTATAAATGTGTAGAACTGGGTAAATACCCTGTAATTTCTGTCTTGCAATCTGTTTAACCAATATGAATGAACATTTTACAGCTGTTTAATCTCATTTAACACTCTCTAAAATGAAAGAAAAATCTGGGAGAAGTGAATTCATTTTCCTTCAAGCTGTTGCATACATTTTGCACTAGTTGATAATACCCTTTATGATAACAGCAAACAAACTATTTGATCGGAATGACAATTGTTGAACAATTTGAACTAGTTTTTGTTTTTGTTTTACAATTGAAATGCTTCACCCTCCCCCACCAACCCCCTCTAGCACGGACCGTTTCGATTGAGTCATGCCAAAAACTGTTGTGCGATGTTCCCCCCCTCACCCCCTCACTCTTCGTATTATGTAAATCAATTGTTTCTCTCTCTGTCTCTTTCTGGAGCGTGGGACTGGCTATCCATAAATATTTCGCTATAATGAATGATATAATTATTTTTGTCTGTTGTTGTTGTTATTGTAGCTGTTAGCAGCTGTCGCTGCTGTAACAGCAGTTGTTGTTGTTATGACATTAACAACAACAACAACAGCAAGACGCAGTGAAAGATGAATGCAAGAATGACAGCAACAACAACAACAACAACAACAACAACAACAACAACAATAGCAAGAAATGCAGTCGAACGACAACAACAGGTGCGCTCTATATCTGTCTCTTTCTGACATTAGAAATAGCTATTTGCAACGGGAATATTTGGTTATGGAACACTAAAAACGTTACGGAAGAAACTTAAGTACACAAATATTAGAAATGTTCAAGTATATATATACAACAACAACATCGATATCTTAAGCTACAAAATGTTTCCTCTTTATAAGGAAGTTGATCCTAACTAACTGACGGATTTAGTTATCAATGTTAAAGCTAACAAGTAAGAAGGTTCGGGTCGAGAAATACCCTGTACATACATACTTAACGCGTGCTTGCAAGTATGTATGTGTGTGTGTGTGTGTGTAGTGTATACTTGTACTTAACTTCAATATTCCATATCTCCGGTGTTTCTTAACCGATTTCAATACAAATTTCGCAGATTGTCATTATTTCGTTGAATGTTTCAAACTGCATCTCAAAGTTTTCCAAATTCAATTTTTGTTGTTATCGATAACATATCGGAAACGGGGAAAGTTATCGAAAGTTTGAAAGAAACTTGTATTAGGCGAGCTTATGTTCCAAATCTGGAGTCTCAAGCTTTCAAAGTCTCTGAGATCGACAGAAGGATCAAGAATATATATACAGAACAGAGTATTGCGTAGTCCGTCAACTAATGTAGATACAACGATTGGGAATGCGAGCGCTCTTACATGTTGTTGTTGTTGTTGTTATCTGAATGTGAATGAGGCTCATATAATTGCTATATAACTGTCATAAAGATATAGAAACAGGTACTCGAATAGAATGTAATTGAGTTTTCGCACAGGCAAATACTTAGCGCATGATAATATGATAAATAATTTGTGGTCATAAACAGTGGCTGGGGCTCCTCCATAATAATATTATTATTTAACTTTTGCGATTTGATTTGATTTGATGATTGTTGTTTTCGCTGTTTGTTCCTGTTGCTTGATTAATTCGACTATTTTGCATTTGCGTTTCGATAAGATTGCGAATGGAAAATTGATTGACCATGAATATACAGTTTTGGATTTTCTTTTGGCACGTTTCGAATGATTAATGAATGAGTATCGTAATGGGAATCGTTGCAGTTGGCCAACAAATCAATCAACTATGCATTTAGTCTCTGAATCGATTTTCCAACTTAAGTTAAATTACTTTTTGGTTAGTTGCTTTACTTCTTTTAAGTATTTTACTTTTTAATTAAGCTTTCGAACTAGATTTTCTTTAATCAATACTGAGATTCGGAAGTATTTACTTCTCATCATGTTCCATTGCCGAAACGTTTCACTCTTTACCCCGTTTTCGGATCATTCGGATGTTATGTGTTCCACTGCCAAATCGTTCCATCTGAAGTATTTATATTTCATCATGTTCCATTGCCGCAACGTTTCACTCCTTACTCTTTCATACGTTATTTGTATGTTCCAATGCCAAAACGTTTCATTCTTGGGTACCTTTTAAGTGTGCTCCAATTCCAAAACGTTCCATCTTAACTGCATTCAAAAGTAGTTATTTTTCATCATGTTCCATTGCCGAAGCGTTTCACTCCTTACTTCCTTTTTTTCATTATTTCATACGGGTTTTGTATGTTCCAATGCCAAAACGTTTCATTCTTAAGTCTGCTCCAATTCCAAAACGTTCCATCTTAACTGCATTTTCTCTACGTTTCAATGCAAAAACGTTTTTCTTAACGCTTGCTAGATATTCCAATTCCAAAACGTTTCTTTCATAACTATTTATTACTGGGTGGTTCTAATACCAAACCGTTGCATTGTTTAATGCGTATTCTGCACGATTCCAATGCCAAAACGTTTCACTCTTTAGCACGTTTTCTGTGTGCTTCGATTCCAAACCGTTCCATGCATAGCTAGCTGTATGTTCCAATTCCAAAATGTTCCAACATCAAAACGTTTCATTCTACACAACTCTTTATTCTTTGTTTCCCATTTAGCTTCAATTCCCGTTTGTTCCACTTTTCCTTTGCTACTACTATCAATGTCTGAGTAATAAAGTTAATGTTCTAAGTGTTCCATGGCGCATTGTTATCAAATTGGGTTATATAATGCTATATACTCTATATATACGTACATAATTGCATTGTCTTCTCTTAGAAACAAAGGAAGCAAGCATCTAGTATGTATATTAAGTGTGTAGAAATATTTATTTCTATTGCTTTTTCTTCAACTAACTGAAAATTATCGCTTTTGCAATTTCTGAGACGCAGTTTGCTCATGCTTCTTCTTCTTCCTCTGTTGTTGTTGTTGTTTTTTTTTTGTCGGTCGCTCTTATTGCTATTTAGAACATGACAATGTTATAAGTACTTATACATATTACACACACACATACACTAATTGCTAGGCAAATCATAATAAACAATAAAAATATCGATTTTCTATTTAATTTCTTAATATTTGCAGTAGTTTTGCTTTTAATGCGGTTGTAATCAATATTTTGACCATCACTGTAAGTCTTCTTTTCCATTGCGTTCCTCTTTTACTTGTTGTTGTTTTTTGTTTTGACATCGCTACGTCAAACATCTAAGTCAGCGGCGCTTAGCACACGTCAAGAAGCTAACGTTAATGTCGACAGCGACGCCGACGCCGACGCCAACTGCAACTGATATGTCGTTCTGTATAACTGTATGTCCATGTGTGTGTGTGTATGTGCATTGTTGTGTTCTGGTCGCATTTCACTCTGACGCATATTTCCCCTCTTTCGCATGGCTTGACTTTGCTTTGCTTTGCTTTGTCCCATAATTGTCTTCTCATCTCATTGTCTCTATCGATTTGACATGCATACACATGCATACACTTAAACATATTCATATTCATGTGTGTGTTTGTGTGCGCGTGGTGTGTTTGTGTATAACGGGACAAGTTGTATAGCTTGGTTAGTTGCCAGCCTCTGATTATCTAGTCCACTCTGGCTTAGTCGGGTGAGGTGAGCTTCTTCTTCCTTTTTGTATTGCAGCGTTGAAAGCAATTACTTAACGCCAAATCATCATCATCAACAACATCATCATTATCCTTATCATTATCAGAGATATTCCATCTCCCTTTTTGTTGTATTGCCGAGCTTAACAGCTTAAGAGCATTACAGTTTCTTCCTTTTCTTTCTCTTTCTCGTTCTCGTTCTTTTGTGTGGTGTTCCTTATTATGATGGATTCTTGTGAAAAGAAGTCCTATAAGCATCTGTATTGGTGTGCCTAATATCTTTATTTATTTAAGAGCAAAAAGAGAACATTTCAAAGATAAGTTTCTTGCAATTGAACTGTTATCTGTGATTTTCAAACCTTGTTCCCATTACTGCAAATGGTGAAAAACTAGCTTACGATATCAAAATTGTTTACGATAGGAACACACCCTGGTATTTCATTAAAAGAATCACAAAATAATTAAATAATTCATGGAGAATGAAGAAATAAGTTCAAATGGTTTTTAAATACTTAGGAAAGACTTAAAACAAGCACGAAAAGTCGTAATATGAAACAAAAGTGAAGTAAAATCTTATTGATTCAAGCTAAATTATTAAATTATTATATATTATATTATTATTAAATCAAGTAAAACTCTTATATTATTATGTTAAATTGTACTTGAATTAATATTGAAAGAAAGAAAGAAATTTCATGTTAGATGGAATAAAGTATATTTCTAAGTCTGTATATATAGGGTATCTGTTTCTATAGAGTATCTGCTAGTCATGTACTTTCTTCTTTTAAGTCTGATTGGCATTCAACCATAATAGGTATGCTTAAATGATCATGAATCGAAATAAAAATACATTTTTCAAAATGTATATTGGCAGCACTTAAAATAAATTCGCCTTTAATGTGGTGTGTGGTCAAGAGTTATGGGCAGCACTTCACGCAAAAAGAAAAGCAAATACAAAGCGGCACTGTGGGGCCATCTGTTGTTGAGTAATGTGAAACAAATAACGAAAGGCAAAAGGTAAAAAGTGCAAGAATAAATTACAAACGAAAACAAAAAAAAACGTAACAAAAGCCAGACACAAGACACACAGATAGAGAAATACATTTATGTATGTAATGTTTTGTATATTTTTGCATTTCATTTGTGTCCAACAACCAGGGGGTGGGGTGGGGTTGGCGCCAGAAGAGATTTGTTTTTGGAGAGCTCTTACAAGCGAATATTTGCCAAAGACTCGAAACAAGAAAACAAAGGAAAACTAACACAGGGAATGGAATGGGAATGGGAATGGAAATGTGAAAATGTTAATGGGGTTGTAGGAATATATATATATATGTACATATAGACGATATTCGTTGTGTTATCAGACATTTAGCCATTATTTGATATCGCCTAATGACCGCTAAACTAGAGCTATGTCAATAAGTTGTTGTATCAATAATTGCATTTTGTGTGCCGGAGGGGAGTTGGGGGTTGGGGGGAATGGGCGTTGGGGCATTCAAAAGCAATTAGACACATTTAACAGAATCGATCAGATATCCATTTGTTGTGAACACACACACACACATATATATATATATATATAATTGAGTGGAATCACCTGCTGGTCTCCTCATCGTCCAGCTAATTGAACTTTCTAACCGGGAATTGTCAACAGAGATAGTAATGAACCAGACTAAACTGGTTAGCACACCAAACCAGACACAAAGCGGTTCAATTTTAATACTACAAACAAGCAATTCGTTGCAGAAGAGTCCAAGAACTCGCTATATATATATATATAAAGCAATCGGAGCAAAATATTATTAAATATTGTGGGTTGTGTTGGGTTGGGAATGCTTGTGGTTAAACCTTTTCTGATGCAACTTGAACCTTCAATTAGGCGAAAGGGGTTGGCATTGCGGTAGTTCCGTTTCTAGCTTTTGATAGGTAACCCTTCTAAGTATCCTTTTTGCAACATTCTGTACTTGAAGGTGGTATAAATTGACTTCAGCATTCTTTGGATTTCATTTGTGAACCTCGATATATATATATATATATATATAAAGCAATCGGAGCAAAATATTATTAAATATTGTGGGTTGGGAATGCTTGTGGCTAAACCTTTTCTGATGCAACTTGGCTTGGAGCACTTTAAAACGTTCAACTAAACCAAAGGGGTTCGCATTGCGGTAGTTCCGTTTCTAGCTTTTGATAGGTAACCCTTCTAAGTATCCTTTTTGCAACATTCTGTACTTGAAGGTGGTATAAATTGACTTCAGCATTCTTTGGATTTCATTTGTGAACCTCTTTATTGACATCCAATTCGGGACGTACCGCCCTTTAAGTCTGTAGGTTTTTCTAATGCAAAACGTCATTGAAACTCTGTAGGTTTCCACTTCAAAACTTATTGAGTACTTCCGGTATGTACACCCACTGAGGTACATTCTGGTAGCAAACCACTTCTGTACCAACAAGTGTACTGTTAGGAACCTTCTGTTAGGTATTCGCTCTCTGACCTACCAGGAAACATTTTAGCCACCACTTCAGGACGTTCCGTTAGGACGTACTCTAAGGAACCCGCTTCGTTACTTCCTTACCTAATTACTCAACTACCTACTGGTAAGGTACTTCCTATGAAACCTTTGCACTTCGGTAGATTCAGTCTACTTTCGCTATCGTTATCGAGTTATCGATTTAAAAGAACATATAGAACACACATAATGCTCTATGCGTCCAAATGGGCGTTACCTCAGCCTTCACGCCTCCTCTTCCTCTATGCATAGCTATATAAACCTGCAAAGACTTCGACTTTTTTCTTAAGAATCGATATGGGAACAGCAACAACAAGAACAACAGAAACAACCCTTGCCTGAATTTGATTTCTATTTATAGACCAACCAACCAACCGGCAACAATGTTCTATGTAAGTGTATATGTGTGTGTGTGTGTGTGTGTGTGTGTGTTGTTTTTGTACACGTGGCCATATTTGCCCCGTTGAAATTATCGACATGCAAGTTCAAGTCCGGCAAACAGCGCAAGCAAAGAGTTTTAACCTAACCACCAACAACAACAAGAACAACAAGAACAACAAGAACAACAACAAGAACAACAACAACAACTAATACCAAGAACAATGGCCCTCAACTCATTTACCATGTAAATTGAAGCAGCCTTGTATTTTATTTTTGTGTAGTTCATTGCTTGTTAGAGTAGGAGGAGGGGGAAGGGGGGGTGGGGGAGGCGGTGGAAAGGGTGCTCACTAATAACAGGGTGTTGAGTTTGGGCACAATTAATGTTTAAATAAATAAAAAGGTAAATGAAAAGAGGAGCAGGGGGAACTGGCCATACAAATGTACACTATGTAACTGTAAATAGTGTTGACTAACGTCATCTCACTCTCACTCCCTCTCGCTCCCAATGTCAAGTCGATAAGGAAAAGCAACAACAACGACGCCCTGTATTAAGTGCGCATTTGTAGTTGTTGTTGTTGTTGTTGTTGTCGTGGCTTACCGTTAGACAGTTTTGAGACACTGAAAATAGACTATGATGCAGTAGTAGAAGAAGTAGAAGAAGAAGAAGAAGCAGCTGCTACTGGGGCTGGGGGAACTAAGTTAAATGCCAAATGATGAGGAAATTTCTAATTCGATTACATATTCACATTTATCGATTTATTTAACTGCGACGCTGGAATTTTCGAGTGTGCTTTGGAACTTGTGAAAGATGGAATTTTCAAATAATAGCAGCGGTCGGGGAACTTTTTTAGACATTACCCCAAAATATTTTTGTGGAACTGACATTATCAAAAATAAAAAAAATAAAAACAAAAATTTTAATATTTATTTTATAATATAATTTTAATTGAAAAAAAATTATATCCCCTTACCAAAGAACAGAAAAAAAAAAAATTCTAATATTTATTTTATAATATAATTTTAATTAAAAAAAAATTATATTCCCTTGCCAAAGCAAAAAAAAATAATAATAATATTTATAAAATAAATATAATTTATGTATATTATTTAAAAACAAAATTATATCCCCTTGCCAAAGGAGCAAAAAATAAAAATAAATAAAAATCCCCTCTATTTTATGGCGGGATATGGCGAAAAAAATACTAACAGGTTTACAAAATACCAAATAAAAAATATTTTCTTTTTACACACAAGTCATTTTTACCCCCAGAAATTGCACTTTTAACCAAAAAGGGGTAATTTACCCCTGTTCCCCCGACCGCTATTGTATAGCAATGTTTGTTCATCAACATTTTGTTTTGCACAGTGTAAAATGAACCCATGTGCGACCTATTTAAACAAGAAATTCTAAACCATTTTCGTGCTAAATAGCACATTTATATACATACACACACACACACATATATATATATATATATATATATATATGTTATTGTTCTGGTTCTATTACATTGTAAAAAAAAGGCATGTTAATAAGGGGAATAGCCAGGGGGGGAGGGTTGGAGCAGGTGGGTATTTGCGGTTGTCACTTACCTTTAAGCTCAACCTGTTTCGTTCCATTTCCACATTCCATAAGCGCACAAATGACACTCCCTCTAATTTGCGCTAATGCGCCATTTGACCACCTCTACCCACCTCTACCCACCTCTACCCACCTCTACCAACCTCTACCCACCTCTACCCACCTCTACCCACCTCTACCCACCTCTACCCACCTCTACCCACCTCTATCCACCTCTACCCACCTCTACCCACCTCTACCAACCTCTACCCACCTCTACCCCCTCTCCCTCACCATCTCACTCTCTCCAACTGTTTATCCTTAAACCACACTTGTCCATTGTCAACAGTTAGTCAGCAAGAACAACAACAACAACAACAACAAGCAAGTAGCGCACGCGCTTTGAAGGCAATCTCAAAAATTTCCACTGTTTACACACACTCTGAGCCTTTGTCTCTATGACTGAAACCGCTTCATAGCTGTTGTTGTTGTTGTTGTTGTTGTTATAGTGTTTTTATTATATGTACATTTTTAATAAGTTAACTTCCTCCTCTGCTCCCCCCTCCGACCTAAAGTCGTAATCACATTTTTAGGCCTTTATGATGAGATGTTGTTGTTGTTGTCAACTGTGTGATTTAACACCTTTAATGCAACTGTAAATAATAATCACAGCAGATGAGAAGAAGCGAGCAAACGTTTTCGGCAGATTACCTCAGATAAGATAACAATAAGAAAAGAGAGGGAACGAAATAGTTACACTATGTATGTGTGTGTGTGTGTGTGTGTGTGTGTGTGTGTGTGTGTTGAATTTACCATTGCTGCATGCAGTTCGAAACGAAAGAAAGAAATGAAGTCAAAAAGAATGAAGCTTGTTTCAATTCCACACATTCGCTCTCCCTCCCTCCCGCACATGTTAAACATCGCACGCAGAAACTAAATGACTTTCGCTTTTTGCTACTTCGTGCATACATACGTATATATATGTGTGTGTGCATGTGTGCGTGTGTGTTTGTGAACTTTTTGTGCTGTCGTTTGTTATTGCTGCTACGCTTTGTGCTCTCTGGTCTTGCTTGCTTGCTGGTGTTCCATTGCCAGCCGTTTCGTTTGTGTCGTGTGCGTTTCATGTGCGTCAACGACAACGACAACGTAAGCGCCAGCGTCAGCGTCAGCGTCAGCAGAGCAGAGCAGAGCACTCGCTGCTGATTATTTGGAAATTGAATTTCAGTTTCAGTTTTCAGTTCAATCGCGACCTCAACAGCGCTCGCACATGTGTGTGAGAGAGAACAACAAAACATAAAATAACAAAACAAAAAATAAATAATAAAAAATAAAATATTCTTAACATTTGCATTAACAACAAGATATCAAAACATTTGTTTATTTATAACAAAAACAAAATTCTTTTGCTTTTTTCTTCAAGTGCGTGTGATATATCTATCCCCATCTCCCTCTCTCTCTTTCGCTTTCGCTTGTCTTTTTCTGTGCGTGTTGTTGTTGTGTGTTTTTGTTTTTATTTGCGTCGAACGAAAAGAAAATATTTCGTCTATTTCTATTTTTTCACACAAAACCAAAAATATTTTTTTTTATGTTTTTTTTTTGTTTTTTTTTTTTTTGTTTTTTGGTTGTTTTTCTGGCTTTAATCTCTGAAATGTATTTGTGTAGCTAAAAATAGCGCGAAACGAAAATAAATTCAAATTCAAATTCAAATAAAATAAAATAAAGGGAAATGCAAAAACAACAACAAGGAATTGTTTATACAACAGCAGCGGCAACAGCAAAAAGCAACAACAAATTAATGTTTAATATATATTATATATAATTTGGAATCAGGCAATGTGACTCTGAAGCAACAAAAGTTGTTAGTGACGAAGTCGAAGAAGAAGAAGAGTTAAAGAAAGTGAACAAAAAACAAACAAACAAAAAACAAGAACAAGAACAAGAAGAACAAACATAAAGGAGGCTGAAGAATACGTGTCAAAAAAGAAGAAGAAGAGAAAAACATATAAACGATAATATAAATATATATATATTGAACACCTGATGGCAACAACAGCAACAACTAAAGTTGCAGCAGCAGCAACAACAGTTGCCAGCAACAAAAACAACAACAACAACCACAACAACAACATCATCATCATAAGTGAACCAATTAAAATCCCATTGAGCGAACGCTTCTCAACACAAACGTCGACAGGATCTGCGGACAGCGGCTGCATCGTGACGATCGCCTCACAAAAGCAGATATGCAGCGGCAGCGGTTCGCAGCAGCAGCAGCAGCAGCAGAAGCAGCGGCAGACGCTGCCGCCAGTGCGCAGTAGCAGCGGTTCGCTCAGCTTGCACGGACCGTTACCCAAATGGCAGCGCAAGCAGCAGCAACGCCAGCAGAAACAACAGCAACAACAGCAACAACAAGAACAGCAAGAACAGCTGCTGCTGCTCAGCCAGGATAGCGGTATTGAGCAGCGCGGCGTCGGCAGCAGCGAAGAGGGCGGCCATTGCAGCGGCAGCAGCGTCGGCGCCGGCGGCGGTCAATCGAACAGCAGCAGCGAATCCCTTGGCAGCAGCAGCGGCAATGAACAGGTGGTCTCATCAGCTGCTGCTGTTGCAGTCGCTGCCGCTGCTAACGGCGGACGCGCGCGCGCTGCCTCTGCGCTCGAACTGAGCAGCGTTGGCGTCAGCAGCGGCAGCGGCAGCGCCGTTGGCAGCATAAATCCGCTGCGACGCATTAAGTATAAGAGTACAAATAGTACGGGAACGCAAGGTTTCGATGTGGAGGATCGCATCGACGAGGTGGATATCGATCAGGATGATGATGATGAGGATGACGATGATGATGATCATCATCATCATCATCATGTGCAGGATGATGATGATGAAGATGATGGCGTTGCTGTCGACGTCGACGTCGATGTCGACGTCGATGAGGATGATACACAATCGGGCATTGTGATCAACATTGCCAGCCATGTGGATGAGGAGCAACAACGTCTGGTCGCCGCCCAAGCGGCCAAGATTAAGGCCGAGGAGGAGCTGCCGCTGGAGCTGGCCCCATTGACGGTGGCTGCGGCGGCGGCAAAGCGTCGCAACAAGAACAATTTGGGCACAGACGGACGCATCTACTTTCCGCTGCTGAAGATCAGCGAGGATCCGCACATCGATGCCAAGCTGATCAATCGCAAGGACGGCCTGCAGGACACCATGTACTATCTGGACGAGTTCGGCAGTCCCAAGCTGCGCGAGAAGTTCGCCCGCAAGCAGAAGCAGCGTTTGGCCAAGCAGCAGAAGGCTCTGCTGAAGCGGGAGCGGGAGGAGCAGCGGAAGAAGCGGAATACAACAATCGCATCCAATTTGGCGGCGAGTGGTCTTGACGAGGACACCAAAGAGCAACTAACAACAACAACAACCACAACAACAAACAACAAAACAAAAACAATAACAACAACAATAACAAAAACTAGTAATAAAAACTGTGATAGAAATCGTTTAACGATTAACAAACAGATGTCGGATCCAAATGATCATCACCATAACGATAACGATAACGATGATGATGATGATGATGAACTGAACGTGAAGATGCGTGTTCGCAGTCACAGTCATGATAATCATTATGATGGTAGCCGCAAATCGAGCAGACATAATCATGCAACAGATCCCGATGCCAGCTATAGGCATGATGATAATGATCACGATAATGATGATGTTGATGTTGATGTTGATGTTGATGTTGAGGTTGATGATGGGTATGTGGAGACGGGCGCGGAGGCTGAATCGGCGTTGCATGATGAGAGTGTAAAGACTGCAAAATTGGCTAGAACACAATCCTGCGTTAGTTGGACCAAAGTGGTGCAAAAGTTCAAGCACATCTTAGGTAAATGTACTGCAACGTTATCGCTTATCGATTATTATCGATTAATATCGATTAGCTCAAAGTTTTGCTACGCTTTAATCAAATACTTAAACATACATTTAAACTATTCTCTTTTGTATTTGTATTTTAACAATTTATGCTAATGCTTTTCTCTTCTCTCTCTCTCTCCCTCTCTCTTTCTCCCTCTCTCTCTCTTTCTCTCTTTTAGGTAAGTGTTAGCTGTTGCTATATGCATATTGATTCAAATGATTGGTATATCGGGTAAGCTGCACACACACACACTCAAAAACAAAAGAAAAACCAATGCGAAACGATTGGCATTGGAACACTCACGACGATTCCAATTAGTATTATTGTCATGTGAGCTTTCTTTGCTTCTTATCTGCAGCGGCTTAATCTATAACTCAAATACATACATACATACATACACACGTACATACATATGTATGTATTAGAAACAAGTGGAAACGAGACGACGCTTCGGGTTTTGTTTCAACTCCTTTGAACTTTGCACTCTCACTAATAGTATAATTGTGACAAATGATAAAAATTGAACCGGAAACATATTTGTATGGAACGTACCGATTCCAATCGTTCCCGCACATTCTTCGCTGCTGTTTTTCTCATTGTTGTTCGTCGCATAACGCTAACTGATAACTGCAAGCCAGTGCCACGCCCCATTTCGGGAACAGACCACCAAACAGCACACACTGTTGCTATCGTCTTTGTGTTGTTGGGGACCTACCGGACGGACTGACAAACGGACCGATTGATAAGAAACGAAAACAACAACAATAATTTATAGTACCAGCTGATGATATTCACTTTATTATTATTATAAAGTCATTGTTTTATAAAGTCATCGCTTTAAAAAAAAAAATAAACAAATTCACAGCAGGGTTCTCTTCTCTCTTCTGTTCTGCTGTTGTTGTTATTTAACAATCTGTCATAATACTAAAAAGTACATAATATTAAAGCTGCAAAAGATAAAAATATTTGTTATATATCTCGTTGTCCCATAAAGTTGCATACTTTGTAAACGGCAACAAAATGGAATGCAATAGACTTGAAATAAGATTAAGTTTATTATTAGTCTCGTTGTTAGACAGTTTATATGCTTGTCAAGGATATACTACAATGATAACAAGCTTAGGTATTATTTTTAGCGAAACTAACTGATATTTAAGCGGTGATAGATTTGGTTAAAGCGTAAACGCAATGGAAATGGAACAAGAATCAATGGAACTTGAAACACAATCGATAATCTTTGAGAGAGATTATTAAACAAGATTTTGAAATAGAAAGCATTCAATATGTATTAAGATAAAGTTTTCTTTTTGTGCTGTTAGATCAAAAAGTCTAAAAATCGATAAATCGACTTCTTCGATTTTAATCGATTTTTTTTCCACCACATTCAACATTTATGTCAGAAGAGGATATGAAAAGTGTAAGACAAATCGTTCGTAAATAGAACATAAGCTAAAGTTCCATTACAAGATGGAACAAAATGGAATGAAACGTTAAAGAAACTATTCGCGTAGGCCAAATAATTCGATTCAACCGAAAGACAGCCTATGAATTCTTAACTTATGAATATACCCTACGTTTTATGAAGAAAAGAACCGTTGAAGAATTGAACAAAATGAAAAAATTTGATAAAAACTTTATGAACACTGTAAAAAAAAACTCTAAAAATAGTCGAATCGCACCAAACTGATTAGACCAAAAGCGTGCATAAATATAATTAGCCAGCGGTAAACCCTAATGCTATGAAAAGATTCCAAATACAGATAAAGTCACTTCATTTAATTCAACCTTAAGGTTAGAAAGGTATAACATGTCTAGACACGTCCGATCTGTCGTGATTTGTTTTTCCTTTTTTATACCCATTGAAAATGGTCAAAAAGGGTATATGGGTTACATGGGAAAGCATCCTTGAACCCATAAAGTATATATATTCTTGATCCGTCTGTCGATCTCAGAGACTATGATAGCTAGAGAGTACAGATTTGGAACTTAAGCTCGCCCAATCCCTAGGCAGTACAAGTTTGTTTCAAATTATCGATAACTTTTCCCGTTTCCGATATACACATGTTATCGATAACAACAAAATGTTGAATTTGGAAAACTTTGAGATTGGGTTTGAAACATTAAACGAAGTAACGAACATATGTTTAATTTTTATTGAAATCGGTTGAGAAACATCGGAGATATGGAACATTGAAGTTTAGTCCAAGTATACAGTATACAGTATAGGGTTCAGGGTATCGTCTAGTCGGGATTTCTCGAGCTTTCTTACCTGTTTTGAATATTTATAAATAAGAAATACAAAAATGTTATGTAAACGATAGTTTATAGTATATATGACATGCCAGATTATGCAAATATGTATATATATATATATGTGTAAACAGGCGAACAGCTTTATTTACTCTTGTTGTTGTTGCTCTCTCACGCTGATTTTGAGTGATAACAAGATGACACGAGTGCTGCATGCATTCAGGTTATCAGTTGTGTTTAGACAGGGCGTCGTGAAAGTCGTGAAAGATGTTGATTATTATTATAATCATATATATATATATATATATATATTTATATATAGAGAAGCTCTTGAGCACACAACAACTTTATTCCAAAAAATATGTACATATATACACAAATGTATAAATAATAAAATAAATAAATGTATGTAGAGCGTATTTGGAGGCTTGTCAGCTGATACTTTACTTCTTCTTCTTCATCATCATCATCTTTTTCATTATTTTTATTCATCATCATCTTCTTCATCATCTTTTTCTTCTTCATCATCTTTTTCTTCTTCATCATCTTTTTCTTCTTCATCATCTTTTTCTTCTTCATCATCTTTTTCTTCTTCATCATCATCATCATCATCATCATCATCATCTTCTTCATCATCATCATCATCTTCATCATCATTTTCTTCTTCTTCATCATCTTCTTCTTCATCATCATCATCTTCTTCATCATCATCATCTTCTTCTTCATCATCATTGTCTTCTTCATCATCATTATCATCTTCTTCATCATCTTCTTCATCATATTTTTCTTCTTCATCTTTTTTTTTCATCATCATCATCATCATTTTCTTAATCGTCATCTTTTTCTTCTTCATCATCATCATCTTCATCATCTTCTTCATCATATTTTTCTTCTTCATCTTTTTTTTTCATCATCATCATCATTTTCTTCATCATCATCATCATCATCATTTTCTTCATCTTCATCTTTTTCTTCTTCATCATCATCATTTTCTTCATCGTCATCTTTTTCTTCTTCATCATCATCATCTTCATCATCTTCTTCATCATATTTTTCTTCTTCATCTTTTTTTTTCATCATCATCATCATTTTCTTCATCATCATCATCATTTTCTTCATCGTCATCTTTTTCTTCTTCATCATCATCATCATCATTTTCTTCATCATCTTCTTCATCATCATCATCATCATCATCATCATCTTCATCATCTTCTTCATCATCATCGTCTTCTTCGTCATCATCATCATCTTCTTCATCTTCATCAACATCGTCTTCTTCATCTTCATCATCTTCTTCATCATTTTCTTCTTCTTCTTCATCATCTTCGTCTTCTTCTTGCTGCTTCTTCTTGCCCAAGTGTTGTTGTTTGTGAACTTGTTTTGCTGTCATTCGATCTGATTTGATTCTTTAGGGCTTGACAACTGCTGATAGAGCATAGTTTTGTGTGCGTGTGTGCGTGTGTGCGTGTGTGTGTGTGTGTGTGTGTGGATCGAGAGGAAGTTAGCAGAGTCAACAGACTTCTCATCTCTATATCGCCGCAGCCTAAACAAACAAACAGAAAACAAAAACAAATAGGAAAAAAAACACACTTTAAAATTAGCTTAAAGAGTTTGTCAGCTAAAAGCAAAAGTTTGTCAGCAATAATCACTTTTGAAGCTAAATATTTGTACAACATATATATACTATATATATATCTCTAATATGTAGTGTATTGAAATCATTACTCAACGAAATTTTGCACTTTAGACCGCAACAACAACAACAACAACAACAACGCTTTATTTTATGTGTGTATACACTATCGCCAGTTGGTTCGATTAGAGCTTTGTGTTTGGGTTATTTTGCCCAAGATTAGACCAAAAGAATCATATAAATTGTGTAAAGTATTTGTTTTTCGATTAGTAACAGTTCAAGTTGTGTGAAACTTTTCAGTTTATTGGGAACAAAGAGAATCGAGATTATAATCAAATCAAATTCTGATGCAAAGTTCAACTCTTTTTGTTTGGCAGTTAGCCTTTCGATTGTGCCACACTATACTACAAATATTTGATTTGTCTGGAAGGGTATTGACGCTTCGGCGTGTTCAAAACTAAACAAATTTCGATTCTTTTTCTACGTTTCTTGTGTTCAACTCTTTGGAGCTGTGTTTGAGCAGCTGCGCTAGAATTCTAACTGCGCTCTCTCTCTCTCTCCTCTCTTTCGCTCTCTCTCTACCCTCTCTTTCGCTCGCTGTTGCGCTTTTGCCTTCGTTTATGCAAGCGTTGAACCAGTTGAGGGGCTTCTCTGGCGCGTGATTAATGCAGCGCACCTAAAAGTATGCAATGCGAAAAGAACAAACAGAACGTAAATCAGTGTGAGCGAGAGAGAGAGATAGAGGGTGAATGAGAGAGGGTTGGTGAGAGGGAGAGGGAGAGGGAGGGATGCCTGCCAAGTGCCTCTTCTCGGTCGAAGGCATCTCGTGATTTGACTCGCATGCCGTCTCTGTAACACACCCCCAACCCCACCTTCAACCCCCACCCACACACCCACACACACACACATGCACACCCACACACACACACACTGCTCTGCCTTATCGCCAGTTGCCAAAAGATAAAATAAATTTGTGTCTTTTTTTAAACCGCATTTCGCTGTCATTCAGCTGACAGCAAAGCTAAAAAAATAAATAAGACGCAGCTCCCATAAGGCAAAAAAACGGTATTTCTTAGAGAAGGGGAGGGGTGGGGAGGTGAAAGAGGAGCAGCAGATCCGTTTGCATACGTGTCATACATAAAGGGTGCAAAAGTAAATAAAACAAAAATCAATTCCCATAACAGATCTGTCGCCAGCTAGAACGATACGAGAAGAGGGAGAGAAGAGGGAGAGAAGAGGGAGAGACGAGGGAGAGACGAGGGAGAGAAGAGTAGAGAAGGGGAGAGAAGAGGGAGAGAGACAAATATTGAATTTTGCTTATTTTAACAAAGTTTTTCTCACCCTTCTTTTAATACAGTTATTAAGAACAAAACTCTCATACCAAAAAGCATTTGAAAAAGTTTTCAACTCTTGGAGAGAGCAGGAATTGTCTTAATATAAGATGAAATTATGAAGTATTTCAAGTTTTCAAATGCCTATAATGTAAATTATTTCAAACTTTATTCTTAGAAAATGAAATTTTCCAAGCTCCATATGCCCAATCTTGTGTCACAAGTCGAGTTTTACTTGTTTTAAGTAGATGTTTATTTGGCTTAATCTAAGTTTACCTTGATTTAAGTCTAATTTGTAGACATTGTGAACTTGATTTGAGCATTTTTAGTAATTCGTAACTTAGCAAAGTAATTTTAACATTTGTTGATTTCTTTTAGTTCGAAAACAACGATTTGAAATCGCAAATACTTTCCAACAAAGTCAATTTAAGCTAACTTCAAGATCGCCTTAATTCCCAACATTTTTTTTTAATGGGTTTATTCCACTTGTAAATGATATTCGGATCGCCGGAAGTCTTAAGTTTCCAAGAAGGAATGTGTATGTGTGTGTGTGTGTGTGTGTGTGTGTGTGTGTGTGTGTGTGTGTGTGTGTGTGAGTGTGTGTGTGTCTAATAACTATCTCCTTGCCACAAAACATTCTCCTAGAGTTGCTCCTTACTCTTCTTTCTGCTGCGTCATGTCGCGGTTCATGATTTTTTGGTTTGCAACCCACACGCACACCATCGTGCAACCTTTCCCCCCACCCCTTGCCTCTACACCATTGCTCTGGTTGCCAACAGTATATATATATATATCGATTGGTGTTCGTCGCGCCACAAACAAACACAAAATATAAAGCGAAATGGACGACTTTACAGAACGACAAAAAAATATATATATTGCCTGTCTGTTTTGACAACGCCCCAAGCTGCAACCAACACGCCCCCAACCAACACACAACCCCACCCCGCCTCTTTCGAACCGACGCGGATTCTCTGGGGGTAATAATTTTACAATGTTTACAGCGGAAAAGCGATGGAAAATTGATGTGCTCCACATTATTTATGCATACATGTTGATAATTTGATTAATTTTCCACATGAACCAAAAACTAGCCCACATTTCCGAAAACAAGCAAATGATTCTCTAAGCGATCCAATTCATATATGGATGTATGAATTACATCATAATCGTCATCATCTTCGTCATTATCATCATCATCAATCAGTTAAACATTTGACTAACTATTAGCTTAAGATAATTGCCTTAGAAATGAAATAAATATTGCCTAAACTATATATATATATATATATATATATATATATATGTATGTGTATATTTGTTTGCCAATTTGTGATTCCGTTGTTTATATGGCGTCGTCGGCGACGACCCATATCGAAAACAATTCCAATGCCATGTATGCCAAAACTTTTACTTGGCCTCAATTATTTTTGAAAGGGTATCTGTGAACTACTACACACTGTTTCAAACTATATTCTTCAGAAAATTTTAGTTTTTTTTTGTTTAGATTTGTTAACGGTAAAGAAGAAGCATGTTTTTTTCTAAAATTATTTGAGTATTAAGAAAATTTAAGCGCTTTTTCGAATTTTCATTTATAAACCTAAACCGTTTAAAAATAAATCGAAATCGTAAAGTGAAAAGATTGTTTTTTTTTACCAACTGATAAACAAAATTTGTCAAAATAACTTGGCAGAATGCTTCCGAATGTCTGATTTGATTATGATTACGATCATTATAATACTTCATTGCATTCAATATTGGTCATATCAAGAAAACTCCCAATTCTCAATACCGATAACTTCGACCTAAGCGAATTTTTCAAAATTTATCTAAAAAAAAAAAAAAAATTAAATTTATTAATTATCATATTTTCGAATTTTGTTCTCGAACACAAAAAAAAAAAATTTTAACTTCATTATATTTTTCAAAAAAAAAAAAAAAAAAATTTAACTTTATTATATTTTTAAAAAAAAAAAAAAAAAAATTTAACTTTATTCTATTTTTCAATTTTATTCTTGAACACAATAAAAAAAACTTTCTCATATTTTCAAATTTTGAAAAAAAAAAAAAATAACAATTAATAAAATTATGATAGATTTGAATATTGTTCTCAAACACAAAAAAAAAAATAAAATAAAAAATATTTTTAACTTTATCATCATATTTTTTTTTTCAAACATTTTGTTCCGACAACAATTCAAAGAGTAAAAGCTTCTTAATTTATTTCGTTGTTTGCGCAGATTACAGAGTATTTCTCAGTCGACTAGGTGCAATTGGGCGAGCATTCTTTATTTGTTTTTAATTGATTCATTATAATGAAATAAATTGCATTTCATTTTTGGCTTCTTTCAGCTGCGTATCCTTTAATTGCAGCACTTGCTCTCGCTTATCTCTCTCTCTCTCTCTCTCTCTCTCTCGCTCTCTCTCTCCATTGCATTGAGCTGTCAGTGAATGTGGCGCCGCTTCTATAGATAGGGGTTTTTGTGGGAGAGGGGGAGGGGGGGTTAGATCTGTCGCATGCTTGGCTGCGCTTGGCTGCTGCCCATCTTTGTATCTGTCTGTCCATCCATTGGTTTTTACGGCATGGTCCATCTACCTATCTATCCAACTCTCCCCCCCCCCCCAATCCCCCCGTCTCTGCGCACACCTTTGTCTGTGTTTGCATGTTCTTTTTGGCAATCTATCGTATGCCCGCAATTTTCCTGCAATTAATTTAATGCACAACAACCCAAAAACAAATAATATTAATTATGAAATTTTTCATGAGCCAAAAAACGCAGTCGCTGTTCTTCTTCTTCCTTTCGTTTGACTACTCTTGCGTGCCTTTTAGCGGCGGCTTTTAAAAGCCGACAGATCAGCTGTTTTACTTCATTTCTCGATTGTGTGTGTGACGAGAGAGAGAGAGGGAGAGCGAGAGGGAGAGAGAGGAGAGATCAATCGTGCGCATTGGACACTTCGTGGTTTAGTCCGGGCTGTCATTGGTCGTTAACCTTCGTTGTGTTTACCGTTTACCATTTGGTCGTTCGTTGTCTTCGTCTCGTTAATCTGTGGCGCACTCGTTGCCGTTGCCGTTGTCGTCCTCGCCAATGTTTGCCTCGAGCCAACCCAACAAGAAGGCAACGTTTTGGGCCAATTGTGCAACGGAAGTTCGAGCGTTCGCATCGCTTTTATTCGCAGCTCTCGGTGATCGATACAAATACATATATATACATATATATATATATATGTATGATATGTATAAATATGTATATATATTTATATAGCCAAAGTGCCAGCGCGCTACAGTTATATAGTATACATATATATATATAACATCATATATAGAGATCTGAAACGGAACTACACTCTCAAATCGAACGCGGATTGCGCAAAGAGCTCGTGAATGATTAAAGATAAAACGCCGACACTTTCATTTGTGTGGCTAATGGTGACGCTGCTGATGCTGGTATTTGATTTGAATAGTGCTCTACTCTGTCTGTGGTGCTTTCTTTTTTTTCGTGTACTTTATTTTTGTGTGCATTTCTATTTGAAGATCGAATCGATCGAATCGATCGATCGATCGATCGATTGATCTGATCTGATCGTCTGCGTTAAACGTCAAGCAAGCGTACACCTCGTCGAGATCGCGACAAAAAAAGTTGGTCAAGTGGGCAGAAATAAAACACGCGCGCGTACTGTTAAAACAATCAACAACTAGGCCAAAGCCTGACCGAAATATTACCACAACAACAACAAAAGAAACGAAACAAGCAGCCGCAGCAGCAGCAGCAACAAGTGTGTGCCCCTTCCCTGCCTTCCTACACCCCAGCCTGTCGATCTCGAGCTATCAACGAGTGTTTGTTGTTGTCCATCAAAGTGGAGAAGACACAGGCGCCGCCGAGTCGCCTCCGCAAGGTGGTGCGTGTGGTACGTCGCAAGAAGCGTACCATCAACGATGCCAGCGAATCGGATGGTGCGGCTAGCGAAACGGCGGCCCCAACAACTGGTAGTGCCCCAGCGATATCGAAGAGTGCCACCAACTTGATGTTGAGCAACTGCTCCACGAATTCAACAAACTCGACAACAACAACGTTGTCGTCGTCGTCGCGTCACTATTATAATGCGCCACTCGCCGAGATTGAGGCGGTGCGTGCCGCACATGAGGCCGCGGTGGCTGTGGCAGCGAGCACCAGTCGACCTTGGACACCGATGCCGCCACGTAAGCCCCAAGGCAAGACCAAGACAAAAATCAAAACCAAGGTCAAGCGTCACTCGCTGCCCAATGTGGTGACAGTTGGTGGTAGTGGTGGTGGTGGTGGTGCGGCGGCGACAACATCGTCTGATGGTACCGTTGCACGTTCCAAGATGGTGGATAATAAGGCAGCAACAAAAAAGAAACGTGATGATTCCTCCAGTGATTCCGATAGCACCAAATCGAGCGATTCATCGTCATCGCCGGACGACGACGACGACGAGGACGAGGACGAGAACGAGGACGAGGAGGAGGAGACACAAGCTTCAAGTTCGAGCAGCAGCAGCAGCTCATCCTCCTCCGCAAGCTCCTCGTCGACAACAGCATCAACCACAACAGCCTCAACGTCCGCTCAGCGTAAAAAGGAGCGTACGGCGAATGGGAAAACCGTCGTCGTGCTACCATCAACATCAATTGCGGGTCGTGGTGTTGGTGCCGTTGGTAACTCTGCCTCAGCCGCTTCGCTGTTGGCCGCATTGAAGAAACCCAAGTTGCAGACGCGCAGCTCGAGTTCAATCGGCAAACAGTATAAGGATCCAAGTACAGATGCTTAACTCCTTTCCCTCTCTCCTTTCCTTTCCTTCTCGTCTCGCTCTCTCTCGATACTTCCCTCTCTCGTGTCTGTCCCTGGTAGCGTTGACCTTTGCTTGAATGCCTCCACCTCAATCTTACCTTCGTCTCGCCGTCTTGCCTCGTCTTGCTTCGCTTCGTATTTTGCAGATGGGGCACAGCAGCTGCCGCCCGTCGAAAGTTGTACTAATGCCAAAATTAATTATAAATGAAATAAAATCAAATGCATATATAGATTATATAGTATTATACACACACACACACACACACTAAAAGAGCGAGCGATCACGTAAAACGTTTAGCACCTGAAAGAGCACATTCCAAAGACAAAATCAATCGATCGATAAGACGATAAATCAAAAGACGTCCACTAAAACTGGGCGGGGTTGGTAGGATCAAAGAACAATCTTTCTCCTGCCTTCCCTGTCTTCATTTCTCCCTTACCCTTACCGATTAGACAAGAAAGCAAGAGACGAAGATTAAGATGGGGTGAGAGCTTCAAAAATCCCTCCCTTTACTACCCAACCCACAACTTAGACCTTAGAGGCTTAAAGAATCCTCCTGCTCCTGTCCTACCTCTAAGACAATAAAACTTAAGATAAACAAGCAGACCGGAAAAAAATCAAAGGTCTCCTCTCCCGTTCCTACCCAACCAAAACCTAACTCCCTGTTTCTCTAGCCATATCGGGTGGAAGGATCAAGAAACCCTCTTTCTTCTCCGCATACCCAACCAGCCTCTAACTCCCACGTTCTCTCCTCATACCGGGTGGAAAGATCAAGGATCCCTCCTTCTCCTGTTCCTAGCCAACCAACCCATAACTCCCTCTTTTTCTAGCCATACCGGGTGGAAGGATCAAGGATCCCTCCTTCTCCTGCACCTTCCCAACCAACAACTAACTCCCTCGTTCTCTCCTCATACCGGGTGGAAAGATCAAGGATCCCTCCTTCTCCTGTTCCTAGCCAACCAACCCATAACTCCCTAGATCTCTCGCCATACCGTTTGGAAGGATCGATGGTCCCTCCTTCTCCTGCACCTTCCCAACCAACAAGTAGCTTCCTCTTTTACTAGCCATACCGATTGGAAGGATCAAGGATCCCTCCTTCTCCTACCCAACCTTTCCTCTCACTATCTCACCTTTTAGTCTCCCCTTATCTGTCCTCTTCCGGCTGTGTGTTTCTCTGTTCTTCCTTTGCGCAGTTGTTGAGCTCTCTCTCTCTCTCTCTCTCTCTGTTTACCTCTATTTCTCTAATTTTCAATCGCTTTCTCTCTGTCGCTGTCTTCTGTCTTCTGTCTCACTGTCGCTGCCGTGTGATAGGCATGAAACAATTGATCGGCAAATTGAATGATTTGTGGCCCGAACATAGCGTCGCATTATCCATTCCAAAGGAGGTCGATAGGAGCAAGGAGAAGCTAGAGGGTGCCTGGGAAACAATAGGTATATGGTTACAATAACCTAACTCTAACTATAACTGTTCTCTCTGTGTGTGTGCAGCTTTCAACGATATAACAACTTGAACATCTTTAATCACAATCAATACGTACCTAACTAATATGCTTTATTTCTCGTTTGCTTTAGGTCGTGATGGTTCCAAAATTACAACAGTCGTTGCAACGCCTGGCCAAGGCACCGATCGGGTTCAAGAAGTTTCCTATACAGACACAAAAGTCATCGGCAATGGCAGCTTTGGTGTCGTCTTTCAGGCGAAACTCTGCGATACCGGCGAACTGGTTGCAATCAAAAAAGTTTTACAAGACAGACGATTTAAGGTGCGTACCACAGACTTCCATATCTCAATCTCCCTATAACGATACAAATCCCTTTCGAATCTTTGCAGAATCGTGAATTGCAAATAATGCGCCGATTGGAGCATTGTAATATTGTAAAACTTTTATACTTTTTCTATTCGAGTGGTGAAAAGGTAAGAACAAGCAACATCAACTTTAACATAGATAAAAAAAAAACCAAATATAAATTATAATATATATATATAGTAATACGATCAGTGTTGAGGGTTCCCAAGCTAATTTGCGCTAGAGTTGCCAACACAGCAAAGCAAAACAAATACAAATCGCGAACTGTTTGTACAATATTTTATTCAACTGAATCTTTCTTTCTATTATATTACATATATGTACAATATGAACGAATAAAATGGCGATTTAATTAGTTGGCCGAGTTTCCAATCGATTTGGGCATTTTAGCCGCTGTGCTCAAGCCTCAGGTATCATGAAAAACAATATAAAAAAAAAACCAAAAAAACCAAAAAAAAACCAAAAAACTGCAAAAGAACAGTTATCTTAGGCAAGCCGAAGATAAGCATACCCTTGCAGTAACTGAAGATGAATGTTGTTCGTCCTATCCTATCCTTTGAGACTCTTTACCTATTATTTGTGTTCTTCAACTTCCGATCGTCAGCTATAACGCTTTGTTAACTGAATCATCGAAAATACTTCCAAGTTTCATTTAGCTTAACTATGAAATCTGTAAAATTTGTTACGCATGGCGATCTTCCATAATATCCCGCTGCAAGGGTATGATATAAGAAAGAAACAAAGCAAGAAGAGAGACAAAGAGATTTACTCTTTCTCTCTCGCTCTCTCTCTATCTCTCTCTCTCTCTGTCTTTCTGTACATATGCTTCGCACATTTCTCTCATGCGTTTATCGCTCTCTTTCTCTCTCCCCCTCTCACTTTTTTTTACTTTTTGTTTATTTCGCCCTCTTTTTTTCTCTCCCTCTCTCATTTATCTTCCCATTCTTTTAATTATATAATCGTTCTCTCTCTTTTTTTCTTGTCTGCTCTCTGTATGTCTCTTTTTTACTTCTCCATACATATATATCTCTTTCTCCCTCTCTCTCTTCCTCTCTCTTTCCCTCTCTCTCCCTATTTCTCTCTCTTCCTCTCTCTCTCTGTTCCTCTCTCTTTTCCTCTCTCTCCCTCTCTCTCTCTGTTCCTCTCTCTTTTCCTCTCTCTTTCCCTACCTCTCCCTCTTTCTCCCTCTCTCTCCCTATTTCTCTCTCTTCCTCTCTCTCTCTGTTCCTCTCTCTTTTCCTCTCTCTTTCCCTACCTCTCCCTCTTTCTCCCTCTCTCTCCCTCTTTCTCCCTCTCTCTCCCTATTTCTCTCTTTCCCTATTTCTCTCTCTCCCTATTTCTCTCTCTCCCTCTTTCTCTCTCTCTCCCTCTTTCTCTTTCTCCCTCTCTCTTTTTTTCCCTCTCTCTCTCTCTTTCTCTCTCTCGCCCTCTTTCTCTCTCTCTCCCTCTTTCTCTCTCACCCTCTTTCTCTCTCACCCTCTTTCTCTCTCTCTCTCTCTCCCTCTTTCTCCCTCTCTTGCTCTGATTCAAAGTAAAACATGACATGTACCACAGTTGCAGAGACAACCATATATACCAATCAATCGATAGAGTATTCCAAAGAGAAACCCGCATGCTAGATGAATGCTTCTGGAGAGAGATGCATGCTCTGGCCCCCTGCCTCGCCCAACCCCAACCCGCAAAACCCTCCACCAACCAACCACAAACAGAAACAACAACCACTCATTTCCATAGCCAGAAGCACAACTCGCCGACTCCTTCAACGATCCAAACGAACCAAGCTCCATTATTTCATCGGCTCGCTTTGCTAGATAAATATGTACTTCATTCAAAGCATATACAAGAAACATATATACATATACTACACATATATATATATACAAACAGTATTATCTATCTATATCTGTCTCTTTTTATATATATATGTATATGTTTATATTTATATGTATATGTATATCGGTGTAGTACTGTTCAAATTCAAGTACATGCAAGTAACAATCGTTATCGTTATCGTTATCGCCATAGTTGACCGTTGAATGTTGAATCCTTGAAACATGTCACATGTGTCTCTCGCTTGCTGCAAGTCAACAATATCCCGCATTGCAGTTTGGAGCTCGCCTGATCATTAGAACAACAACAACAACAACAACAACAACTACTACTACTACTACTACTACTAGATAAAAAAACAATAATAACAACTACAACAGCAAATGCAAAATCAAAAATATGAAAAAAAAAAAACAAAATTCTAACATTTAACTTTTTCAATTGCAGCGTGATGAAGTATTTTTGAATTTAGTCCTCGAATATATACCAGAAACTGTATACAAAGTGGCACGTCAATATGCCAAAACTAAGCAAACGATACCAATCAACTTTATACGGGTGAGTTCAACTATATATTATGATATACAAATATGTTTGCATTCAGCTACAGTTCGATTGAACGAACGAGTAAAGGAACGCGTAAACCGAGTTGTAGTTCATCTAGTTGAACTGTTCGTTGAACGAAACGAATGAATGACCAAATCAAACTAGCTAAATGAGCGAACTAAACAGCTGAAAGAAACAAATTGAACGAACGAGTAGTTCATCTACTTGAACTGTTCGAATGAACAACAGAACTAGCCGAATGAGCGAACTTAACAGCTGAACGAACGAGTAGTTCATCGACGTGAACTGTTGAGTCGTGAACGAACCGAATGAACAACAGAACTAGCTGAATGAGCGAACTAAACAGCTGAACGAACGAGTAGTTCATCTACTTGAACTGTTCGAATGAACAACTGACCTAGCCGAATGAGCGAACTTAACAGCTGAACGAGTGAACGAGTTGAACGAACCAAATTGAACGAACGAGTACTTTATCTACTTGAACTGTTCGTTGTGTTCGTTGAACGAGCGAACTAAACAGCTGTACGAAACAAATTGAACGAACGAACGCAATGGAACGGCGAGAATAACTGAACGAACTAAATGAATGATTATTTTATGCTCACAAATTCTTCGCAAAAGTAGAAAGACTTCGCATGTTCGAAGGTTCCTACGAAGGTTTATAAAAATACCATACCAAAATAGTTTAAGCTTTCAAATACATTTACAAGTACATTTAAAGTAGTTAGGAAACATTTATTAAGTCTCTCCAAAGTTGATTTTGACGATTAATTGACGATGCTTGTTCTTTGCTTTCGTATAGCTTTACATGTATCAATTGTTCAGAAGCTTGGCCTACATCCATTCGCTAGGCATTTGCCATCGTGATATCAAGCCGCAGAATCTGCTGCTCGACCCGGAAACGGCCGTACTCAAGTTGTGTGACTTTGGTAGCGCCAAACAGTTGTTGCACGGCGAGCCGAATGTCTCGTACATCTGTTCGCGGTATTATCGGGCACCCGAGCTAATATTCGGCGCCATTAACTATACAACTAAGATTGGTAAGTACACATATATACACATATACGTATAACTGACTAATCTCTTTTTCATACAACACAGACGTATGGAGCGCCGGTTGTGTGCTGGCTGAATTGCTGTTGGGACAGCCCATATTCCCTGGTGATTCTGGTGTCGATCAGCTGGTCGAGGTGATCAAAGTACTGGGCACACCGACAAGAGAACAAATACGCGAAATGAATCCAAACTATACGGAATTCAAATTTCCCCAAATTAAGAGTCATCCATGGCAAAAAGTAAGTTTCAAGCCCCCAAAAACACAAGACAAAAACACATTCGCACATATTCCTAATCCAATCACAAGTTCCAAAGCATATGAGAATCGTTTCAACTATATATATATACTTATACTTGTGTATATTCCGAGTGCGGTCTCACTCATTCCACCTCTCTCTCTCTCTCTCATGTGTGTGTTTGTGTATTTATTGATAGTGTACATAACAATTCGTTGCAGTCACTACTCGAACGTACCCAATATCCAACCGCCCTAAGCCAGAAACAACAGCTGAGAGTAAGCCGAAGTTACAGAAAGAATCAAATCAATCAAAAGCATTATATCTGAAAGACAAAACCCCTAAATTCAAATTCAAATCATCACTCAACAAATTGGCACTTAATGCAATGGCTTCTTTTAATGGTTGATTTGAAAGAGTTCTTGAAATGAAACCAAACACAAAGTATCGAACACATCCTAGTTTCTTTTTTGAGCTTATGCTGTATGTTAAAAGCTTTTGGCTTCAATTCCCACTACTACCGCCTGCTGTAGATGTGTTGATTGATTCATTGATTGATTGATTTATGTTATGACTGTTTAATTGTTGGCACTTCCACTTAAGATGTCCACCCGCCCCGCCTTTTAGGTACCAATTTTGCTCCCAGACGAAATACTGGTATAAAACCCATAAAATAATTCAATTGTAAAAATGTTTTTTTTCAATATAGCTATATCGATCTATCTTTGCTTATGTCCGTTGAGCTCAGAAACTATAGCGTATGGAGGCTATAAGGACTCCCAAACCCTAGTTAGATCAAATTGGTTTTAGGTCAACAGAGTTATCGATGATACACACACATATTATCGATAACAATCGAATCCTGTTACAATTTGTAACTTCCTGGGAAACTTTTGATGCAATATTGATCAGCATTAAGTAAACTTGAATCGACTTGGGAATAGTTTTGTTTAGGTCTTGCAATCAATATGGTTTGCCTTACGATAAGAAAATCGATAGGAAAACTAAATAAAGTGTGTTCTTTTTAGAGGTATAGAACTTTGAAATGGAATAAAACAAAGATGACTTTTTTTATTGATATGAAATTTACTTCATTCGAAAGACAAACTTCTGGCATTATAATTTAAATATGATTTCATATTGGCATATGTCCGCCATGGCTGGCTCGGACGTAGTCCAATTTTCGACGACTTTATCCAACATTCAACCAAAAGTGAGCTTCATCGCTAAACAAAATTCGCTTATGAAAATCGGGATCGACGGCAATCTTATTTTGGGCCCATTCACCGAATCTACGCCTTTCTAGCTGATCTCGAGGCTTCAATTCTGTTGGATTTTGTAAGCACGCAAAGCCAGATCTTTCCGCAAAATCTTCCCTAAAGTGGATGGACACAAATTCAATTCCTGGGATTGACTGATTCGGGTCTTCCTTCTTCAGTCTATTCACGTTGAAATGCCAAACCAAACTAAACATAATACCACTTAACAGCTGACAAAATGGCCGCCAGTTAAAAAAGTGTTGCCTACTTCAAGGTCTATACACCTAAAAAAAAACACCCTTTAGATATATGTATTTGAGACCTGCTTTTGCTCCACATTCTGACTGTTACTGCCTCTATCCATGCCCCACTGTGTGCTTGCAACTTAAATGTGATTGATTGCCGAACTAATTGGATTGTGCTTTGCAGGTTTTCCGTATACGCACTCCGACAGAAGCTATCGCCTTGGTGTCGCTGCTGCTCGAGTACACGCCCAGCGCCCGCATCACACCGCTCAAGGCCTGTGCACATCCGTTCTTCGATGAGTTGCGCATGGAGGGTAATCACACTTTGCCCAATGGTGCGAGATCCGCCACTGTTCAACTTTACAGAGCATGGTAAATACTCGATATATATGGAACTATAACATATGACAAGATATTCTAACAAGATGTTTGTGTTTTTTTGTTCGGCAGAACTTTCGATCCAGCCTACCTTAGTGCCACAGTTGTTGCCAAAGCATATGCAGAATTCGGGTGCACGCAACACGGCCGGTGGCACAACCACTGCCACGGTGAGTGGCTCAGCCAGCGTCTCCTCGGCGGGCAGCGGCGCATCGGCGGATGGTGGCAACCAGTCACAGCAACAGGCGCCGCCATCGGCAGCATCGACAGGCGCCGCTGGTGGAGGCACATCGGTTGGCAACAATAGCAACAATAGCAGCAACAACAGCGGCGGCGGCAATGCAACAGCCGCTAATCCCAATGCCATTGCAGCTGCAGCGTCATCCACTTCAAATGTGCAGCAGCAGCAGCAAGCGGCTGCAGCGGCATCAACTGGCAACGGTGGTGTTGGCGGTGGCAATGGCAACAATGGCGGCGGCGGCGGCGGCGGCGGCGGCGGTGGCGGTGGCGGTGGCGGCGGCGGTGGCAATGGTGGAGTTGCGGCAGCTGCAAATGCAACCGGAGCGCTTGCCACTAGCAATGCTGGTGGCGCCAACATAACAGGTGAGTAAGCGTTTGACCAGTTCGCTCGCGCACGACTCTTCTTTCGCTTTCTCTCTCTCTCTCTCGCTCTCATAATCATCTATCACTCAATCACTCAATCGATCAATCACTCAATCAATCAATCAATCAATTGATACATCACATGAACCCTTAGTTGTTGTGCCCCATTTGACCCAGCGCAAGATTCATTCAATGCAATTGCGTCCAAGAAAAAGAACTCAAGCCACCTATCCAGATAGCGATAAGAAAAGCCAACCAATCGAATACGCCTCAATGCGTCGCAAAGTTGCAAGAATCCAATACTAAGTAGTAGCAGCAACAAAAACCTAAATCTTCCACACCCTCCACACTCTCCTATCAAGCTCTGAAATGGATTCTCATATTGGCACGAAAACGAACGAAGCAATTGAAGCAAGCCAAATGAATTCGAAATGTAATATTACCGCTTTGATTTCAAATAAACTTTCTACTCTATCTCTCTTTATCTGGCTAGAGTATCTCCTCTCTCTCTCTCTCAATAGTCTTGTGTTGGGTCCCAATAGTCAGTCTGTTCTTTCTTTAAGTTTTATTTGTTGTGTTTTCAATCATTTGGCTTTTTCGTTTGATGTGTTATCGAAACCCAACTATAGCTCGATCGGTTCAGTTCACAAATATATATCCAGATAAGGTTCCAAAAAAAAAGAAGCTATTAAACATTTAGCTACGTTGAACTTGCTAATAGTGCTGCAAAATCGATTTTAATATCTATCGATTGTTATCGATGACATGTTTGATATCAATCGATTGTTATCGATAAGCTGTTTAATATAAATCGATTGTTTTTTTTCCGTTTACCAATGTCAATAATAATATTTTGCCACAAAATCGATAAGTTCAAAAAATCGATTTTAATCGATATGTTCAAAAAATCGATTTTAATCGATAAGTTTCAAAATCGATTTTAATCGATTGTCAGCATCAGCCGATGCTTTTGCAGCACTTCCTGCAAGTAGAAAATATTTTTAAGTATTCTGTATAAAGTAAAAATAAATAAATTAAATCAAATTAGGGTTCCAAAAAGCGAAAAAAAATTCAATAAACATAAATTCCAGCAAGGGTATTATCTTTTCTCATATATTTCATTTATTTTTAGTAGATTATTGCATGAGCAATATTTATTTTTTTTTGTATGCTAATTATGTGCATAGGATACTCTATAATATTGTATGGAGAAAGTGTATCTTGTAGGCCTTGAAGTTCTAGAGTTGCCAACAAATGGGCAGTTCCTCGATTCTTGCTGACTGCGTCCGTGCCGCTCAAACAGACACACCCTGTATACACTGTATACCATGTACACCCTGTATACACTGCACTCCATGTATACACTGTATACCCTGAAACACCCTGTATACACTGTATACCATGTACACCCTGTATAACATGTACACCCTGTATACCATGTCTACACTGTTTACCCTGCACACTCTGTACACCCTGTATACTCTGTACACCATACACCATACATACCCTGTTCACCCTGTGATCATTTGTTGTAATTATTAGTTGCTTGCATTTATAGAATAAATAAATTTTTGTTTTTTTTTATAATTTTTAAACTTGAATTTAATTTTTTTCGTTTTCTTTTTGTTTCTTTTCGTTTTATATTTACAGATTCATAGGGGCAATAGTAACATACGCAAATATATATATACATATGTATATATGTATATATATATATATATATGTATATATATACACACATAAACACACACACATACACTGCGACGCGTAAACAATAATAAAAAGAAAGAAGAAGATGATAAAACTGATAAAGAACGGGAAAGCAAATATGCTAAAGAAGAAGTGCGACGAAAGCAAAAGCAAAAGAAAAATAAACCAACAACAACAACAAAATCAAAAACACAATCTGCAAAATTAAACATAATTAAACCAACACACATATAGATCTAAATATATATACATTGATATATACACAACAAACACGAAACACACACACATACACAAACACACACATACACACACACACACACACAATATATATTGTTAATTAATTATTTGAAAATTTGCAGAAATACAAAAATATATAAAAAATAGCAAATATTACATGTATATGTAAAACTCATGCATACAACACACACACACACACACATACACGTACACAAGCACACAAACATACACACACACACACACACACAGAAAAGAAAAATAAAACAACTGCAAATTATCAACCTATAATAAAAGCAAATAAAAATAAAATTAAAAAAAAAAAGGAAAAAAATGTAATGCAAAACAATTTTACATAGATAAAATTAATTTTAACTGTAAAATTAAAGAACTAAAATAATAACTGTAATAGCAATATCTTTGCTAAATGCCAAGAGTACTGGCTTGTTTTTATCATTATTATCATTATTATTATTATTATTATTTCTTTTTTTTTTTAATAACTAAAGCAAATACTAATACAAAAACAGCTGGCAGAATCAGACTTGTGGAATACATCGCCCCAATATATATATATATATACACTATATATACACTATATATATGTATTTGGCATTAGAGCCTAAATACATTCAAACATGCTAAAAAAAAATTCAATAAAATATTTTTATTTTAAATTCCAAATTTATTTTTTAATTATTCCTCCTTTTTTTCTTTTTGCTTAGTAAAAACAACAGCAGAATAAAATAATAATAATGATGATTCAATAAATATATATATATATATATATAAAGATTTTTTTTTTGTTGGTCCTTAATAAACAATAAGCAAAGAAAACGAAAATCGATAAATATCGATAACGTGACAGCAATTTGATAAATATTTAACCTTAAATACATTAATTGCATAATGTTAAAGCTATGTTATGTATGTTAGTTTTACAACAACAACAACAACACGCAACCACGCAAAAAAAATATGTTATGCGTTATATATATATATATATACATATTATATATCTAAAAACCTAATTAATAATTTTTTTTTTGTAAAACGCATTATATATATATATATATAAAGAGAAGAAAAAAAAAACAAAAAACATCATACATATTAAATAAATAAATTATTTTTATTAAATAATTATTATTATTTTGTAATAAATATAAAAGAAAAACAACAACAACAACAGCAGTGTGCATTGAGTGAAAAAGAAAGAAAAAAAAAACGAAAAACCCAAAAAAAAAAAACTATTTAAAGCAAATATATTCAATAATTAATTGTATGTATATTAAAATTAGTAAATTACTTAAAGCATAATAATAAACAAATGCAAAAACAACAAAAACAAAACAACTACAAATACACAAAAAAAAAAAAAAAAAAAACAACAACATTAATAACGAAATTTTTGGATGTAAAACATATAATTTTATTTAGGTTTTTTTTTTTTAATATGCATAATATTGTTATGTATAGTTTTGGATGTGAACAGTTTTTGGAGATCGTTGATGTATGCCTTATATACATATACATACATATGTATGTATATCCCCCCCTTCCCCACACACACTATATGTATCTAGTATATAGATTTGCATTGGCGCATCCTTATTATATAGTACTATATAGTATATATATATAGTATATGTAAAATGTATATGACTGTACTCGCATCGCTGGTTTTAGTTGCAATATATGTAGATAAAGAGGAAAAAGAGAAAAATACATAAAATATATATATATATATACAATAATAACATACACAGATATACTCACACTTATGTTAATTAACAGACAAATAACATTTTCGAGTACAGAGAGAGCATGTTAACGCAAAGAGCAAGAAAGAGAAAATGGATACCGATTATCGATTGTCGATTATCGATTATCGATAATCACGAGATCAGTAGCAAATTTCTTAGAGCGTTTTTCATATTAATTAATTTAATTTTTTTTTTTCCAAACCTAAAAATTAACATATACCAATGCGTATGTAATGTAAAAAAACAAAAACAAACCGTATACATATTTATTTAATTAGTTTATTATTAACGACTTTAAACTAAATAAAAACAAATATGCTAATTACACACAAACACATAAACAAAAAATAAACGTTTTTTCCTAATAATTTAGGCACTTACACAAATGCAGAAAATACTTTACATTTAATTTAACTCCAACAACAACAACAACAAGAAGATGCAGTAATAGAAGAAGAAGAACTAGACACATACAGAGTTATGTGTACATACATACATATATATTATATTTGTATTGCTAATAATACTAATAATAATCATGATATAACATAAATAGAAAGAAGTTGTTGATAAAGATAAATTATGATGAACATGAAAGAAACACATACACATACATCCACACTAAATACACACACACACACACTGAGCAAAATTACAAAAATGCTTAAAACAAAAACGAAAAACAAAAATAAAAAATAATAAAAATTTAAAAAAAAAAAATAAAACAAAACAGAAAAAACATTTAAACGAATCTACATATTTTGCCTTATTTTTATTAATGTATACATATTTTGTGTTCTTGTTGTTGCTAGTGGTTGGGTCGAGGAGGGGGTGGGGAGAGGGGGTCTGGCGTTGTGAAACTCACGCCTGTATGTGCCAATGTTGTTGTATTTGTACTACTGTTATGTTGTATGTGTGTGTGTTTGTGTGTGTGTGTGGGAGAACCATGCCCAATTTTTTGCATGCGCGTGAATCATGTTCTGCTATCTCACCACTTTCTTCATTCTACTACTTCTATTACACTCCCTCCCTCTCTCTCTTTCTCATTGTTTCACTATTAATTAAATCCATACACACATAATATGTTCAATGTTTGTATTCTGCAACATTTTAAACTGTTAACAGCAGCAAGAACAACAACAACAATTAACATAAAAATACCAATTATTCGTCTTGTTATTTTTTTTTGCATATTAACCAAAACATTCACAGGCTCGCAGTCGAACAGCGCCTTAAACAGCGGCGGCAGCGGTAGCCGCAATGGCGACGGCGAGGCTGGCGACGAAGCCGGCGGTAGTGGCGGCAATGGCAGCGCCAATGGCAGCAACGGCAAAGGCAGCGCTGCAAATGGCGACAACGGCGTAGCAGAGGCCGAAACAGTGGCGGTGAGCGCATCGGGTTAGCAAGCGGCTACGGCGGCGGCAGCGGCAGCGTCAGCGTCAGCAGCAGCGTTGACCCTCTGTTAATGTAAATGTTGTTTTTACAGCGTACTGTTATTAAAACATTTTTTTCGCTCGCCTCTCCATACAAAGCGGGGCTTAAGTAAATTTAACGGCATCCAATTTAACAGCTTCACACACTCACACACATGCATATAATAATGAACAACATAATAAATCCAAGAGATTATAATACTCCAATACATTTGCTTGTACATAGGTAAAGATGTACTACATGCTTATGGATTAAACTCACATCTATCTCTCTGTCTATCTCTCACACACGCACAGAGATGCACATGTGTGTGTGCGTGTGTGGATAGCATGCATGTGTTTGTGTGTGTGAACGCTTCAAAATTGGACGCACGTCAAATATTTAGCATAATATTTAACTAACAAAAAACAAAAAAAAAAGGAAACACAAAGCAAAGCAAATGCCTAAATTATTAAAACAAAATCTATATAGTATACATATAAAACACACACACACACACACAGACACACAAGCAAACATACACACACACGGATTAAAATGTTACAAGAATAAACAAGTTAAAACAAACAACAACAAATTGCAATCGTCAAAAATTATACACATAACAAGAAAAAAAACAAAATGGAAGAAATCTTAGTGAAATAAATCAAAATTTTTTGTCCCATTTAAAATATATATATACAATATTAATAATATATACATAGAGGTAACGACAACAACACCAACAATACACAAAAACAAAACTGTTAATGTTGTTATTGTTGTTGTAGTTAAGACAAACCAAAGTACATAGCTTTAATCGTTTTGTTGAATCGCTGGCAAAATGATCAAAGTTTCACATAACAACTACCAGATACCCTGAACCCCCAGACCTTGCACGTACGGTACAACACCAATGCTTGAGGACTTAACTTCAATCTTCCATATCTCCGGTGTTTCTCAGCCGATTTGAATAACATTTTCACAGATTTTCATTACTTCGTCTATAGTTTCAAAAACAATTGTCAAGTTTTCGATATACACTATATTATTGTTATCGATCACATGTGTATATCGGAAACGGGAAGAGTTATCGATAGTTTGAAACAAACTTGTACTGCCTAGGACTTTGGCGAGCTTAAGTTCCAAATCCGGAGTCTCTAGCTCTCATAGTCTCTGAGATCGACAATCGGACATGGCTATATCAGGTCGGCTGATCAAGAATATATATACTTGATGGGTTCGGAGATGCTTCCTTCTGCCTGTTACATACTTTTGCACAAAACCATTGTACCTTTTTTTTCCATTTTCAATGGGTTCAGGGTATTAAAAAAACACAGATATGAAAATCATCTAAATCCCATATGCAAAATATATATATAAAAAAATATAAAATACATATATTTATATATATATATATATATATATAGAAATCGATCTCTATAACAAAATTCATGTCACAAAATTGTAACTGTAAAACTATTTAGAAATCATCTTCAAACCTCAGAAAACAAAAAAATACCAAAAAACTACCGCATCCTTGTAGCCCATAAGCCCCTATATAACTATTTAGTACCGTTATTCAGTCCAAAGATAGCATATTAATACAATTATCTAATGACAAAAACCAATTCCCCATAAACAAAACATAATACTAAAAAATAAAATTATATATTACCAGAAACAAACAAAAATACCAAAAATGCATAACAAACGCTTTTAAAAAAACCAAAAAAAAAAAACAAATTATAATATTAAATTTACAAACGAGGATTATTATGCAAAAATTGTAATATTAATCACAAAGTTTAGCTGCAATTGAAACAAGAAAAAAAATACTTTTAATCACACGGACAAAAAGTAAAAAGTAAAAAGTAAAACGTATAATTATATTCCAGATGGTACCTTAAATTTTGTAGCTGAGTGTAGCCGGTGGCAAGCCTTTGGGGCGCCTCATCGTTCTTCTCAACTAATTTGCCTGCCACACAAATGAAAAGATCATAGCAATCGCAATTATATAAACTAGCATGTAATATCTCTGGGCCTGCCTAATACTATTATTATATACTAACTAATACCAGTAGTATATTTAATACGGAATTCAGAAAGCTTTTTCTCCTCATTTCAACCAACAACTAACTGTATTTTGTATATGTATGTACTCCCAAAGTCCAGTTATGTTCGGAAATGAAAAGCAAAAAATCAAAACAAAAAAAAATACTGTTTTTTTTCTTCCAGTGTAGTCACAACATTATTTATTATATAATTTCAGCAAAGCAAAATAAATTGAGAAAACAAAAACATTTTAGTAAATAATGTATGAAAAACCAAAAGAAAAACAAATAAAAATAAAATACACACACACACAAAAGCTAGTTCAAACTAAACACACACACACACACACACTTACTTTTATTTGTATTTCTGATTATTGTTCAAAAATGAAAAAGAAAAAAACACATTTTCCAAAATCAAATGAGAGATTAATCCCCGTGCCCCCAAAAAGAAAACGTATAAATAAATGAATATAAAATAATAGAAACAAATAGAACATTATATAGAAAACTATGAAACTATATATAAATATATATACAAATCTATATACATATATATATATATGTATGTGAACAACAATTTTAGCGTTTCGCTTAACAAAAATGACAAAATATACATTTAAAAAATCAACAAAAAACAAAACTTAAATGCAACACTCAAGCCCTAAAACAACAAACAACAACAACAAGAGAAACAACACAAAAAGAACATTACTTAAAAAATAAAAAACAATAAAAATTACAAAACAAAAAAAAAACATGAAAAATGTGTTTTATTTCCGATTATAACATTTTACAGGGTGCCTTAGCTTAGCTGCCGTTTACTCGCTTCTCCCCATCCCCAACCCAATCCTTGGTATCTATAAGATATGAGTTGGCTTCGAACTGTTCCAGCTTCATCATGCACAGAACCCAAAACAACTGTACACCAAAGGATGCGATCACAACCAAGTAACACACCACACACAGTGCATACTTGAACGCAAGCTTGGGAACGCAGCCTCGCAATGTGTTCAGGATCAAGTACAAGCTGATCAGGACCACCCCAATCGTGACGTAGACAATTACGATCATCCTGCGAGTCAAGCTGTTGAAGCATCGCCGCAGCCTGCGCAGAAGTGCAACAGTCCAAATGAGCAGATATGCAACCGCATAGATGCAGAGACTGGCAACTAACGGTATGCCCTCAACCCTTATCCAGTTCCAGAGAGTTAGTTCCTGGTTCATCCAGTTCATATCGATGTAATTCATCTTGAATTCGATTTTATAATATGATTTAGATGTGTATTTAGTGCGAAGGCTCCACATTTATGTGCTCCTGTCGGAAGTGAACATTTCTGACAGTTGTTTTTGTGGCACTGTCAACTGAGTTTACTCTTCCCAACACTATAGATTGGTTTTAACACTGGAAAAGGGTGAGTAGGTGAGTATATAAATACTATATGTGTCCTGACTGATGGTCAAGACAGCGCTTAAACCAAGCGATAAACTGTAGTGTGCTTTTAGGCTGATAGTAATAAACTCTTCAAACTCGATTCATTCAAACTACCATCGAAGGAGAAGGAAGCTTAAACCAAGCAATAAACCGTAGTATGCTTTTAAGCTGATAGCTAAAAACTCTTCATGCTCGATTCATTCAAACTACCATCAAAGAAGGAGAGCAAAGCTTAAACCAGGCAATAAATTGTTGTGTGCTTTTAGGCTTATATATTTTTGATATATAACACATTTATATATAACACATAACTTCCTTATCCTATGCCGAGTTGCTGTTCATTGTTGTTGCTGCTTTCTTTATACCTTACGCCGCTTATGGCTAAGATCGGCTGTTGTTGTTGTTGCTGCCTCTGCTGCTGTTGCTGCTGTTGTCCTGTGACGTCGCCTGCCTGCTGTCCTGCTGGGAAGCACTGGCTTAAGAGTAGCCGAAACCGAAGTGGGAAGCGGCACAGTCGCTGGAATAGTTGCAGCGACAGTTGCTTGGGGGATCGGCAGCAATATTGTTGCAGTTGCAACTTGTGTTATTGCTGTTGTTGTTATTGGTGTTGGGCTGATCGTCTCATCGTAGCCGGACGGCAGCTGCAACAGTTCGGTCTTGATCTGAGCACCGGGAGCAATCATGAGCAAATCATTGCCACGCTGCTGGCTATCCCGGTCCAAGCGTTCGCACTTGATCTGACGCAGTGCATCCGCCACATGGCCATTGGCCATCCGATTATCATTGTTGTTGGGCTCATCATCCATTGTGGCCGTATGCCGCTCCAGCTGCTGCCACTCCAGTATCCCCGTCAACAGCTTTATGTACTTGATGGCCGAGCGCAGGATCTCGTTCTTCGACAGCTTCTTGTCCGGCGGATGTGTGGGCACCAGTTTGCGCAGCTCGGCGAATGCCCCGGACACGTTCTGTTGGCGCCAACGTTCGCGCGTATTGGTGAACACTTTCCTCACTCCACCCGTTCCGCCGCCGCCGCCGCCACCGCCACCGCCGCTGCCATTGCCACTGCCACTGCCACTGCCACTGTTGCCACTCATTGAGGCATTGCAACCTAGGCCCGTTAGATTGCCATTGCCATTGCCTATCCCGTTGCCATTCGCATTGTTGCCATTGCTGGGCGGCCCCAGATGACCGTTGCCAAACAGATTGTTCCCGCTGCCACTTCGAGGCGAGTTCGAAAGCGAACGATTCGCTATAAAGAGAAAGAAAGAGAGAGAGAGAGAGAGAGAGCGGGAAGTGAAAAATGGGTATGTTATGTTAGGTTATGAGTTAAAGTTTGAAAATCTTTGATAAAAATAACTTTTTTCAAACTTTACATAGTTTTTTATACCCTGAACCCATTGAAAATGGTTAAAAAGGGTATAATGTTTTTGTGTAACAGGCAGAAGGAAGCATCTTCGCCCCTTTAATTATATATATTCTTGATCAGCATCAACAACCGAATCGATATAGCTATGTCCATTGGTCGATCTCAGAGACTATAAGAGCCAGAGACTCCAGATTTGGAACACAACCTCTCCTAATCCTTAGGCAGTACAATTGCGTTTCAAATTTTCGATAACACTTCCCGTTTCCGATATCCACATGTGATCGATAGCAACAATATCTTGAATTTTGAAAACTTTGAGATGCAGTTTGAAACATTGGACAAAATAATGACAACCTTCGAAATTTGTATGAAAATCTGTCGAGAAACACCGGAGATATGGAACATTGAAGTTAAGTCCAAGTATACAGTCTACTCGTACACACACACATACTTGCAAGCACTGACTGTACGCGTTAAATATAGCGTTCAGGGTATAGTCAAGTAGGGATTTCGCGAGACTAGAGCCTTTTTAATTGTTTTACTAATAGTTGTGAATTTTTACGTACAAAAAACTTTCTTTTGAAGAAGTTTCTTGAGTTTAAGTGAGGACAATTTTTCGAGAACTCAGATGACTCCAAACGTAACAAAATATCCAAAATAACCATATTTTTTTTTACCATATTTGTAATAATTATGTTTTTAAATAAAATCTCTTAAAAAATATTTCTTAAACATTTTCTTTGTCTTTTTATTCCTTAAAAAAACTTAGAACTTTTAAGATAATTTAATATTTAAAAGTTTAGTTTAGTTTTAACGCAGTTCAACCGATTTGAGTTGTGAATGACATTCATTAAAGAAATTTCAAAAAAGTTTGAAATAAATTAAATCCATAAATTAAGTTGTCTAAATTATAATCAATCGATTCTAGTAAGGATTTTGAGAAATCAAATCGGAAAGTATGATAAAAAAGTCCAGAGAATTATTGTATGAACCTTTTTTTCTAATCAATTGATGAGATTTTTAGACATTGACTATTTGAGAGTACTTTAAAACTGAAAAATCAGATTCATGATATAGCGGGAATGCGAAATAACTGACTTAACCTCAAAGAGGAAAGGAAATAATGGGGCAAAACGCTTCGGATATGTGTATGTGAACCCAAGATATCGGAGGATATATATTTGAATGGCTTACCATCGGCTTGACTGCCATTGAGGACAATATAGTCGCGCAGCTCATCGTCATCCTCCTCCGTATCGTTAAGGGTTGAGAAGTCGGACAGATCGCCGTCGCCATCGGAGATGGACTCCGTCTTGGGTTGCACGTATGGCGTTGCATGACGCAACAATGCTGGTGGTTGTCGGCTTACACCATTGCTGTTGTTGTTGCTGGTGTTGTTGCTGCTGTTATCCTCACGCCTGTTAGTCCCGTTGCCATTGCCGGAGGACGAGGAGCTGGAGTGACTGGCCGTGCTCCGCTCATCAGCATTATCCGCACCATTCGAGCTGCTTGGTAGCCAGGCCATTCCTTTGCACAACAGCACACGTCTGCGTGCCACAAAGTCCAACAGGGAAATGATGACGATGATGAAGACAGCGAGCGGCGTTGCCCAAAGAAAAACCACCCTGTATATGGGGGGCGGTGCTAGCGAACAACCCCTAGAAGAACATGCAACTGGCCAACAGAAATCATACATATGTGTGAGTGTGTGTGTGCGTGTGTGTGTGTGAGTGTGTGTTTGAGTGTGTGTGTGTGTGTGCGTGCGTGCGTGTGTGTGTGTGTGTGTGTGTGTGGTTAACTCAAACGAACATTGAATATGGGACGGGGAGCCTGTGGCATGACCAAGGAGCTCTCATCCTGCTTTGACTTGCTCGACTTGAGCTTTCTGGCTCCCTTTTGGGGCTTCCCGGGCGACTTGGGCTTCGTCCGCTTCATGGCCAGCCGGGGCTGGGGGATGGTGGGCGCGACGGGGGTGGTCAGGGTTAGCTGCAGATCGGACGAGGGATTCATAAAGAACATCTTGTCGCGACGCTCGTGGCCCTGGAAGTTCATGCGATCATCCACATTGAACTTGCCATCGAAGACATCGTTCGGCTTGTACATGTAGGTGGTGGGCGACATGCCGTCGTCCAGGTAGTCCACCTTCAGCTCAATGGGAAAGTCGGTACTCAGGACCTCGGTTATCTCGAAGGGTGAGCTGTCGGCGACATGCAAGCGCAAGGGCAGACGGGGCGACATCCGGAACGTGACCCTCTTGACGTAGGCGCCCATGTCGACGTTGTCCATGGCCTTGATGTAGACACGCCACGTCGGCTCGAATACGAAGGGACGAAAGTCGTCGGCCTCCTCGGGCTTGCAGCCGAGTATGAGCTTCTTACATATGATGATGCCATCGCCCGATGCGGCACTCTCGTCCTTCTCGTCGCCCATGCCATACCGGTACAAGGATCCCAGGTTACAGCTCTGACGATAGCTGACCCGCTGGCAGGCAGTTGTGGGTATCATCGTGGGTATTCTCTACTCTTCAGTTCCCTCTTTGCGTTTTCAAATTTTGCTAATGTGCCACAATTATTATTTGGGGAATTTTGAAATCAACATTTACGTCTAACTAAATTTTGATTTGTTTTCGCTCGCTTTTCGTTTCGAGCAAGTTGTATCGGAACGATAGTCAATTCATAGCCAGCTGGGTTTTCCTCGAAATGCTCTTTCTTTTTAACTTCCTTGGGAATACCAGCATAGGGTATTACCTATTCGAACATGTTCTGGCCAAAGGGAATTGACAAATCGATGGAAATCAATTACTTAATTCGAGTTTTCCAACTTGTTTCAACTCGACTTTTGATAACCTCAACGGAAAAAAAGGAAACGCAAGGCAAGGAAAAGAAATCCTGCTAATTACTGATCTAATCAAAGGGTTTTCGATTCACTTAGTCGCAGGATTAACGAGCTGCAAAAGTTTTTCGCCGCGAGCGTAAAAATTGCAACGCTTTCGACCTTTTGGAAATGGCTAAAAGTGATTTGCGTTAACGCGAATATTTTCACGCCTTATCCGAACACAGCATGCTTATCCCTTTCCCCCTTGACCCTATGCATAGACAGACAGAGACAGCGCTATAAAGCTAGAGCGAGAGAGAGCGAGAACGCGGAGCTATGTTAGCATATTTTGACGCAGACGCAAACAGCCAATGGGGCGGAGTCAGAAAGCAACCCTGCACATTAACCGTTAACTCAGTTAAGACGAACCCAAGCCACAACGCGACAGGTTCCCTTATGTCCTACGGTCCACGGCTACTCAGTCTTAATTTTTAGATAAGTTTCGAGCCTCTAGAGTGTAGTGATTTTTAAATACAAATACTTCATCGCGATGAACAGACGTTGTGCACTAATCGATCGGGCTGGCAGTTTCCATATTTCCAACCAACTTTCCACATTATATATACTTATATCGTGATTATAGTCAATCATAAGATCCATCTACGGCAACATGAATCGAATCAGTCTGCGGGATTAATCGGATAATCCGGATAAATCTCACCAAGGTGATACTGTTAAAAACTATATTAAGTTCTGTCTTATACGGGATATAAGCAAGAGTAACTCATGATTATGATTATAGTCAATCATAAGATCCATCTACGGCAACATGAATCGAATGAGTCTGCGGGATGAATCGGATAATCCGGATAAATCGTTCAACACCAAGGTGAGACTGATAAGTTCTGTCTTATTCGGGAGATAAGCAAGAGTAACTCATGATTATGATTATAGTCAATCATCCAACATGAATCGAATCAGTCTGCGAGATGAATCGAATAATCCGGATAAATCTCACCAAGGCGATACTGTTAAAAACTATGATAAGTTCTGTCTTAAGCAAGAGTAACTCATGATTATGATTATAGTCAATCATCATACATCTACGGCAACATGAATCGAATCAGTCTGCGAGATGAATCGGATAATCCGGATGAACACAAAGGTGAGACTGTTAAAAACTCGAATTACCTCAAGAATACCCATGATAAGTTCTGCCTTAAGCATGATATTAGCAAACATGATTATGGATAAAAACATTACCAACCTGATTAACTACTTATAAAATACCTGCAGAAATCTTTAAATAAGTGAATATATAGCAGCGGTCGGGGAACAGGGGTACATTACCCCTTTTTAAAAGTTAAATTTCGGGGGTAAAAGTTAAACTTTAAGTGGAGATGATTTTTTTTTTTTTTTTGCTCTTTGCCAATTGGTGGGTAAAGTCAGGTCCACAAAAATATTTAGGGGTAATTATATGTATGGATATTCGCATTAAGCTGTTGAGGAGCCCGGCCGGCGATAGTCGATAGTTTTAAGGGCTCATAGCTTAAAGTTTGCAGTGTTGTTTAACAAATAGTAAACTAAGTTGGCACCGCCACAAACTTTGGCACTACTGTCACAACTATTCACTTCCGACAGGAGAACATAAATTTGCAGGGTTCGCAGCAAATACAGATCAAAATTGAGTTCAAAATGGATTACATCGATATGAACTGGATGAACTGGTTGAACAAGGAGCTAAGACTCTTGAACTGGATAAGGGTTGAGGGCATACCGTTAGTTGCCAGTCTCTGCATCTATGCGGTTGCATACATGGTCATTTGGACTGTTACACTTCTGGGCAGTCTGCGGCGAGGCTTCAACAGCTTGACTCGCAAGATCATCGTTATCATCTACGTGGCGATTGCGCTGCTCTTCCTCAGCTTGTACATGATGGTGAACAAGTTTCGCTGCTGGATTCGCATGGTTCCGATGAAGTATGTAGTCTGTATGCTGTGTTACTTGCTTTTCACCGTCTACGTTATGTGTCAAGTGCTTTGGATCTTGTTCAAACGGAAGCTGGATCAGTACGAAGCCAACGCATATCTTATGGATCCCAAGGATGAAGATATATTCTTCTATATACCTGAAGTAAACTAAATTCTCCATAAAACTGAGCGACTGAAAAAGATTTTGGCGTTAAACAAGTATTAAGAGTTCCATAGCCATATAACACATTCATTACCAAAACACACATGGCTTGAAGCTAACTTTTGAAGGAACACACTAACTATGCTTTATATTGTTTTATGCAAAAGATAAAGGTGCTAACAATTGATCCAATCCACCCCGTTTTTACTTTGTAGTTGCGTCCTAACTGAATATTATCTATTTGAAAGTCTCATTTCATATTCATGGGCATAAGTAATATAAACAAAGTTCAACATGGTCATCAGTTTGGGATTAGGGCAATCAGTTGGCCACTTGGCTGCCTGAGAACCGGTGCTTAATCCAGCTCACAGCCGCCATGCCGCGTGCAACAATAACAATAACAACAACAACAACCCTCAAATGGCATCCGCTAAGCGGATTTGAGGCAATCAAATCAAGATCGCAGCCAAGGAGTCAACACTCAACAGCATCAAAATCAAATTAGCAGCAGTTTGGTGGCTAATTTTGTTATCATTCGACTGCAGTTGCCTGCGTGTGTGTGTGTGTGTGTGTGTGGCACGTGTGTCTTCAACCGATAAGACGCCAAATTCAACAAACAGCAGCCACACGACCACACGTGACCCAGCCAGACCATAAGCTGTAGCTGTTGCTGTTGCTCAGTCCAAAATCTGCAGCTGTGTTCATTGTTGTGGCAAAAAATCGATGACAACGCCCCGGCACGCCCTCCGTTTAAGCCACGCCCATGCACACACACACACACGCACGCACAAGTGAGTGACAACAGCATGAGTGTGTGCGTGTGTGTGTGTTTCACACCCACTTGACTGGGCTCAATTATTTATTAAATAAATTTCAATTATACCAGCACGTAGTCCGCAAAATCTGATTGCGATCCTTGATGCTAGCAGTGATATGGACACCATTGCGAACACATTTGCCAAAGCGATATCGAAAAAGGTTTTAAGCTCTTAATTGTGTGTTGTGATTCTAAAGGGAATTTTTATAATATATATAAAATATTACAACGACTTTACAGGAATTTTAGAAAAACCCTTAATCAATATTTTATGTACATATGTATTTTTTAATTATTGCACCTAAATTTTTTATTGTGCACAACATTGCCTTACAAATTAAATTTCTAGAACATTCGGTTTGCCAAAGAAGGAATACTCAAAGAAAAAAGCAAAAAAAAAAACGTAGGTACACAAAATGGAAATTTACAGTTAGGTCTCCAATGTTTCGTCCAACCATCCGCATGTATTTGCCAATGTTTAGCAACAATATTGTTAAGCGCGGCCATATTTAAAATGTTACCGGTTAACATTGTGTTAACATTGCAAATATTCTGCACCAAGCTGCTGACAATTTCAATAAGCTTAGCAACTTTCAACTATCTAGTTGCGAAGGAAAAAATGTATATTACCCTCAAAAGAATATTTGTTGCATAAAATAAAGAAAAACAATAAAACTTTGTTTCTCAATTCAGTGTTTGTTAAGCGGCTAGCATAACATAGCAAGATAACATTACCATTTTGAGTAGCAAATCGATAAATTGTAGTAAATTATCGTTTGCTTGTTCGCACAATTTTGTGTAGGTCGCAACAGAACGGACGCGTCGTGCATAGGGTCTCAGTTTAGTGTCGAAAGTGATTAAATCTTGTGTCCAATAGCAGGTAAGTGTTATGGTCTATCCAACAAAAGTGAATACAGTTAGTTATTTTTCTTTCAATTCGCTAAATGTGTTGCTTGGCAATTTCGATTTGACAAAAAAGCTAGCGTCACTCACTCACAAACGCACACACAAACACAATCACTCAGACATACGCGTAAAAATGTGTGTTATATTCGTTGTTTATGTGAGTACGCATATAATGACCACGCGCAGATTCGCAAAGTGCCGCTGACAGAAGTTGTAAATGAGCAAACACATTTGTATTCACTAACACAACGCCAAAAGTTGTCGCCTTCTCTGTGCTCTAGTCGAGCATCAGGCTTACAAGTACTACTTGCGTACCACGAAGTTGTACATTTGAGTTCGCCGGCACCGGCACAGGCACACAGCCATACAAATTCGCAAACGCATACGCATACGCATACAAGCGCACACTAAAATAAAAAGTGCATAGTGAAATCAAGAATCAGTTCTTTGTAGACTTACATTGGCTATTGAGTCTGAATTGACTAATCTCACGTAATAAAATATATGCATATATATGTAAGTGTAAAAATGTTTATTTAGTAAAAATGATATAAACATTCATTTGTGTGTATGTGTATGAGCGAATGTTAGGGCCAAACATAAACAAACGATTAGCGACAGAGTAAAAAATACGTTTTATGTGCGTATGTAGAGTTTACACGGCGCTTGCAAGGCAAGTTTACTTTTAAAACGTTGGGATTTCAAAATGATTTTTCGTAATATCATTCTTTGCACATTAATATATTCGTGTATGTACATTAATTCTTCGTTTCCGTTTTCTTGCCTTGCCGTTCAACTATCGCGATTTCACAACTCGGCGCCTTTAGATTTACCGTTGCATTACGGTAGTCTCGCAGCAAACGACAAACAGACCAGACAGCAAGCTTAACCTTGGTTGCACGAAAAAATTCTTGTAAACACGAATTTGTATATCCATTGTGAGCACGAGCTATGCATGTATTGGTGATCTCGTATATATAAAAGCATTGCTGCTGTTCGGTTCGGTTTCGTTCTTGTTTCCCTTTTCGCTGACACTTTAGCTGTTGCGCTTTCAAGCACTGTTTTGATTGTTTCAGTGTGTGTAAACTGGTCACACACTTTGGAGACTTCGTATTAACGCCCAGACAGAAACTGAAAAAGTGAACATTCGAAACATTGAAGCGGTGCAGGAAAGGTGAATAAAAAAAACTTTGGATTTTATACTGTCAAAAGCAAATATAAAAAATTAATTACAGAAATATTTTGAATACAACAAAAACAAACATATTTCCGTTACAAAGTTTCACCACGACTAAAAAAGCTTAAAGTGGATAAAAAATAGAAATAAAAATTTACACAAACTATTTTGCAAATTTCAGATTTTTTGCACTAGTTTTTCGCTTTGAATTTGGTAATCAAATCGAAACCAACTTAACCAAACTTTTTGTTTGTTTTTGACAGGCTCAAGATGGATTCGAAAAGGCCCAGCCGCCCAAGAAAGCGCTCTAATTTCTTTGATTCGACCTCACCGAGCTCTTCTTCGCCATCATCTTGCCAGGATTCAGCCAAGCAGGTTCAACGTAAGTTATTTCGCAAGACACAAATAATATATGTATTATTTTTCAATTGCAAAATTATAATTAAAGGTGGCGAACGCAGCCCATCTCGCAAGGCAAGGAAAAGAAAGCACAAGAGGAGCCGCGTCCAGAAGGAGAATGCCGTAATTGGCTGGGCCACATCATTCCCCAATCTTGTGTCATCTGTGAGCATGGATAGCATCTCTGATACGGACATGGTGAGTTTGAGGCAACAACAACGACAGGACGTGACATTAAGCAAGCGCCAATTGGTTGCTTCTACTGCTACCTGTCCACAAATGTTTCGTGTCAATATATACTTTGTGTTTTATTTCGTTTTTTTATTAACAAACCTATCTATCGAATATTTGTATGCACTCAAATGTGTGTATACGATATATTTTGGATGCAGCCAATACCCGCTGACATAAAGGCATTTTGTGCCAGTGGGCTCGGCATCTTTCCCCGAGAGAAATTGGAGGAGCCGCAGCTGCAGCCGCAGCCAACAGCAATACAGCCGCCGCTGTCCTCATCACCGTCTTCTGTTCCCTTCTCATCCGATTCTCAACTGAACTTAGACTTAGCGACAACAACTACTCAACTAACCCCAACAACAACACCAACAGAATCAACAACAACAACAGAATCAACAACAACAACAGAATCAACAACCACAACAACAATTAGTAGTATCGCAACCAACACAAATTTGACTGCTTCAAGTCCGCAGTCTATGCAGACAACAACACCAACAACAACAACAGCAACAACAACAAGAACAACAGCTGCCAGCGTTGAGTATATAACCAGTAATATCAGACACACTATTGACTCCAGCAGAATCGAGAACATTTCAACGACAACATCTTCCCCTTGTTCAAAACGATCAAGAGTCCAACAAAGATGCAAATCAGATTCCGAACTAGAAACTGATTTAAAACAGCAGGTGGAACTTTAGGCTTACATTCTGTAACAGCTTGTGGTCATATAACTAATCCATTTCTCTCTTTTCCCTCTAACATCCTTTTGCAATTGTAGAGAAGGAAGCGTCGGAAGAAGAATGACGCCAAACATGGTGAAACTCAGATGACGAAGCGCCCAAACAGTGGCTTAGGATCCGCTGATGGATTATCGGGCAATGAGCCAGAGTTCCTGAGCCGCGCATTGTCCGATGAACCGAAGACCTCGAAGCGTCCACGGAAATCGGATGATGAACAGAAAGCCGCGAAGCGTCCCAAGAAAACGGAGGAACAAAAGGATCCGATCTACTCGGGGGGGCGCATTAAGAAAACGGAGGAAGACGAGGATCCAACCTACTCGCCGGACATCAAAAAGGCGGAGCAGAAACCAATGCGCCAGCGTGCCAAGTCGATGCATGTAACCAATCCCGATTTTGCGGTAGATGATGATATTCCTAAGAAGAAGGAGGCCATGGTACGCCGTCGCTCGATTCATTCCTACATTCTGCCCGACGATCCCACCGATCTCTTCTACTACAGGCCTTTCGACTATGGCTGGAAGCGTGAGCTAGTGCAGCGTAAGGCTCAAAACAATGGACGTCAGCGTTTTGATGTCTATTTCATAACGCCATGGGGCAAGAAGCTGCGCACGCGCAATGAGATCAGTCAACATCTTATGCCCGGTCTGAACGTCGACAATTTCTGCTTCATACGCCAGCTGCAGGGAGTGGGCGAGCCTCACGAGACATTCCGTCAGGCTCTGTCTGCTCCGGAACGTCGCAAATCCATGGCCCTGGCCAGGCAGTCGCAAGAAGAAGCCAAGTTCGAGCAGCAGCAGCAGCAGCAGCTTAAACAAGGCTCAAAGCAAAAGCAGCAGTCGCAGGTGCAGAAGCAAGAGCCTAACAAAAAACAACAACAACAACAACCAGAGCAGCAAAAGCAGAAGCCAATCAAGAAAGAAGAGAAGCAGCAGCAACCGAAACAGACAAAGCAAAAGTCGCACAAGCAACAAAAGCAGACCAACAACCACAACAACAACAACTTGGGCCAACAAGCCGCCGCCGCCGCCGCCGCCGCTGCCTCATCGATGCAGACGCCAGTTGCTAATAAGCGTGTGCCCAAACCCAAGGCTCCGAAGGGCGCTAGCCCACTGCCAACTGGCTGGACCTCAACTATGGCAGTTAAGGGCAATTCTCGCGACTTGGCCTTGAGCAATGGCCATAGCAGCGGTAGTGGCAGTGGTTCCAGCAGTGGAAACAGCTCTCGCAAGCGGTAAGTAGACGGTGAACTGTGAACTTGATTGCTTACGCTTACTAACTTATCGTTCTGTCTCAGCAGCAGCCACGCTAACAAATCAGGAAAGGTAGCGCCAGAGTCGACGGCTACTGCTGCTGTGCCGGAGACTGTTGTCGCCGAGAAGAAAACTTGTGTTAAGTGCCTTGGCCCGATTAATGATGTCAAGAAATCAGTTTCACTTGACGCAGCTGGCAACCGTACCTGTCTTGTAAGTGAACCTTTTGTTGTGTTCAAAGGGGCATCACTGCATCATACATTAATACTAATCCTATGTGTACACTCGCCTCGCCTTCTCCTCTCTCTCTCTTTGTGTAGCGCTGTGTGTGCAAAGTTGTTGCCGATGAGAACGATAACGGTGTTGGAGAAGGCATCATGGTGCGCATTGCCGAAGATCTCGAGCGTCCCGGCGCCTTGCCGCCGGCCAAGCTGCTGCGCGACGATTCGCCCGCACGTCCCGGCGGCGGTAAGATCACTCCCAAGACCATGGAGGTAATCGTCCTGAATGGACGCAAAGCTGTCGCCGTTGCCGACTCGGACAAACGTCGCCGTCAGTTACAACTGTGAGTCCGAATCGCGACGCGCCTGACCCTCCATTCATCACAATCGCACATTCCATACAAAACATGAATATTATAGATAATGGAACTATCAAAGAATTGTATGAAGAATAGTCAAACTGGTGATGGCAGTAATGCGTTTAACGCACACTTAACGAAACAATCATAAACATTTAAATCATTACGTACTTTTTGTTTGCTCAGCTTCAGCTCTTTTTTTTTGTAATCTTTTTGGTTTTGAATAAACTAACACAAAAAAAAAAAAGAAACAAAAAAAAAGTAACTTGTGACGAACACAAATATGAAATAAAACTATTAAATGGTGTAACTTTATTTGCATTTATTGTATAAGTATTCAATATTATTTAACATTATTCTAACTTATTGTTGCAACAATAACTAACAAAAGCTACTAACACTAACTTATAAAGGCAAAATCAATTTGGATTTTTGTGCTGTGATTCGTTCGTTTAAAACATATTTTTGCTTGTTGCCGGTTTTTGGTGCAATTGTATATTTGTTTGGCTATTTGTTCATAAGTTCATTTACTTTAATGGCATCCCGAGGAAAGTGTTCTAGTTGTAAAAGTGCTAAACTAAGGCTAAGGTAATGTAATGTTTGTGCTATAACATAGTCTTAAGTCATTGCAACTAACTGATGTACAAATGTTGTCCATGCGGTGCGAAAGAAGTGAAACGAAGCCTAAAAGTGTCATTCATCATTCATGAGTTTCCCCCCAAAACATAACCGATCTAATAAGTAAATGCTTTTTTTCAGCGTTTCCGATGAATCGAGCCTGAACATGTTCGCCAAATGTTATTCGAAACAGGCCGCAACGGCCAAAGAGAAGCGTCAACAAGTCACCGATTGCATATCCGCTGGCAGCATGGGCTGCCAACTGATGACCGCCATTATGAAGACACTCGATTTGCACGTAAGTACATTCAATTCAAATCTATCGAAACTAGCTCATACGATGTACTATACTTTTTAGGAGCGCGTACGCCTGTCAAGGGTATGCAAGACCTGGGCTATGATAGGCCGTGATCGGAGCGTGTGGCGCACAGTGAAGTTGCGCAACACGCACATCTCCAATTGGCTGCTGCTGCTGCGTGATTTGGTGCGCCATTGCACCGAAGAACTCGATATGATGGGCCTAATCATCGACAGTCCCCAGATGCTGCTGCAAGCAGATTTGGGAGAGCTGAAATCGTTGCGCATTTTGCGCACCGATGAGTGCGAATCGGAGTTTATCGAGGCCATTATGGCGGATATGCCGCAATTGCGAGAACTGCGCACAACATGCACCAGTTCGGGCTTAAGTCTGGCCAACGTTGAGAAGATGCTCGGCTTGCGTGTGCTGCGCATTCGCATGACGGAGGCGAAGGGCGGGAGCATTGTAGCGTTGCCGCCGCTGCAGAATCTGAGCTGTTTGCGTGAGTTGAGTTTGCGCGGCATTACGAACATGGATCAGTTGGATCTGTTGCAGCTTAAGGATTTGCCGCAGCTGGAGTCGCTGGTGCTGGGCTCGTGTCGCGGCATGGTGGTGGCACCATTCGGCTCCGAAGTGCTGCCCAGCTTGAAGCGTTTGCGCCATCTGCGCCTGGAGAATCATCACAGCAATGGCACCTTTAACCTTAAGGAGATTATGGCAGGCATTGCCGCCGGTGGCACTGTGCAGCGTGCTGAGCTCATCAATGTCAATATCGATGCAGAGTTGAGCCGTCAGTTGTCCGAGTGCAAATCGCTGCAGGAGCTGCTGCTCCTCCCAGACTTCCATAACAATTCCGCCTGTGTGGTGCACTACATCATGCAGGCGATCAATGAGAACAGCGAGCTGTTCAACGTGTTCAATCTGGGCATTACCTATGAACTGCTCAGTGTGACTCGCGCATTGGCCATGATCAACGAGAAGGACATTATACCGGTGTGGCTGCCCATACCGGGCGTGCCCGACAATGATGTTTTGAATGAGTCCGAGTGCGGAATCGGTTATTTACCGGTCGAGCGCCTCGAGTCGATATTACATCACATGATGCCACAGGCGTGGCTAACGGTGGCCAAGGTTTCGCAAATTGAGACTATCAACATGAAATTCCTGCCAGCTCCGCGTCACAACAGAGTCGCCGGTTTTTCACACACTTGATCCTCTCTTCACCTTCTGCTCTTGTGTAGTTAACGAATATTGATATGTTTTGAGTATATATTTATAGAAACTTATGTATATACCATTATACGATGTTATAGTTCAAATATATATATATATATATATTCAAAATGTATACATATAGAATTTAAGCTTCAGGGTGTGTGGTAATTCGTATCTGCATCTGCTGCCCCCATTTGGTCTTAGAGAGAATACAGACTGAGCCTTAATTTCCCCATCACTAGCTACACAATGTCTTGTAGTTAACAGTATATTCATAAGGAACTTCACACACAACATACAATATACATATGTATGTATATATATATATATTTATATACATTTTACCTGCATATGCATATTAAATATTTATCTATATATACACATTTATATATTGTACTCGTTGACTAAAGTTAAAGCTTTTATTCTGAAGCTGAAAAAAAGAACTAAAATATTTAACGTTAAATTTTTTATTTGAATGAAATCAAAATACATTTTCTTTTAAGCTATGTTTACATACATATATCTATATATATATATATGTCGAAACAAAGTAAAAGCTTTTATTCTAAAGCTGAAAAAACTAAAATGTTTAACGTTATATTTTTTTATTTGAATGAAATCAAAATACATTTTAAGCTATGAAAGGTTATGTTTACATACATATATCTTTATATATATATATATATATGTCGAAGCAAAGACAATAGTTTTATTTTAAGGCGTTCAAGCAACGTCGAAGTTTTGTAAAATGCACAGTTAGTTGAAAATACACTAAAATCATCAGTTTTATATTGCAAACGAAGTCTTTGTATTGCTTGGGTGCTTTGGGTTTTCAGATTGTTTCATAAATCTTGAAACTAGCTTGGATTGCGGCAAGCTTTGCTATATCAACGCCTGGATTTCCATTATTACCACAAGAAATAATACGACAAATAATCGTCAGATCGAAGAGAAGTTCCATCTTTTGAACTTAAATAAAAGTTTTATCAGTTGATCTAAAAAGTTGTTGGGCAAAAAGTAAAAAACAAAATGAAATCAGTTGGTTTTTTGTAAAAAATTAAAACGTTTTATTTTATCATATAAATATATAGAAATATACATATAAATATTGCTTAAACTATTACACGTCTTTTATTTTTTGTTAAATTTGTTATTTGTTTGTTGACAAAAGTATTAATGTATTTGAAAATGTTTTGCGCGTTGTTTCAACGCCTTGTAAGAATACATGAAAAACTTATTTATGTACTGTCAAAAAGTGTGCTTGTTCTGTGCGTAATGCATATGGATACGGAGTGGGTTGGGGTACTTGTGTGTAAGTGTATAATGTATAATAAAAATTGTACAAAAAATATATTTGTATAAGTTTATAGTAGGTTAATATACACATATATAAAAATAAACGAGGCCATCAAATAGTTTTGATTGTGCTACAAAAGTCGAAATACTTGCACTTGGGGAAGGGCATAACGAAAAACGTGTGTTACGAAAACGTTTAAGGTTTCAAGTTAGTGAACAATGAACACGTTTACTGCACTCGAAACTGCGCTGCCTGCCCCACCCCCTTGGCAATTATTTATGTGTAATATTTGTGTGTGTTTGCAACCACTATACTAAATGGGTTTAATCTTGATCATCGGTGCAGCAGTTAGTTTATATATATATATGTATTTATTGCTTCCTGTCGATATTCACTATGAGTATGTAAATACTATTTATATGCATGAAAGCATAATTGATTCGTTGCGTCATACATTTCGTTTTGTTGATCAAGAGTAAGCACATTGTGGTAGCAAGAAAAAGAGTCAAGATATGTATATATATGTTATAGCTTCGACTTCGAACACACAAGCTAACTGAAATGATGGCCTAGATCAAGTGCACTTTGGACATGAACATCATAGACAACCTGAGGCTAAGGCTGAACACTAAAGCTAAGGCTATGCGCGACTGACTTAAAGCTATAATTTGTCGTTGGCTTGGTTCTCCTCTGTGCGGTTCAGTTGTATTCGGGATTGGGAAAGTAGTCGGGCACAAAGATGTGCACTAAGATGCCGGTGGTCATGAGCGCAAAATAGAAGATGACTGCGACCCACCACAGTATGCGCTCCCAGCGACGCACCTCCAGGTTGCGCAGCACTCCAATGCCCACAAGGAGGCCGGCGACGGCGCCCGACAAATGCGCCACATAGCCAATCTGGTCGTGCTGATCCGTTAGATGGCGATACACCGAGGTGCCCAGATCCGTGAAGCAGAACACCAGGAAGGCAAGTAGCTGCACAATAGCATACTCCATTTCCGAATAGTTCTACACAGCGAAACGAAACGAAAACCAGTTAAATGTTATAGCAAGGATTCGTATATTGTAGATCTTACCATAATGATGGTGGCAATGTGGGCGGTGATGAGTGCATAGACACCGCCGGAAGCGCCAGCGAGGAAGATGCGCGGACTGGTCAGGGACGTGCCCATGGAACCGGCCAGGACGCCAGCCAGATAGACGAGTGCCACACGCCACCAGTGATGCACCAGCTCGAGAGCAATGCCCAGAAAGATTTGTATGATCAGATTCATCATCAGATGCATGATGCCCACATGGACGAACATGTAGCTGACAAAGCGCCACGATTCGTAACGCTTGTACGGATTATAAATGAACAGTGTGGCCGCCGGTCCATTGGTGCTCTCGCCCAGCCGTTGATTGTGATTCGGATCGTCCCTGCAAAAGCATAGTTTAGTTAGTATATATTTCGAACATGATGTGATTTGGTGGCTAAACCTTTAGCTTACTGAAAGTAAAGGACATCGACCAGAAACATAATGATCTCGATAATCGAGAAGATCAGCATGGTGATCGGTGGCGGGCAAAAGGACATTTGTTTCTCATACGCTCCATCCGGTTCGTCGCCCTCGAGCGGCTTCGGCGGCGGCACCACATACCGGCAATAGCGCGCCAACAGATTGCGCACCATCAGCTTGTGGCGCAAGGACATGGTATAGAACTCCTCGAAGTCCAGCTGCCCGTTGTTGTCCAGATCGCTGCGACGCATTATCTGCTCGGCTATATAGGCGGGTATATCGCGGCAATAGCCGTCCGATATCAAAGCCTTCAGCTCGTGTGTATTGATCAGGCCATCCCTGTCCGAGTCGTGCTGTAAATCGGATCAAAACTCTGATTAGTATGATGAATCATCCAAATGGTATATGGGTTGTGTGGCAAGGAAAAGCTTAACGATTTCAATCGTTGATATCCTCGGGTGTTTCTCAATCGATATCAGAGTTTCAGGGAAACTACTTTCAATCGTTGATATCCTTGGGTGTTTCTCAATCGATATGGATCAGAGTTTCAGGGAAACTACTTTCAATCGTTGATATCCTTGGGTGTTTCTCAATCGATATGGATCGGAGTTTCAGGGAAACTACTTTTAATCGTTGATATTCTCAATTGATATCAGAGTTTCAGGGAAACTACTTTCAATCGTTGATATCCTTGGGTGTTTCTCAATCGATATGGATCGGAGTTGCAGGGAAACTACTTTCACAAGCTCCATGACAACCCAGAAACTTCGAACTAACGAAGCTTCAGATCGATCGAACTACCGGAACCTACACATTCATACGAATGTTGTTGAAAATGTATTCATAAGTTTGGGTAGGCCAAAAAAATACTTTCAATATAAATCGTATGAATGTCAGTTTGTTACGTTTCAAATTTTTTTAGTCTATACCCACACCCACATCTCAGTTCGGAATATAGAACAGCAAGAACTTGGCCAGAACTCAGGGCTCCAACTCAGCTTTCGACTGGACCGACAACAGGTAGAAAACAAACTGCAGGTGAGTACAACAAAAAAACACAACGAAAGAAAGAGGAAGCCATTGAAATTTTGCATTCCAGGATGACGCATGCATGGCAGTTGACCATGAACTTCGTGACCTGGATGATGAGCCAAGGGCAGGATATGGACCTGGAACTGGAACTGGAACTGGATGAGTGCGATGAGCATATCACAGAGCTACAAGACTCGTCGGGCATCGGGACGGTGATTGTGATATATACGGCACTCTTGGGCCTATTCATTGGCTCCAATCTCATACCCAGGCAGTCGACACAGGAGCTAGGCATGGAGCGGACACTGCGGGAGCGGCAGCTAGAGCGCAAGCGGCATAAGAGGCAACAGACGCAACAGGACCGCTGGCATGATGCACTTCAACTGACCGAAGAGGAGGAGGCAGAATGGCTTCGAATGCACTGCGATGTCTACTACGATGTGATCAACAACGATCGCAGTGCCGAGGACGATCGCTTCGAGGATGCTCGAGATACGTGAAGCGAAACGGAATGGCAGCAGACCAAGGAGAGCCTAGACAAATGGTGCAAGCAAACATATTCTGAGGAAACACACGCAGAAAGAGAAGAAAACTAAATTTTAAATTAAACAACAAAAAAACGCAGAACAACAAATGCAAGTTGTATTTTTTTTTTTTTTCATTATTATTATTGCACAATTGTGAGCAAACCAAAGCAAAACTGAAAATGTGGCCATAACAAGTCTTTTGGCCATAAATGGTTGGCGTCAACTATTGACGAATTGCATTCATCATGCATCGAGTCGAAACTGGAATCGGAATGCACAATGTTTTCGAAACAACTCCTTAACAGGAAAACTTGATATATGGTTTTGTAAGATTAGAGAAACGGTTTCAACTCTCAATGAAACTATGGCCGATAAGATAAGCACGCCATATAAACGAGTAACAAGTTGGGGAGCCCAAAAGGTAATCTGATTCGTGTATGTAAACAGAAATGCCCAATCATTATTAAATATAGAATTTAGTTAAGAAACAATTACTCAAACTTAAATCGCAATCCGATTAACGAAATGGTGGGTCTGTCTGTATGTTCCTAGGTGAACTAGTTCGTTAGTTTTGAACTTAACCTGATTATACGACACAATCGGATCACTTTATCATACATATATATATATATATATCATATAAAGGGTGTTTTTTTAGAGGTATAGAACTTTGAAATAGAATAAAACAAAGATGATTTTTTTTATTGATATGCAATTTACTTTATTCGAAAGACAAACTTCTGGCATTATAATTTATATTATATATATATATATATATATTTATAAAGCTTTTATTTTAACAATTCGAGTTTTTTTCTTTTTTTGAATAAGCATCAGCTGGATTCAGAATAAACCAAATTGAACGAGCTTCATAACTGTGCGAACAATGTGACCAAATTGAGCGAACTAAACGACTTAACGCACTAAACGACTTAACGAACTAAACGACTGAACGAACGATAAGTGCGTTCACCATAGATTGAACTAGTGAACGTTCAATTGAACTAAAAATGTTCAGCTTTTAGTGTCGGCTGTTGGTTAACTAATTCGTTCACAGGAATCAAACGGTTGATTTTTATATATTTCCAGATTTGTTAATTTTGTTTATTTTTTATTTTTTTTACAACTGCATATTTCATGTGGTGCTAAGTCTGGTCTAGAAATTTGCAAAGCAATTCAACGAAAGTAAGCACAAAAATGCATTTGTATATGTGTTGGTATGCATGTACATATATATAGTAACAGGTGTTTGTTGTCATGTTAATTAAAGTATAACATGTTTAATATGCATTTACAGTAATTGAGATTGTGTTTTGGTCTTTTTCAGTATTATAAACCGCAATTATTCAATATACATACAAAATACAAACATGAATAAGTGTATAACACATATATTAGCACTAAACGAACAAAGCAATAAAAGTAAGTGACTAAAAACCACAAAATACAAACAAAAATGCACTTGGTGTTAGAACATATATGCACACACACACACATGCATACACACATTGTGATAATAATAGAATCACCTGCATTTTTCTCACACACTTGTTTCCGATGCTTGAGAACAAAGCGCAAGCGAATTCGCAATTCTGATTAGAAATGCAGTAGATTTAGAATGAGGGAGTGAGGGAAGGGGTGTGTGTGTGTGAGTGTGTAGGGAGTAGTCATTAGAAGAAGCAAAAACTGAGTTACACACACACACACACACATATTGCAGTTTAAACAGCTGCACTTGCTTACACAGACACACATCCATACATATGCATATGCAAGTTTGTACGCATGTATATGTATCGGTAAGAGGCCATGAAAAGTTTGGCGTTTAGAGGTTTATGCACTACTCGAAATGCCGTTGGTTGAGCGAGACGAAAAAAGATAAGATTACGCGGCAATGTATTATGATATTGAATGAATTCTCAAGCTAGAGAGAGAAAGAGAGCGAGAGGTGAAAGCAAAAATCGAAACGATGTTAACTCAAAGCAAACTCCCAATAACATGTAATCTATGCAGACATATGTATGTATGTATGTGTGTACAAATGTACCTATTCCAGTTATGCAAAAATACATACACAGACAAGCCAGAAAATCAAACGAAGATGAACAAGAGGAAGACGACGACGAAGAACAATGATAAACAGGTTAAATTAAATGATGAAATGCAATTGATGGTGTGTTTTGAGTTCGTTGCCAAGGGCTAGAGGCAAGCAGATAGAAGAAGAAGAACGGGCCGGCAAACCAAAGATAATGAGAAAGAACAGGGTGGACACAGATAGATGAATAATAGAATGGAATGTTGTTCAATAAAAAACAACAACATCAGAGCAAATAGACAACAAACTTGCCGAACATGAGAATAAAGAGAGAGAGAGAGAGCACTCGATAATTAGTGGGCAAACAATGCTAAATGCTAAATAATAATTTCGTGCAAGTGACTAAGACACAAATCAACTGACTGACAGCCAAGAACAACAATAAACGACGCCAGAAGTGTTCACAAATAAAAAAAAAAATTCCAAATGTATGTACCTATAACCGGTTTCTGTTCAGTACAATTTTCGTTCGCGATAAGACTCTCTCTCTGCGGGTTCCCCCCTCTTGTTTCAATAGTTTTTGCTTGCTGCTGCAAACAAAAAAAAACAAACTGACAAAGGCAAACATCAAAAATGTTAACGGTGAAATATGCTGAGGTGTGAATTTTGCGGATTCTTGTGCTGAGTGCGAGCGAGACAGTCAGCTGGTGTGAGATGATGTTGTTAGATAAGCTTGTGTGCTCTTCTTCTTCACCCTTTTTTTTCTTTTTGCCTGCATATTGCAACGGAAATCTGCAAATAGCGCGCAGCCGCAGCGTGTATAAAAATAGAGCGTGACAATAAGCAATATGTGTGCAAGGCAGAAAAAGGGAGAGGGGTGACCATGTGCCGATGATTCACACAACGCAACTGCGTGGATTTAACGGCGTCTTAAACAAAACAAGGAAATTCATTCATTCAGGCACACATATCGAGAGAGAGATAGAAACACACACACACACGCACACGCACACGCACACAGTATGCAAGTTGTTGTTGTTTGGCTAACCTTGTCGAAGACTTCACGCATCTTTTGACGATCCTCTGACTCCTGGAGCGTATTGACTTGATTCAGCGGTATCTCCTCCATGTCAACGGTGTCCTGGCGCAATGTTGGCGGCCGCGGTACACGCACCGGCGAACGCCGCTCCAGCGGTATATTTGGATAAATGCCGTTTTCGACGTCCCGTTGCTGCTGTTGCTGCAGCTGCTGAGCGGGCGTTTGGGTCGGCTGGCGTGACACTGACTTTGCTTGCATATTTCTCTTGTTCTTTTCTCTTTTGCTTTCGCTCAGTTGGACTGAGTGTTGTGTGTTGGTGTTGGCTTAGCGATTTGTTGCTGTTATTGCTAATTCAATGTTAAGGACAACGCACTCAGTAATTATTTATGCTTTGGCTCATGCTTGCGTTACGATTATTATTCGGCCAATCACACATGTATTTCCAATGCAATTGTTAGCCACCATAAACACAAACAAGAAAAAGAAAAAAAAAATGGGAAAATACACAACACAACAACGGTTGTTAACTGTGCCGCACTAGCCGGTCTAAACGCGTCCGCACCGTTTGCTTTCTCAAAAAAGAATAAGAGAGAAAACAATGACAGAGACGAAAGTAATTGAGAGAAACGCTGGCTTATTTGGTGCAATATGAGAGTATTTTGGCTCGCATTGTGCAGTATATATTGGATACACAATGGTCACACTGGCTACACAGTTTTGTGCGTCTCTGTTAAATGAGGAGCAATTCTGTTAAGCATCGCTGTCGCCAGCAACAGATCTGGCAACGCTGTTGCAGTTTAAATCTTGGCAAACGGAACTGAAATTTAAAAAATGTATTAAAAAATTGCATGATTTTGATTTATTTGCTTTCATTTTTATTTGGGTATTTTTAATATCGTACAATGCTTTTTAAACCGTGCCTATTTCGTATAGAGTTAGTTTCTGTATATTTTTCGTTTTAGTTTTATTCTTCTTAGTTTCTTCTTCGCTTTCATTTTTGCTGGCATTTTTCGTTTTAGCTAAGTTTTTGTTATTCAATTTTTATTACACCACACATATACACATACAATATACTAAACTTGTAGTTTTATTAATAATTTTTTTATTGTTTTTTTTTGTGTTTTTTTTTTGGATTTTAATATACGTATAAATAAAAACTTAAACAAATTTACTGCACACACATTTTTATACCTTGTTGACTACTACAAAAAAAAAAATATTTTATATATATTTTTTCGTTTTTCTTTGTTTGTTTTTAGTTGTATAGCTTTTTGTTATTTGTTATTTGTTTTGTTTAAGAAACATTCAAGTTTTAAACATTGTCTAACATAGTTTGCAAATAAACTTGACGCCGTTTCGAGCTTTTACTTAATAAAATTGTTGCATTCTCAACAAATACACACACACACACACACACACATACACATATATATATGCATGTGTGTTTGTGTATATAATATTTAATAATATTTCCTCTCTGATGAGTTTTCATTTAGGGTTATTTTTTGGGACTTTTTTTTCGCGTCATTTTCTAATCGCATTTAAATTGGTTAATTACAACAACATTTATTTTGTATTTTTTTTTTGGAAACAACTACTCGCTGTTACTTTTATTAAACTAACGTCTAGATTTTTTCAAAATTTTTATTTTTTTATATTGTTTATTTTTTGTTTGTTTTGTTTTTTTTACAGTGCTTTTTAACTTGGCTACACTATTGCATGCATTTTTCTTTTTCTTTCGCTTTCTGCGCTTTCTGTTTTGTTTAGCTCTTTGATTTTGTTTTTGTGTTTTGCTTTTACTATTTCGTCTTCTTCTACATCTTGGTTCTATTTGGCAATGATATTCTGTTGCTATTGTTTTTGCTATCTTTCTTTCGTTCGTTTTCGCTTCGCTTTTTTGTAGCTTCTTGGTATATTTTGTTGTTGTTGTTGTTGTTAAATTTAATTTTAGTATTTACTGCATATAATTTATGTGTGTATATTTTGTATATGTATAGTTGTTTGTATATATTTATATAAAGTAAATAGATTACGTAATTGCAACATGCTCATCTTCCACCCCAAACCCAAACCCCAACCCCAATCCCAACCACTCCCACATTCCCATCATCTTACTCTCTCTTCCCTTCTGGCTGCTTCTCATTCGCTTCCTTTCTATTCCCTTCTCGCTTCGTTTCCTGTCGCACGTTGCTTATGGACAAGGCTTCAATCGTTTTTCTCAATTTTGATTTGTTTTTTAGTTCTGTTTTGGTTATATTTTAATATGCAGTTTTTCGTTTTTTAGTGTACAGACTGGCCACACTGTTTTTTTTTCTTTTGCATTTGTGCCTGTTGTTGTTGGTTTCCTTTTTTCTTTATACAATTTAAAATTTCTTTTAGCGAAATCGAAAAACTTAATATACAAAAAAAAATAATAAAAAAAATGTTTAAACAAAAAATAAAATAAAAGATTTATGTTGTAAAATGGAATAACAATTTTTTTTGTGAACGCACATCACTTAAAAAAAAAGAATATTGATAATACATAATAAAAAAAATATTCATATATATATATATATTAGTGTTAAAAAAAAGAAGAATGGAATGCTTGCAACAAACAAACAATATACCACACGCATACATACATAGGTTTTTAGTACAAATAATCCGAGTATACGGTTAACGGTTAACATTTACCGGTTAACAGTTAACGGTTAACAGTTAACGGTTAACAGTTAACGGTTAAGTACAAATAAGTAGGTGAATAATAGGCAAAAGTATACATAACGGTGCATCGATCTATGCACGTTCGTATGTATGTATGTTTGTATGTATGTACACTTAGTGAAAAGTTGCCCCGATCCCTCCCAAGGATAATGATTGTTGGGCAGCTGTTGCTCCATTTCCACATGGCTGAGTTGAAACGTAGTATTTGTAGTTGTAGTTCTTGTTGTAGTTGTAGTTGTAGTTATTATTATTATTATTTACAAAAGTGGCGAACCGGGCAATGGCTGCCGGCACGGACAGTTGCTGGGACAGGTGCATATGCCTGGACCGGGGCAGGGGATCGTCGGGATCGTGAGGATGCTGGGACGGGGCAGAAAATGAAGTTGCCGTCGATATGGACGTCACTATGACTCGTCACGATTGCTGTGCACCCATTGGGCGGGCACCCATTGCGGTTCGCGTTCCAGGGAGTTGATCTCGGCCAGGAGCTGGTGGTAGGCGCGTTCCGTATCGTTGTTGATGATGATCATGTCGAAGAGATGACCCCAGCGCGCCTCCATGTCGCGTGCGGTTGCAATGATGTCCTTCAGCTCCTCCTCCTGTGCGCGAATGAACAGAATGACGATTAATATACATCGATTAATTATCGATAGCTTAAACTAGACATATCGATGCAGACGATAACGATAGTTAAAATAAACTAAATATTTCATCTGGCTTTAAGATATCATACAAAATTGTAGTGACATTCGATAAATTATCGATATCGATAACTGGACTAATGATGCCAAATGTAATGCTTATCGACAACAAATGACAAACATTAAATACTCTACTCCAACGATATCATGATAGCGATAACGATGCATCGATTAATTATCGATAGCTTAAACTAGACATATCGGTACACACGATAACGATAGTTAAAATAAACTAACGATTTAATCTGGCTTTAAAACCTCATACAAAATGATAGTGACAATCGATAAATTATCGATATCGATAACTGGACTAATGATGCCAATCGAATGTAATGCTTATCGACAACAAATGACAAACATTAAATACTCTACGCCAACGATAACACGATAGCGAAAACGATTTAATCTGGTTTTAAAACCTCATACAAAATGATAGTGACAATCGATAAATTATCGATATCGATAACTGGACTAATAATGCAAATCGAATGTAATGCTTATCGACAACAAATGACAAACATTTAATACTGTACTCTAACGATATCACAATAGCGATAACGATGCATCGATTAATTATCGATAGCTTAAGCTAGACATATCGATGCAGACGATAACGATAGTTAAAATAAACTAACGATTTCGTCTGGCTTTAAAACCTCATACAAAATGATAGTGACAATCGATAAATTATCGATATCGATAACTGGACTAATGATGCCAATCGAATGTAATGCTTATCGACAACAAATGACAAACATTAAATACTCTACGCCAACGATAACACGATAGCGATAACGATTACATCGATAACACTGACGCACCTTAAAGGGTTCGCCATTCCGCAGCTTCTTCTGCCGCAACTTATCCAAGCTGGGCGGCGCCACCAGCACCACATACGGCTTGAGGTCAGAGGCGCGCAACAGCTTCAAGCTCTGCGGATGCAAATTCAGCACACAAATCTTGCCGCTGGCAACAACTGTGCGTATGGCCTCCAGTGATGTGCCTGCCAAAGATAATATCGATTGTCAATATTCATCGGATTCACTTTATGAAGTTCGAAGTTCGAGCTTACCGTAGTAGGCTTTCTCGTATTCGCCATGCTCGACAAAGCGACGCGCCAGTATATCCGCCTCGAACGCCTGACGCGTTATAAAATGATAATCCACGCCCGGTACTTCACCCTCGCGCCTTGCCCGCGAAGTGTCTGTATCGGGAAAAAAGATTGATTAAAGGGTTTGTTTTTTCGGGGGATCAGGTGAGAGGTTCTATCGAGCCTAAAGATTACTGAATTCTACGCTAGCAGTTCTAATAAGGGAGACAGCAATAGTTATCGATAGTTATCGAGGATCGAATAGCGATTGCTTTTACCCTTCTTTGCTGGCTTAAGCTTCTCCTCAAGCAAAAAGAAAACTGCCAGCGAGAGAGAGCGCAGTGAGAGAGGGGAGAGACATAGAGTATAACAAGGAGGTAGAGCTCCCCTTTGCCACTTACGTGGTACTGCCGCCGAGAAGCGTTCCGAATCGGCCATTAGGCGTTGTCGCAGCTCATGCCTGCCAATGTTGGGCGGACCAATAAGGACGATGGGTCGCTTGTGGGTGGCACGGGGATAGTAGAGTGCAACCTCCTCATAGGTAAGTATCTCCTCGGGATCCGTTTCGTCCGGTGCGGTTGTGGCATAAAGAGGATAACTGCAATCGAACAGAGGAGGAGAAGGAGTAAGTAAGTAAGAGAGGGAGGGAGTTGGATTTGGTTGCACTTACCCCGCCTCTGAGCTGGCCTTCTTCTTCTTCTTGCGACCCTTGCGCGCACAGAGTAGCGTTGCACCCTTGCTGGTGGCACCCTCCTTGCCACGCGAACGCGCCAGACCCGCCTCCTCGGCGATGGCCAGCTTCATTGTTTCGCGCTGATGCTGAAATGACTGACTAGGAATGAGGCCAGCTAGGGTTTGGTCCTCTTCGCCCTCGCGATACGCCTGCCACCAGTTGGGATCCTCGCGCGAGATCACATGCAGTACGTCGCCCTTCTGGAAACTGATGCCCAGCTCCCGACACGGTATATACAGATCATCCTCCGGATCATAATCGAAGTGAGCTCGCACATGCAGCACAGCCGTGTCCCGATGCGCCATCACGCCACCCACGCCCACAACATGCAGCTGTTGCATGCCCATGCCTACGCCCACGCCCACGCCCACGCCCACGTTGCCACCCATGATGCCGGCCATGATGCCACCCGTTTGCGTGCTGCCGGCGGGCACAATCAGGAACGTGAGCGTACCCTGCATGGCGCCCAACAAGGCGCACACCTCGTTCACCGTCTTGCCGCGCAACTCCTGGCCATTCACCTCGAGGATCTCGTCGCCCTCGTGCAGCAGGCCCGACTTCTCCGCCGCCCCGCCACGCACGATGCGTCCAATGACCACCGCCTCGCCCTCGTTGCGAACGGTTGCCCCCAGCGGTTCGGTCGACTTCTCGATCTGGATGATGCGTATGTTGTCATTCTGATCGTTGAGGGTGCCAAAGCAGCCGCTCATGCCGGGCGGCGATTCGCTGCGCACGCCCACCGCCAGTGCTGCTGCGCCGGGCAGGGGCATGGCACCGCGCTGTGCCACCGATGGCAGCGAGGGCACCACGGGCGGCAGTACCGCCATACTCCTGCCGCTCGCCGAGGTCTTCGTTGCCGGCACGGGACTGCTGTGTCCGCTGAGCGTTGTCGTCATCGTCGCCGTCATGCCCATGCCCATGCCCATCATGGGCGTCGGCGTCAGCGTTGGCGTCAACGTCGGCGACGGCGACGCATCCGTATGGTTGGCAATCCGATCGTGTGCCAGCAGCAGACCCTCCATCTCGTGACTGGTCAACAGATTGCCCAGCTCAATGGCCGACGCTGAGTTCGATTGCGTCAGCAGCTCCACGACATCCTTCTGCAGTCCCAGTGCGCTCACGTGCAACGGCCCGGCAATGCGCGGACGTCGTCGCTGCAACACGGCGCTCCGTGTGGCAAGTATATGTGCCACACTGCCGGTTGCCAGCACACTGTGCGCCGCCGAAACCCGTCCGGCCAACGCACTCATCCCACTCTTGGCCAGCTGACTCTGGAGTCGGGTCAGCGCCGCAATCAGCTCGCCATAACCTAAAAGAAAGACCATACGAAAGTTGTTTACAGTTAGTAAAGGGTGTTTTTTTTTAGAGGTTGGCAACACTTTTTTAACTGGCGGCCATTTTGTCAGCTGTTAAGTGATTTATGTTTAGTTCGGTTTGACATTTCAACACGAATAGACTGACGCCTGAACAACGCTTCCAAATTGTGGAAATTTATTTTGAAAATCATGGTTCTGTTCGAAGTACGTCCATTTAACGGCTTAGCTCACTTTTGGTTGAATGGATATGTGAATAAACAAAACTGCCGTATTTGGAGTGATGATAAACCTCAAGTGTAGGTTGAGACACCGTTACATCCAGAACAAGTAAGAAGGCTCTAGTCGAGAAATCCCGACTAGACTATACCCTTAACCCTATAATTTACGCACACAGTCAGTGCTTGCAAGTATGTGTGAGTGTGTGTATGTATACGCGTATAGTGCATACCTTCTTAATTTCAATACTCTATATCTCCGGTGTTTCTCCACCGATTTCAATAAAATTTCCAAAGATTGTCATTATTTAGTCTAATCTTTGAAACTGCATCAAAAAGTTTTCCAAACTGAAGATTTTGTTGTTATTGATTACATGTGTATATCGGAAACGGGAAGTGTTATCGAAAATTTAAAACAAACTTGTACTGCCTATGGATTAGGCGAGCTTATGTACCAAATGTGGAGTCTCTAGCTTCTACAGTCTCTGAGATCGACGCGTTCATACATACGGACGGACGGACGGACGGACGGACGGACGGACGGACGGACGGACGGACGGACGGACGGACGGACAGACGGACGGACGGACGGACGGACGGACGGACAGACGGACGGACGGACGGACAGACGGACGGACGGACGGACATGGCTATATCGACTCGGCTGTTGATGCTGATCAAGAATATATATACTTTATGGGGTCGGAGATGCTTCCTTCTGCCTGTTACATACTTTTACACAAATCCATTATACCCTTTTTACCCATTTTCAATGGGTTAAGGGTATAAAAACTGACTTGCTTTATGGACTGGTGGAATAATTGGTCCGTACTTCTTTAAAAACGATGCTGGCCCGAAACGTTACAGTCAATGGTGACCGCTATAGAGCAATGATTACTGACTCTTTCGTTCATCAATTGAACAACCATGATGTGCAGGAGTTGTGGCTTCAACAAGACGCCGCAACATGTCACACAGCTCGTGCCACAATTAATTTATTGAAGGAAAAGTTTGGTAACCGCATAGTTTCACGTTGCGCATTGGCCTCCAAGATCGTGCGATTTAACGCCGCTGGACTATTCTCTGTGGGGATATGTGAAGTCGCAAGTCTACACCGATAAGCCCGAAACGATTGAACACTTGGAGGAGAACATTCGGCGCGTTATTGCCGATGTTGGATAAAGTCGTCGAAAATTGGACCTCTAGATTGGACTACGTCCGGCTCGGACAAATGCCAGAAATCATTTTTAAATTATAATGCCAGAAGTTTGTCTTTCGAATAAAGTAAATTTCAAATCAATAAAAAAAATCATCGTTGTTTTATTCCATTTCAAAGTTCTATACCTCGAAAAAAAACACCCTTCATATGGATGGGTAGCACTTATGAGCATGGGTAGCACTTGTGAGCATGGGTAGCACTTATGAGAGAATGGGTAGTACTTGTGAGCATGGGTAGCACTTATGAGCATGGGCAGCACTTATGAGAGAATGGGTAGTACTTGTGAGCATGGGTAGAACTTAGCATGGGTAGCACTTGTGAGCATGGGCAGCACTTATATAGAGATGCTCACCATCGATGTGTTCCGTTTGCTGCAGTTCCTCATCGGCCAAATACGCCTCGTTCTCAACGCCAGCAATTGTTGCTGTTGCCACGGTTGCTGTCGACGGCTGCTGCTGCTGGGCCAGCTGTGACTTGTTGGGTGTGGGCGTGGCCGTAGCCGTATCCTGTAGCGCCTTGAGTTTGCGCGAGCCACGCAAACTATTTCGCAGGAACTCATTCTGTTGGGCGATGCGTTCCTCCTCCTCGCGTCTTCGTCTCAGTTGTTCCTGGGCAAAAGAAAGACAGTTATCTGATTACAATACAGTTACAAAGAGTAAGAGAGGGGGAGAGATGGAGAGGGAGAGAGTGAGAGGGGGAGAGCTCGGGTTCTTTGGGGTTCCGCTGCTTTCCGTTTGACATTTGAGGCTTCATCTGGGCGCACTTAATCCGCATTCGCGGCCTTTTTCGTGCTAATTGAATTAGCAAGTTTTGCGCTAACAACTGACGCGGCCCGATAAAAGGCAAAATCGTGGAGGTAAGAACAAGAGTTGAGCCGGAAAAAAGCGAACGAAGAACGACTAAATGCATACCCTTAACGGAACTGAACTGAACGTAAGATTATTTGAATTCTATGCACTAGAAAACTGTTGCCGACCCAACACAAGAGCTGGGAGGGGGTGGTGCATGCAACAAATCCCTGAAGCAGGCCACACAACAGCAACACACAACAACAACAGCCAGAACAGCCGCCGTCAAGCTAACGATGGTTGAAGCAGTGTTATGAAGAGGAAGGGCCAAAAGGGGGGGAGGAAGGGGTTGGGGGGCACTTGCAACATTGTATATGTGTGTTTTGTGTTGCAGTTGCAACCTCGCAAGTGCTGAGCTTTTGTTTGGATTAGGTCAATGGGTGGCTGTTGAATGGTATTGTTTTCACAGCGCTTCTCAAACATTGCACAAATGAACAATGCATGCCAAACTGTAACAAAAAAGTCATTTCATTGTTATTTCCGCGTCTTTAACTGCGGCTTGTTGTTGTTTTCTATAGAAAGAAAGTTCACATGTGTCGAAAAATGTTTAAGAAACGTTTTCAAGTCGGTTTCACACCAAACTTGGCTCATAAAACTGCCCAATAAAACTGAAGAGAAGAAGCAGAACGAAGTATGAAGTATGAGGAATGAGGAATGAGGAAATGGCAAGTGTTAAAGAGCAATAACAATTTTTTAATTCGGTTTTTCGGTTTCGTTGTTACTTTAATGGTTAAATGGCAGTTTACCGTGGTTCAAAAACTCACACACACACCATACCAATAGATATGTGTCTGTGTGTCTGTGTGTGAAAGGCATTTGAGTGTAAGTAATAACGGCAAAGAACAACAAAAGCAACAACAACAACTTTTTGATTAAGATAATAAGAATAATTTCCGAGCTAGCCTTTTTTTTTTTGCGTTCCGCGCTGTAAAACACTTCTTGACCAAGTTAACAAAAGTTATGAGCACAAAGTGGGCAAGGGGGGAGGGGAGGGTTAGACCCTGCCGCCACCTTTCGCACACATTTAGGTTTCTTGGGGATGTTCGGCAACAAGAACAAAAAGGAAGAGCAAAAAAAGAACAACCAAAAAAGACAAAACAAGTAAGAAGGCTCTAGTCGAGAAATCCCGACTAGACTATACCCTTAACCCTATACTTTACGCATACAGTCAGTGCTTGCAAGTATGTGTGAGTGTGTGTATGTATACGCGTATAGTGCATACCTTCTTAATTTCAATACTCCATATCTCCGGTTTTTCTCAACCGATTTCAATAAAATTTTCACAGATTGTCATTATTTAGTCTAATATTCCAAACTGCATCAAAAAAATTTCCAAATTCAAGATTTTGTTGCTATCGATCACATGTGTATATCGGAAACGGAAAGAGTTATCGAAAATTTAAAACAAACTTGTACTGCCTAGGGATTAGGCGAGCTTATGTACCAAATCTGGAGTCTCTAGCTCTTATAGTCTCTGAGATCGACGCGTTCATACATACGGACGGACAGACGGACGGACGGACAGACGGACAGACGGACAGACGGACAGACGGACATGGCTATATCGACTCGGCTGTTGATGCTGATCAAGAATATTTATACTTTATGGGGTCGGAGATGCTTCCTTCTCCCTGTTACATACTTTTGCACAAATCCATTATACCCTTTTTACCCATTTTCAATGGGTTAAGGGTATAAAAAAAAAAACTTAATTGAATAACAACAGAAAGGCGCTGAAAATTCCAGAAGAAACAAGGCGAAGAGTGAAGAAACAACAACAAAAAAGCGATGCAAAAATAAAAGAACAAAATATTTGCTCAACTTGCATAATGCGATGCCAAAAAACATAAGGAAAACAAAAAAGAACAGAAAAAAAAACAAAAAAAAAAAGAGCAGAAAAAAAAGCGCAAAAATATATTCAAACAGCAAGTGGATAGGGGGGGCACAGCCAGAAGGGGGTGATGGAGGGGGAATTGGGGGTAGTGTGGAGTGGAGTAAAAACAAAAAATGAAAGAGAAAAAAAAAATGATGTGAACCAAATAAAACCTGAAAGACAACAACATAAATTTTTAGCCATGCGATTTGACATTGAAGCGAGAAGAAGAAGAAGAAGAGGCAGCGGCAAACTTGAGTGGCAGCAACAGCAGCAGATGGGCAACAACAACAAAGAAGACGAAGAAGAAGAACGGCAAAACGAATCGAATGAAAAACAATAAAAGTTATTGCAGCTCTCGAGCATACTTGTCGTATACTTGATGCGATTCAAACTACACCTTTGAAAAATAGATTTGAATACGAGAGAGAGAGAGAGAGAGAGAGAGAGGGGCAGAGGGAGAGTGAGAGGGAGGGAGCGAGAGAGGGAGTGTGTGAGAGAGAGAGAGAGAGAGAGAGAGAGGGAATGTGTGAGAGAGAGAGAGAGAGAGAGAGAGAGAGAGGGAGAGAGAGAGAGGGAGAGAGAGAGATAGGGAAGAGAGATACGGAGAGGGAAAGAGAGAGTGAGAGAGAGGGAGAGTGACAGGGAGAGATAGGGAGAGAGTGAGAGAGAGTTTTAAAAAGAGGTAGTGAAAGACAGTGAGATAGTGAGAGAGAGAGAGAGTGAGAGAGAGTCAGAGAGAGTTAGAGGGATAGATAGGGAGAGAGTGAGAGAGTCAGTGAGAGTGAGAGAGAGTGAGAGATAGGGAGAGAGTGAGACAGAGAGTAAGAGAGAGAGTTTTAAAAAGAGATAGACAGTGAGAGAATTAGAGAGAGATAGTGAGAGAGAGAGTTAGTGAGAGAGAGTGAGACAGAGAGTGAAAGAGAGAGGGAGAGCGCGATAGTGGGGGTTCACAACTTGGATTTATTGGGCGCCCCTTTTTGATCTCCATCAACAATTCCGCCGCCTTCGAGCTCGTCGATCGGATCGTAAAAATGTTGCCAGGCCCATCGATCATTAACAATTGTAAAGCAATAACAAATAAACGTTAGTTGATTTACACTCACACACACATACACACACTCTAACACACACACACACACATGTTATATATGCGATGACATCATCATTATCGTCGTCGTCGTCATCGTCATCGTCGTCAAGAAATATATTGCAAAAGCGCGTAAAGTAAAAAAAAAAAACTTAACAAAAACAATTTATTAACTTGCTTATTCTCGGTTCGTTGTTGTTGTTGTTGTCATTTTTATCGCTTTTGTGGTTGTTCATAGGAATTCCAGTTGAATTCTGGGTATTGCAGCTATGTCTTGGGCTTTGCAACACAATGGAATCGAAACACATTTGCATAATTCCAATGGAATCGAAACACATTTACATAATTCGAATGGAACGAATGGAATCGAAACACATTTGTATAATGCAAATGATCCGAATGGAATCGAAACACATTAGTTATACACATTTGCATAATTCGAATGGAATCGAAACACATTTACATAATTCGAATGGAAACAAATGGAATCGGAACACATTTGCATAATTCGAATGGAATCGAAACACATTAGTTATACACATTTGCATAATTCGAAAGGAATCAAAACACATTTACATAATTCGAATGGAACGAACGGAATCGAAACACATTTGCATAATTCGAATGGAATCGAAACACATTTGTATAATGCAAATGATCCGAATGGAATCGAAACACATTAGTTATACACATTTGCATAATTCGAATGGAATCAAAACACATTTACATAATTCTAATGGAAACAAATGGAATCGGAACACATTTGTTATACACATTTGCATAATTCGAATGGAATCAAAACACATTTACATACTTCGAATGGAACGAATGGAATCGAAACACATTTGCATAATTCGAATAGAATTGAAACACATTAGTTATACACATTTGCATAATTCGAATGGAATTGAAACACATTAGTTATACACATTTGCATAATTCGAATGGAAACAAATGGAATCGGAACACATTTGCATAATTCGAATGGAATCGAAACACATTTGTATAATGCAAATGATCCGAATGGAATCGAAACACATTTGCATCATTTTAATGGAATCGAAACAGTTTTGCATAGTTCAAATGGTCCAAATGGAATCGAAACATTCCCACCAAGTTCAGCATTATAATGAATAAGTTTGTTCTTAGTCAAAGGGTAAAAATGATTGTTTAAAGCAAACATTATTAATTTCGAGTACAATAAGCAAATATCTTCAATTTTGTTAGAGTATCTTCGGTGTTTGTGTGATTGTTGGCTAAGGAATTCGTTTATCGCCATAAAATAAATTGTTGTCTGGTTGTTGTTGTTGTTGTTGCTGCGACGTAGCCAGTTAGCCTAGTTTGTTGTTAACTGGTTGCCGTTTTAAGTTAGCACACACACACACACACAGGCACACACACACACACACACACATACGCACATATGTAGATAAAGCCAGTTGGCGATAGCAGCTGAAGGTTGCTGCCGCTTAAAGGGAATATCTAAACATACAAGCAAACAGCAGCAACAACAACAAATTTCACTTGTTGTGACTTTAAGCGTCTTGCCACACACTTGCCACACTTGCCACACTTGCCACACACTTGCCTGTTGTTGTCGCAAACGAATCGAGGAGCGTTGAAGGGGCGTGCCGCGACGCAGGGCTGTGGCGGAGGCGGCGGAAGAGGAAGAGGCGCTGCGTTGCGGCGTTGTTGCAACTGATCCTTGTTCGATTGTTATTGTTGCTGTTGTTGTTGTTGCATTGCCGTTCAAATCACAATATTTGTTAATGTTGTTGTTGTTGTTCATATTGGCGCTTAGCTTATCATTTTCCTTTTCAAACAGCAATTGTTGCTGTTGCTGTTGCTGTTGCTGCTGTGTCTTGGCTTGGTTGTTGTTACTGTTGTTATTGTTCATGTTTATTAAGTTGTTGTTGTCGCATAGCACATGCAATCTATTGGCTGTTGTTTGTGTTGTTGTTGTTGTTGCATCTACAGTTGTTGTTGCTGCTGTTGCTGCTGCTGCTGCTTCGGCGCCAGCAACATCGTTCTCTAGTCTTATTTGCAATGTCGTTAAGACCATGTTATCAGATTTTGTTCGTTGTTTTTTTCTTTCTTGTTTTTGTTATTGCACTTTAAGTTTTTGTTGTTGTTGTTGTTATACATAATTAGTTGCTGTTGCTGTTCGTTGTAGTTGCTGTTGGTTGTTGTTGCTGTTGCTGTTCGTTGTTGTTGTTGCCTGTTTTTCAATTATATTTTTACGCTCTTTCGATCGATAACCAAACCCAACAGCAACAGCAGCAGCAGCAGCAACTGCAACTATTGTCGCCAGCCAACTATGCAAATATGGCCACGCCCCGCCCCGCCCCTTTTCAGAGAGCATAAATTTGAATATTATGTAGAAAAACAAGCTCGGCAAGCATTTGTTGAACTTTGGGATAAACTGCAACTTAATGCGCATTTAAATTCAACTTTTTACGAAGGGCCAACAACAACAGCTGCAGCAACAGCAACAACAACAGCAACAGCAACAACATACCAAATGGGAAAGTTGTCAGCAATAATAGTAATGGCAGCAGCTGCTGCTCCTGTGTCATTATGTGGTCCAGTTCAAACACACACACACAACAGCAACAACAGCAGCAGCAGCAGCAGCAACAGCAACCAGCAACCAACAACCAGCAACAGCAGCAACAGCAACATGAGCAACATAGACTTTCCATTGGGCAAACGCGTGCAATGTTCGTGCAATTTTCAAAAAAGCTTTTATTTATTTATTTACATATTTTTGTGTTTTAGTTTTCATTCAATTGATGAAGTTCCTGTTGTTGTTGTTACTGTTGTTGTTGCTGTTGTTGTTGTTGTTTTTGGGTTGGCCTTTTACGTGCATCGCGTTGCAAATGAGTTGCTTTTGTTTGTTATTGCTGCTGCTACAGCTTTTTTCGTTGACGTTTACAAAAAAAAAAACCAAAAAAAAAAAACCTCAAAAAAAAAATAAATATGGGGAATAAAGTTTTCTGTTTACTGTTTACTTTGTTTAATTATTTACATATTTATCTCTTTGTTTTTTTAATGCGAATTGAGTGTCGTGACTCAGCGGACACAATCGAAATGATTGGGTCGGGGCGATACCCTACACTCTGAGCATATATAGTTAATACTGCATGATTGTTGAAATTTGAATCTGCGATATTTTCGCTGTGGCTCAAGCGATTTGAGTGAAAACTTTCACAGATGAGCAATATTACGTACAAGTTTCGAAAGCAAAAGTCAAAACTTGAATAGTTAGAGATTTTAGAGTTATCGATAACATGTGTATATCGAAAACGGCAGCGATTTGAATGAAAACTTTTACACATGAGCAATAATACGTTAACGTTTCGATAGAAAGAGTCAAAACTGGAACAGTTAAAGATTTTGGAGTTATCGATAACATGTGTATATCGAAAACGGCAGCGATTTGAATGAAAACTTTTACAGATGAGCAATAATACGTTAACGTTTCGATAGAAAGAGTCAAAACTGGAACAGTTAAAGATTTTGGAGTTATCGATAACATGTGTACATCGAAAACGACAAGTCTTTCTCAAGCGATTTGAGTGGAAACTTTCACAGATGCGTAATATAACGTAAAAGTTTCGAAACTTGAACAGTTAGAGATTAGAGAAGTTATCGATAACATGTGTACATCGAAAACGGCAAGTGTTATCGATAATTCGATAGAAACTTGACCACAAGCATAGTAAACGAGAACTTTTATGCCCAATTTGACGTTGTTTCAAGCACTTCTACTCTCGAAAATCGACGAACATGTTCAAATCTTTTAAGCTGTTGCTTAGGATCAAGACTATATATACATTATGCTTTCGTTCGCTGCACAATCCTTCATTATATCCTTTTTGAAACACAATAACCAAAGAAGTTGCTTTTTGAGACAGTTGCTGCTGCTGTCAACTTTTCAACTGTTGTTCAGTTGCCTTTCAACTGTGTTGTCCGTTAACTTTTGGCCAAGTCTGCTCGAGATTTGGCCCACAAAGTGCAGCATGTAGGCCGGCTGTTGGCCCATTGTCAAAACAATCCGTAAATGACATTCCAATTGTGGTTTTTGTTTTCATTTCATTTCATTTAATGGCTTTTTAAAGCTGGTTGATTGCGCCTGGCCCAAAGGCTCTCAAACTGCAATTAGTTGCAACGATATCCTTGCAAATGGGGCGTGGCACATTTCACAAACAACACAAAAAGAAAAAAAATAATAATTTGCAAAACTAATTGACTATATATCCAATATAATATATTAGTTGTTGTCTATAACACCCACACACACACACACACACACGTACACACGTACACACATACTACGCACGTTTGCTCCGAAGAGCTAAAGCTAAAATACGACTAAAAATGCGGCCGATCGCAGAACGCGTAGAAAAACAACTAAAAATGCCAACTGAAAAATCATAACAAATGAGCGGTAAAGCGTCTGGCGGCAGCTCACCTCACCTCACCTAACCTCACCTAACCTCACCTCACCACACCTCACCACACCACACCATACCAGTGGCGTAACTCACCCCACCCCCATCCACTCTACGCCTACACACACAATAACTGTCGCGCTCTCGCTCTCTCTCTCTTTCGGCTTGAGCTCAGTCAGTTTACCCCGTTCAGGCGAGCAAATGAGTAAAGTGCAAAGTGTGTGTGTGCGAGTATGTGTGTGTGTGCGAGTGGGTTATGTGTGAGCCAAGTTAGCAGCAGCAAAAAATGAACAACAACAAAAATAACTTGCAAAGTATAAAACGAAATACGATGACTTTAGATGCATACGTATGCATATGTATGTATGTGTGTGTGCGTACACACACACACACACCTAAGTCGCTGTCATTGTGAGCAAAGCGTCTCATAAACAAATTAAAAGCAAATACAACAACAATGACTGTCAACAACGACAGGCAAACAACGTGGAGGAGCGAGCGAGAGAGAACAACAAAAAAAAACAGTTAAATTAATTTGCGTACAGAAAACAGAGAAGAAGAAGAAGACGAAAAAATGCCGCAAAGCAGTAGCTAAAACCTTAAACAAAAAAACAACAACAACAACAACAACAATGCAAATGACTTACACATATAAACAACAACAATATATACGAATGTGTGTATACCCTGCCATAAGCAATAAATACCTTTTGTGGAACCTGCCTAAACAAAAGAATATTTAATGCCGTTTATTTTAATTTGCATTCGTTTCCGGTTCAAAGATAAAGAAAAAATCAAATTCAATCGTATGGAGAAAAGGCAACTCGACTCAATGATACCCTGTACTTGATTAATCATTAATTAATACATTTTTTTTAATTTTATTTTTTTTTAAATAAATTTCTTAACTTTTGTTTAAGCAAATTGTTTATTAAATTAAAAAAAATGGAATTTTCTATAATTAATGGAGAAAAGGCAACTCGACTCAATGATACCCTGTACGTGAATAATAATGCATTAATTAATTAATCCATTTTTATTTATTTTAATTTTTTTAAACAAATTTCTTAACTTTTGTTTAAGCAAATTGTTTATTAAATTAAAAAAAAATTGAATTTTCTATAATTAATGGAGAAAAGGCAACTCGACTCAACGATACCCTGTACTTGAATTATATACATTATACATTATTATTATATATATATTGTATTATACATATATATATGTTATTATTATACATTAATTAATACATTTTTATAATTTTTTTTTTTAACAAATTTTTTTAACTTTTGATCTTTTTTTTGTAAATCAAAAGATAAGTGAATGGTATTATCTTTTAGATAAGAATACGATTTTCTTAACCTTCGATAAGAAAGAGTTTAAAAGTGTTTGTTTATAAAAGAAAGTAAACTATTTTTAGGCAAATTGTTTATTAAATTTAAAAAAATATTGAATTTTCTATAATTAATTCTTTAATTGAGTTTTTGAAATAAATATTTATATAATGGCAAGACCCTCTCTCTCTCTCTCTCTCTCGTTCTTCTTCTCTCTCTCTCGTTCTCCTTCTCTCTCTCTTTCATCTTTCCCCCTCTCTCTCTCTTTCTTCTGTCCCTCTCTCTCTCACTCTCTCGTTCTCTTTCTCTCTCTCTTTCATCTTTCCCCCTCTCTCTCTCTTTCTTCTGTCCCTCTCTCTCTCTCTCTCTCGTTCTCCTTCTCTCTCCCATTCTTCTTTCCCTCTCTCTCTCTCTCTATTTCTCTCTCTCCATCTCTCTTTATCCCTCTCTCCCCCTCTGTCTCTCCCTCTCCCCCTACCTTATTTTCAGCTCTCGCTTATTCTCTATTTCCAATTTAGGCTGTTCGTTTCGCTTCAGTGACTCTCAAACTGTTCGCGCTTTGGTTTTTGCTTAATTAATTATAAATTTTGCTGCATATTGTTGTTGTTGTTCCCCTTTGTGTATATTTATTACCTGTGTTGGGTGGAGGCGCCTCTTAAACATGCCCCACACACACACACACACACACCTACACAGACACACACACACACTGGTGACTCGTCGCTTACAAAACTTTTGCATAATTAATCATATAGAGTATTTAACAATTTCCGCTGTCCACAAGCAATGTCAACAATTCCGCAACTTCCGCCCGATCCCCGCACCCTTAGCTACAACTTTGGCATCGCCAACGCGTTTTAAATACTTGTTGTCCCTCCGCTCCCCTCCCCTGCCTTGCCTTGCCCTGCCCTGCCCAGCGGACAGACCCTTCTTCCTCATTTATTTTCACATTGAAAAAGTTAAAATCGTTTAATAAAAACCAGAGTACAGCACACACACACACACACACACACACACACACACACACACACACACACACACACATAGAAAAAGTTGTTGAGTACAGGCTTCCCCTATTTGGGGGTCCATTCCATTCCATTCCGTTTTGTTCCCCAATCGCTGGGCTTTAGTATAAGAGTTTGGTTTGCTTAAATTTCGAATTCAGTGTGATATGCAGTTGGGAATGCACTGGTCAGAGTGCACAAAGAGCATACCAATACCAATAACAACAACAACAACAACAACTGTCACTTAATGTGCAGAACCGAGAACGGAACGAAACGACGAAACCGGAAGCGTTGCCATAGTGGCCATCAATGGCGTCGTCCATTGTCGCATTGCCAAACAATGCAACACAGGGGGGGAAGGGGTGTAGGCATTGATAAGCAAAAGGTCAACAGCACACAAACACACACACTCGAACATATAACAAAACATGTGTGTGTTTGTGCGGTCAGGTGAGTTTTGTGTTTGTGGAAAAGTGAGGCACGCGGCATGGGGCATGCGGCATGCGGAAGTGCTACCTGCTGTGCATGTCAATGACGGCAATGCACTCAACTATGACATGATATTCAATTTGTGAATTTCACGTTTCATATTTATACAATATTTAGACATATGTACATATATATGTATATATGTATATGTATATATGTATATGTATGCAATGTGGAAAAATCATCATGAATGTGAAATTCTTCGCTTTTTAATGCAATACGCATTTGTTTCGATTCTGACTTAATAGTTATATCTGTCGATTTTATATTTTTCTCGATTTTTTAGCTGCTTTAACAGTTTGACGTGCACAAACACGCACTCAGTGTGGTTTGATAATCACATTTTGTATAGCCTAACCAGCAGGCGCATCGAAAAAAAAAAATAAAATAGGAATCTCAAACTGTGCAAAAGTTGAAAGTGTTCTTACCTGATATTTCTTAATGCTGTCCAATTGTTCAAGTGTTGGCTCCACAACTTGCGCAATTTGTTGCTGATGTTGTTGTTGTTGCTGTTGCTGCAGTTGTAGTTGTTGTTGCTGTTGTTGTGGTAGTTGTCTTCGATCGGGCAATTGAGGGGCGGGGGCGCAGCTAATGAGACGGCCATCCTTCTCAATGCGCAAATGATCTCGAGGTGGCGGCAAGGGCTTTGAATTGCCATTGAGCTGCGGGTGGGAGAGAGAGAGAGCGAGAGAGAGTTGGCGGGAGAGAAAAGGAGATAAAGAAGTACAAAATTAGTTGAGCTTTATGTTTTTGTGGTTGTTGTTTTTTGCTGTGTGTAATTGTATGTGTATGTGTGTGTGTGTGTGTGTGTGTGTGTGTGTTTGAGTTATGCACATATATTATTGATGTTGTTGTTGTTTTGTGAATGTTGTTGTTGCTGTTTGATTGTACTTTGTTGTTGCTTTAATTTATTCCTTTTGGTCAGCTTCTTTGGTTTTTCTGGTCATTCTCTTTCTTTCACTTCGTTTGTTGTTGTTGTTGTTTATGCACATTTACCCTTTTTTTTGTTGTTGATTAATTTGCATTGTCTCAACTAAGTTTTGCCGTTTCCCCCAAAAGAAAATTTATCGACAGCGATTTTTGATACAAATTATTCAAGAATTATTTTTTGTTTTTGTTTTTTTTTTTGTTTCTTATTTCTAGACACACACATAAACTATATACACACACACAAAGAGAGAGAGAGAGAGAGAGAGAGAGAGAGAAGAAAGCAGGGAGAGAAAGAGGCAGAGTGGGCGTGGTCTTGGGCAGAGCTTAGGATTATGTTGCTAACGAGGCCAAAGAACGGCTGCCGTCGAGCAGGAGGAATTAGGCCAACATTAGTTGCCAGTGTAGCAAACGTGGCCAAGTGGCCCTCCTGCCCCTTAAAGCCGGCAAGGAATCAAATCAAAAAGCCATAAAACACACAGAAAGAGACAGCGAGAGGGTAGAGAGTGAGAGGGAGGTAGGGAGAGTGGGTGAAATTGAAGACAATGAAAGGCGAGTACAGCCTATATAATTAGCAACTGCAATCTACCCACCTCTCTCCCCCCTCAACACCCCTCAACACCCCTCACCCTACTCAACCCCCCTCAACCCCTCTCACCCTCGTCACCCAAGCAAGTGCACAGTAAAAATGCCTGAGAGCCTTGAAAGTTCAACTTGAAGTTAAAGCATATGGAAGCACTAAAGGCTATTTAATATTTCTTAAGTGCATTAAAAATTGCAAAATTGTTTGCAGGTTTTAATCGCTTGAATTAAGTTCAATTTTTTTGGAATTTTTCAATATCTGGCAGTGGAATAATTTTTGGATTTTTGGTTAAATTGCGGCAAAAGTTGTTGAAGTTAGCTTTAAGAACCTTTAAACTTAGCACTGCAACAGTGACTCGCAAACTGTAAGGTGTGTGCATGAACTAAAATCGTTGAACTCAGATTGCGAGTAACGGAGGGGTGTGTGGGGGGGTGGTGGGGCAAAGTTAATTCAAGTGATTAAAGTAATCCAACAATATGCAGTTATACGGTTTCAGTTGTTGCTGGTAAGTAGGTTAAAAGCCATGTGAGAAAATTGCGAGAGAAAATAAGCTAAAAGTCAATTAATGTTGTTGTTGTTGTTGTTGTTGTTGGTTGGCAGCAGCTGGAAAAGCTGGTGAAATGAAATGCAAATTGCAGCTGATTTATGTCATAAAATGGCAGCAAATGGCGCGACAAAAGGAAGTGAGAACACGCCGGAAAGGCACAGAAGAAAGAAGGTAGTTAAGAGAGGAGGTGCGCGGCGGGAAGGGGAGGGGAGGGGGGGGGGGGGGGTGGAGATTAAAGAGATTGCTGGGGCAATCGAGTGTGCTGGGTGTTGGTTGGAGGTATGTCTGTTGCAAGTGGGTCGCGGTTGCGTGTGGCATGCGGCATGTGGCGTGTGGCATGTGGCATGTTGCCGGCCAGCTGGGTTTGAGGACATTCAATTAGTTTTGGTTGCAGCAACGCTGCGAGTGACAAACGACGTGGTCAAAACTTCAACTAGGGCAAGCGAGTGCAAAACAGACAGAGAGAGAGAGAGAGAGAGAGAGTGCGAGTGAGATAGAGCTAAAAGTTGTGCAAGGTGAATAGCAAAAAGAGAAATGGTTGCAAATGCAATTTAGGCTTTACTACTTTGAAGGATTCGTTTTGGTTTTGATATACCTCATCAGCAATGTGTTTGCCAGCAGCAGCAACGGAAACGGCAGCAACACCCGAAGAGTTCGAGGAGCTGGCATTGGAGAGGAGCGAGGAGCCGCGCGAGGAGAGATGTGCCGGCGGCGGATAGCGTGGCGTTGTCTTGACCATCTCCACGAAACTATCGGGCACATCGACGGGCAACTCGCGATGTTTCGGCGGCAATATTGCTGCTGGTATTGGCGACAATAGTTGGTTGTTGTTGCTGGGCTCGTAGCCTGGTGGTGCCAAACTCAAGTCGTCTGGCAATGTGGAGCTGCATGTTGTTGTTGTTGTGGTTGTTGTTGATGCAGCGCTTGCAATGTTGCTGCTAACGCTGCTGTTGCTGCTGCTGCTGCTACTGTTGTGATTGTTGTTGCTGTTGCTGTTGATGTTGCTGCTGCTTGTTAATGAGTTGCTGCTGCTGTTGTTGTTGTTTGTGGCTGTGACACTGTTGCTGCTGCTGCTGTTGTTGTTGTTGTTGCTGCTGCTGCTGCTGCTGCTGTTGCCATTGCTCGTCGCTTGCTGCTGCTGTTGCAAATGACGATAGGCAATCGTCTCAAAGGATTCGAGCGCCTCCTTGCTCAACATATCGTCAAAGGCATTCGACGATGGCGAGCTGACGCCTTTCCGAAATAACCCATCAACAACACATAACAGCTCATCAGCAATATTGCTGTTGCTGTTGCTGCTGTTCATTTGTTGTGGCTGTGGTTGCTGTTGTTGTGTTGCTGTTGCTGCTGCTGACAGTTGTTGCTGCTGCTGTTGCTGCTGCTGTTGTTGTTGTTGTTGTTGTTGCTGCTGTTGCTGTTGTTCCGTTTGCAGATCGTTTTCATAGTTTTCGATTTGTTCCAATTTGAATTGATGTTTTTGATTGTACAAATTTTGTGTGGCCACATCGAGTGCAATTGTTGTTGTTGTATTTGATGAGTGTTGTTGTTGTTGATGATGATGTTGTTGTTGTTGTTGTTCATGTTGATGTGAAGAATGATATGCAACAATTAACAATTTGTTAGCATGATCATTGTTAGTTTTAATTGTGTTCTTGGTGGTGGTGATGATGTTGTTGGTGGTGTTGATGTTGGTGGTGTTGATGTTGGTGGTGGTGGTGATTGCTGGTGTTGTGTTGGTGTTGTGTTTCTGTGAGTGTGTGTGTGTGCATGTGTGTTTTTGAATGTTGGATGGATGTTGGTGGTGCGTGTGTGGTGCAGTGCAGTGGTGAAAAGAAAATGCATGAAATGAGTGGTTGAGTGGTTGTTGTTGCTGGTGTTGTTGTTGTTGTTAGGTTGTTAGACAGATTGTTAGGTTGTTAACAAGCATTGGTTGTTGGTTTGTGTTTTGTATTTCGGGTGGATTATGTTGTTGGTGGGGCAAGGTGGTTGTTGCATTGCTTACCTGCGGCGGACGGGGTGGCGGATATCTGGGTGGCGTCTTGTTGCGTGCTATAAACGTATCGGGACAATCGACGGCCATCTCGCGATGTGGACCTGATATATATATATATAACGACAACAACAAAGAGAGATATTGCCAATAATGAGTAAAAGCTAACAAGTTAAGATTGTTGTTGTTGCTGTTGCTGTTGCTGTTGTTGCTGCTGCTTACCGTTATCTTGATTGACCGACAGCATGGTCAGCATTTCCTGATCAATCTCCCTAATATCACTTGAGTGCGTGCGATAATGTTGCTGCTGTTGCTGGTGGTGTTGCTGCTGTGAATGTTGCTGCTGTTGCTGATGATGTAAATGATGATGCTGACCGCTTATATAATCATCCGGCAGACATGGCTTCAAATCATCGCCATCAATGACCACAATACTGGAGCCGGAACGCCGACGTGGCCTAAAAAACGAAGCAAAGAAATCAAATCAAAGGATTTAGATATATATATATATATACATATGTTTATATATTAATTAATTGATCGGAAAAATCGGGGCAAAAATGGTTCATTGAAATCATTTTATATACCCTGAACCCATTGCTAAAGTGTTGTTACAGGCAATATAAAGTATATATATTCGTGTATAAAGTATATATATTCTTGTATAAAGTATATATATTCTCGATCAGCATCAACAGCCGAGTCGATATAGCCATGTATATAGACTAAGAGATCTAGAGACTTCAGATTTGGAACATAAGTTCGCCTAAGCTCTAGGCAGTACAAGTTTGTTTCAAATTATCGATAACTTTTCCCATTTCCAATATACACATGTTATCGATAACAACAAAATCTTGAATTTGGAAAACTCGGAAATGCAGTTTAAAACATTTGACGAAATAAAGACAATGTGCGGAAATTTTTTAAAAATCGATTGAGAAACACCGGAGATATGAAGAATTTAAGTTAAGTCCAAGTATACAGTCTACTCACACACACACACACACATACTTGCAAGCACTGACTGTAGGGTTCAGGGTATCGTCTAGTCGGGTTTTCTTGACTAAAGCCTTCCTACTTGTTTATGATTTTGATTTAAGTTCGATTTTCCTTTCGAGTTGAGACATAAATGAGAAAGTCTTTCCCGGAAGTTTGTTCATTTAATGAGATGGGCAAACAAACATGTTTTGGTTCCACATTTTGTTGTGTGAGTTGGTTTGTTTTGTATTAATAGTAACAAGGAACTTAAACACAAAACAAACAAGCGTAATTAGCCAGCATTTGGCTTGCCGTTGATTGAGTATTAATTAAATTTCAACTTAAATCTTTGTTCTAATTTTGAGCTTGATTTCATACAGGGAATGAAATTGCTGAGCTCGAGTTTGTCAATCTTGGGTTTGAGATAAAAATTGGACTTGATTCGAATGAAGTTTTACGGTCTAAAGTCTGTTTACTTCTTTTAAGACTATTTGTACTTGATTCAAGTCAAAAGTTACTAATTTGAGTCTTAAATTAAGAAATGATATTGATGAAAAAGAATTGTACTTAAAATTTTATGTTTTATTTATATTAAACTCGAACTCGAACTGAGTTGATTTAAAGTTTCACAGCACTTTAGTCTGTTTTTTCTTATTTTAAGACTATTTGTACTTAATGCATGTCTACAGTTACTAATTTTGTTATATATATATATATGTTTTATTTATACTCGAATAAAAAGTTCGAGTTGATTCAAAATGAAGTTTACTTATTTTAAGACTATTTGTACTTAATTCAAGTCTAAAGTTACTAATTTGAGTCTTAAATTAAGAATGTATTTTCAGAAAAACAATTTTAGTTAAATATATAAGTTTTATATTGTCTGAAAATAAGTTATAAATATAGTTATATATAAATATACATATACACATATTTTGTAATATCTTTTTTAACCACAATACTTAATTAAAGTAAAGTCAAAAAATGGTATAAAAGGATTTTTTTGTATATTGTATTTTTTGTTAAAGAACAAATGTTCTGTTGTTGATTGAAAGGCAATTTATTTTTTATTTGGTTGGCGGCATGCCACATTTATTTTATTTTGTTGTAAGCTCTGCTGAGTGGCACTTCAAAGGGATTATAATGAAATGTTTGTTGTTGTTGTAGTTGTTGTTAAATAACAATATTCAATTGTGTTGCAATTGCAGTTGCAATTGTTGTTGCAGCTTTTTTGTTGCACTCAAAGTGTGAAAAACACATAAAGTAAATATTATTTTCTTTATTTGCCAATTTGTTATTGTGTTGCAGACAAAAGCAAACAAACAAACAAACAGCAACAATTATCAGTTAAAAAGGGTCGGAAAGGTAGGGAGGAGGAGGAAAGGGGGAGGGGGAATTATATTGATTTTCAAATGCAATCAAGATTTGCTGCAATGTGATTTTGCTGATTGCATGAAATCAACTAAAAACAAGTAAGAAGGTTCGAGTCGAGAGAACCCGACTAGAAGATACCCTGAAACTTAACTTCAATGTTCTATATCTCCGCTGTTTGTCAATCGATTTTAATACAATTTTCACACATTGTCATTATTTCGTCCAATGTTTCAAACTGCATCTCAACGTTTTCCAAATTCAAGATTTTGTTGTTATCGATAACAAGTGCATATCGGAAACGGGAAGAGTTATCGAAAATTTGATTCACAGATTGTCATTATTTCGTCCAATGTTTCAAACTGCATCACAAAGTTTTCCAAATTCAAGATTTTGTTGTTATCGATAACAAGTGTATATCGGAAACGGCAAGAGTTATCGAAAATTTGATTCACAGATTGTCATTATTTCGTCTAATGTTTCAAACTGCATCACAAAGTTTTTCAAATTCAAGATTTTGCTGTTATCGATAACAAGTGCATATCGGAAACGGGAAGAGTTATCGATAATTTGACACAAACTGGTACTGCCTAGGGATAAGATGAACTTATATTCCAAATCAGGAGACTCTAGCTTTCAGAGTCTCTGAGATCGACAGACGGATTATGAATATATATACTTTATGGGTTCGGCGATGCTTCATATACCCTTTTTGCACATTCACAGCAAATTGCTGATACCTGGCACCTTCTAACTTCTGCCTGGTGCACCTTGTTGGTGTTTGTTCAATTGTATCTGCAAATGTTGCAAGTTTGCAATCTTCAATCTGCAAGCGGCAAGCAGCTTCATTGCCTCTTCACTTATTTCCCCTGGGGGTGGGGGGGTGGCGACTGGGCGAGGCGTGAGAGCAAAGAATTGCGAGTTCAAAGAGCTCGATTTGTGCTGTCAGCTGCAAAGTTTGTTTGTTTTGGGCCAAAAGCCCGACCGCCCGCCCGCCCGCATGCTACCAATATGTATATACTATAGCTTATAAAGTGTACAACCTTCTTCTTCTTCTTCTTCGTCTTCTTCTTTTTGGTTTGTCAAATGCCCGACAGCTTTTTCTGATTCCCTTAAGTGTATCCTGTGAAGCGCACTTTTGACTTTCTTGTATGTGTGTGTGTGTGTATCCTTGTGTATCCTTGTGTATCCTTGAGATACTCGACTCGAGTTGAGTTGTGTTGCGTGTTGCGCTCACTTAAGTCGGATGTTGCAACGTCGTGTTCTCGATAGATTTCATTACATTTTCATGCCACATTGACAGTTGTTGCTGCACCAAAAATCAACTCTCAGATACATTTACTGTGTGACTCGACACAAATCGTCTGTTCAACTGTCTACCTGTACAGGTTGACACACACACACACACATATACAAGTTGCCACAAAGGTTAGTTTGGTTGTTGTTGTGCATTTGTGGCAGCATTCATTGCGCTTCCTATTACAAAAGTTCTCAAGCGCACAGTGGTACACAATTTTTAAGCCAAAATAAAACTTTAAGAATTAATATTTAAAATAAAAATAAACAATTTTTTTAATAAAATTATATTTAACATTTAAATAAATTTCAATAATAATAAATAAATATAAAATAATAAAAATAAAAATCATTTAAATAAATTTATTTAAATTTATAATAAATATAATATTATAATAAATTTATTTAAATTTATTTAAATTATATATTATAATAAATTTATTTAAATTTATTTAAATTATATATTATTATATTTAAATAAATTTCAATAATAATAAATAAATATAAAATAATAAAAATAAAAATCATTTAAATAAATTTATTTAAATTTATAATAAATATAATATTATAATAAATTTATTTCAATTTATTTAAATTTATTTAAATTATATATTATTATATTTAAATAAATTTCAATAATAATAAATAAATATAAAATAATAAAAATAAAAATCATTTAAATAAATTTTTTTAAATTTATAATAAATATAATATTATAATAAATTTATTTAAATTTATTTAAATTTATAATAAATATAATATTATAATAAATTTATTTAAATTTATAATAAATATAATATTATAATAAATTTATTTAAATTATATATTATTATATTTAAATAAATTTCAATAATAATAAATAAATATAAAATAATAAAAATAAAAATCATTTAAATAAATTTATTTAAATTTATAATAAATATAATATTATAATAAATTTATTTAAATTTATTTAAATTATATATTATTATATTTAAATAAATTTCAATAATAATAAATAAATATAAAATAATAAAAATAAAAATCATTTAAATAAATTTATTTAAATTTATAATAAATATAATATTATAATAAATTTATTTCAATTTATTTAAATTTATTTAAATTATATATTATTATATTTAAATAAATTTCAATAATAATAAATAAATATAAAATAATAAAAATAAAAATCATTTAAATAAATTTATTTAAATTTATAATAAATATAATATTATAATAAATTTATTTCAATTTATTTAAATTATATATTATTATATTTAAATATTAAATAAATCAATAAAATATATTTAAATCAATTAGTAATCATTTTTATTAATTACTAAATCTGAAAATCTATAAAAATAACTATGTGCTTCTGAGTTTGTTGAGCACAGTGGTTGGTTGGGGTGGTTGGGTGGGTGGTTGGGTGGTTTCGGTGGCGAAAAGGCTTTTGTCAAAATTCGCTTGGGGCAATTTGTGGGAGTTATGGCTTAAAGGTTTAGTGCACCTGGTTCGCTAATTGCGAGATTACAAGAAAGAGTCTACTACGGTGGGTGGTTGGGTGGTTGGGTGGTTGGATGGGTCATTTGGTGGCGCCAAAAGCAATTTCCTGTTGTACGCATATCAAAAAGTGCAGTTGGCAGCTTAGCAGCTGTTGGCAAATGACAGCTGAGTGGGTTTGTTGCAACTGCAACGCCTACACAGAGAGAGAGGGAGAGAGAGAGAGAGAGAGGTGGAGTGTGAGAGAAAGGGAGAGACGTAAATGGAAGCTGGCTATTCAGTTTTTGGGTTGGGGGCAAGGATGGACGTGCAACCAACGTGACTAGCCGCAGCAGGCAGTTGCCGCTGTCCTCGCTGTTATCCTTGAAAGAGAGAGAGCGAGAGAGAGAGAGAGAGGAAGAGAAAGTGCAAGAGTGCATTAAGCGAAAAGAGGAGCAAAAAAAACTCGATTTGTGGAGAAGCCAATGGGCAGGACAATTTGATTTGCGTAACAGCAATTGTAATATGAAAAGGGACAACGATGATGGCACCGAAGCACAAGGACATGCCACGTGGGGCACGGGGCATGGGGCATAAATGAGTCGGGCAGCTAGCTAGACAAAGGCAAACTATAAACGAATTAAAATGCCTTTGGCGCGCAGAGCAGGACATAGAGCTGGAGATTGAGAAATCCTTAATGGCGAAATGAGCAAAAGCCAAGAAAAGGACTCGGAACAGAAAAGAACAAAGAGACGACGACCTGGCACAAGCTGGCTCAAGCTGAGTGCTTAACCCGTTCACGAACAAAAAACAAAAAACAAGAAGAAATAAAAAGGACAAAAAAGGACACTTAGCATTCAGTTGTTCTACAGATAAAGTTTCGCACGCAGTTAACTCGATAAGTTTGCCATTTACACGATGTTAAAGCTAAAACATCAAAATCGTTTAAAGTTATAGCAGAAACTGAATATTAAAGTTATAGTATTATTTAAAATCGGGCAAACAAATCATATAACTAAAATAAATTTGGAACTTTGTTAGCGATATCAGAAACAGCATGTTAATATTTAACTATTAACAAGTAAAATTACCCTGAACTATATCCTATACTATATCCTATACTGAACCTAACTTCAATGATCCATATCTCAGTTGTTTCGCGACCGATTTCAATAAAAAATTAAACATATTTTCATTATTTTGTCTAATGTTTAAAACTGCATTTCAAACATTTCCAAATTCAAGATTTTGTTGTTATCGATAACATGTGTATATCGGAAATGAGAAAAGTTATCGATAATTTAAAACAAACTTGTTCTGCCTGGGGATAAGGCGAACTTATGTTTCAAATCTGAAGTCTTTTGCTCTTATAGTCTCTGAGATCGACCGACGGATCGAGAATATATATACTTTATGGGTTCGTGGATGCTTTCTTCGGCCTGTTACACACAGACATATACCCTTTTTATCCATTTTTAATGGGTTAAGGGTATAAAAATAAATTCTTAAATAATTTTTCGAAATTTTATAACTTTTTTTTTTGCTCGAAGCACACCTCGTTTATATATATATATATATAGTCAAGTCTTCATATTATTATATATATTCATCATCAATGAACCCAACAACAACAACATGTTGTTAATAATATGAAGACTTGAGCGAATTGTTAAACAAAATTTAGTTTTGGGTTCAAGTTTTGGTTTTGGCGAAATGAGCAAAAATTTGTATTAAAATGATGAACGGGAAACGCATAAAGTGGCAGGAAGCTTGTGGCTAAGACCCTAAAATGCGGTGGCAATGTATAGAGAGGGGAGCGGGGGGGGCGGAGCGGGGAATGACAAACCCAGTCATGACACATGTAATGAATAGAAAACTGTTTTGTGTGGGTGTGCGAATAAATGGTTCTGGTCAACTGTCGACACACACACATGCACACACACACATGCACACACACACATACATATACGTTGTGGTGCTGTTGGTGGATGATAGGAACATGCGACTTGCTAATTGGTAGCAGTATTCAACGAGTTCTCTGTTCTACAAAGTACGTGTGCTGATGATAAGCGACGACCTGCAACACGTTTACAGCGCCGTGGAGGGAGGGGGCAAGGGGGATGAGGGGGGAGGGGGGGAGAGGGAAGACGATGGTGGTTGGACAATGTGCATGGGATTGCTGTGTATGAATGTGCATGTGTGTGCATGTGTGTGTGTGTGTGTGTGTGTGTGTGTGTGTGTGTGTGTGTGTGTGTGTGTGTGCTTCATGATGATGCTTCATGCATGAAAGGGCTTTTGCGAGCTATTTAATCAACATTGCAGCACATTGCACTTGTGACTGTTTGAGTGTGTGTGTGTGTGTGCCACTTGTTGCAGGATGAGTAGTCGCCACACACACACACACACACAAGTGCAACCGCACGTGCAGCATGTGGCAATCAAACCGGATAAGGCTTATTTGCGGACAGCGGAAGTCGTTCGCCGCCATTGTTCAACGCCCCCAGCAATTGTTGCTACTGTTGCTGTTGCAATTGTTGCTGTTGCAATTGTTGCTGTTGCAATTGTTGCTGTTGCTCGACTACGAGTCAAGTCGAACTGGAGTGAGTTATTGGGTTTCAACCGAAAGTGTGTGTGTGTGTGTGTGGGGGGGGGGGGGGAGAGAGTGGTGAAGGCATGCCACAAGAGCTGGGAAAAACCGCAGAAATGTTTGCTGCAACTTTCGTCCTTGCCACACACACAAGGAAAATTGCAAGGATGAAATATTTTTAAGTTTTTCTAACACGTATATTAAATATTTGTGGATTTTTGTAATACTTTCAAGTGCAGAGCGAGAGAGAGAGAGGGAGGGAGGGAGGGAGAAGCATGTGGCTGGTTGGGTGTGTCCCTTGCCACAAACGAGGCAAGGCAGGGCAACTCTTGCAACAATTTGAAGCCAAAGCAAGATGAATGCCGATGATTATGAATTGTGGCACTGGCCGGAGTTCGTTGGGATTGTGGTTTTGGGCGAATGAATGGAATGCGGCAAGCGGAGTGCATACCAGCCGTGTGGCAGTTGCAAGTTGATTGCCGCAACAACGGCAACTTTAAAGGTTGTAGCTTTTCTCTTCCAAAGCATGGATAAATCCTTCGGGAAATACTTAAAGCTAGACGAAAACGTAACTAAAGTGATTGAAACAGTGAACACTGGATAAAGTGAACACAAACATACAAGAAATGTTACAAAGTTTAAGTTGAAGTATTAAAGATTATCAAAATTGATTTGATTATCAAAGTTTCCCTCACGTAAGCTGCTTAAAAGTAACAATCAATGTTTACCTAGTTGAGGGAATACACAAAGTCAAACGTAACTGTGAACATATTTGTGTTTTTGGTTCAATGAACTTAAATCCTAATCCCATTCTGTGTTTTCAATTGAATTCCTTACGTTGTGCCTAAATATGCATGCACATTTAATTGCAGCTTACAACTAGAATGCAGTTGAGCAGAAAGTGAACAATAAACATTCGAGTTGCATCGCATCGTTCAGATTAAGTTCGATCGAACTAGTTCGCTGAATCGGAGCAAGTGAACTTCTATGCTGATTGTTGTTCAGTTTGGTTTTGTGGCTCTTTTGAACCAGTAAAATGAACAAATTGAACGAAACCAATCAAATGAACTAGTTCGCTGAATCGGAACGATTAAACTACTTCGCTGATTGTTGTTCACTTCGGTTGTGTGGCTCTTTTGAACTAGTAAAATGAAGAAATTGAACGAATCCAAACAAATGAACTAGTTCGCTGAATCGGAACGATGGAACTACTTCGAGATTGTTGTTTATTTGGTTCAGTTTGTTTGTGTGGCTCTTTTGAACCAGTAAAATGAACAAATTGAATGAAACCAAACAAATGAACTAGTTCGCTGAATCGGAACGATGGAACTTATTCGAGATTGTTGTTTATTTGGTTCAGTTTGTTTGTGTGGCTCTTTTGAACCAGTAAAATGAACAAATTTAACGAAACCAAACAAATGAACTAGTTCGCTGAATTGGAACGAGTGAACTACTACGCTGATTGTTGATCACTTCGTTTGTGTGGCTCTTTTGAACCAGTAAAATGAACAAATTGAACGAAACCAAACAAATGAACTAGTTCACTGAATCGGAACGATGGAACTACTTCGTGATTGTTGTTTATTTGGTTCAGTTTGTTTGTATTGGCTCTTTGGAACTAGCAAAGTGAACAAATTGAACAAACCCCAACGAATGAACTAGTTCGCTGAATCGGAACGATGGAACTACTTCGAGATTTTGTTTATTTGGTTCAGTTTGTTTGTATGGCTCTTTTGAACTAGTAAAATTAACAAATTGAACGAACCCATACAACTTAACGAACTAAACGACAAAACTGAACGAATTGAACCAGTAAAGGAACCAAATTGAACGAATTGAACAACTAAACAAACAAATGAACGAATTAACTTGTGAACTAATGAACAAAATGAACTACTAAACGTAATCCCTTCAATTGAATAACAATACACAGCTCTAGTTCATCGTTCTTCTTGTCCTTCGCCCTCAAGGGCATTAAGCCATCCAAGCAAAAAAATAGCCTCCAACTTAACGACGATCCACTCTTGCTGGCCAACTTCAATTCAATTGCATGTTCATCCCATCCCCCCCAACCATCAACCGCATCATCCAACTCATTCCATTACCCGATTAAAGCTCGCTTTCTCTTTCTGTCTTGGGTAAAAAATGAAATGATAAATTTGATGGGAATTTAATTAAGAGTCAAACCTAAGGACAGGTAGACAGGCCGTCGTGGTGGGTGAGGGGTACACAGAGAAGGGCAAAACGGGGGATTACAAACTGAAAACACCAACTAACTATAATTCTAGGTAGCACATTTTCCCTCCTTGCTTCCCCGAATTCGGAATTGCACACAAACAATTTTGTGGTATTTTTGTTCTTTTTTGACTTTATTGGGTTTCTGGTTTCTTTGGTACTCGGCGTTTTCGGTTCTTGATAAACTTGGCTCAAACCCGCCTGCGTCACACTTCGAGTGTGTGGGCGTAGACGACCGAGAGGGGGCGGGCGGAGCGTGGGGGGGGGGGGAATGATAGAGGTAAATTTTGTGGCTAAACATTGCAATTAAAGTACAGTTGAAATTGAAATTTTGCAAGCTTAATTGATGGGCAAATTGTGTCTCCCAACAGGGACTGTCGGATGACATGGCCGACACCCCACCCCACTCCACCCCTGTCTCCCTTAACGCCCTTGGGACTTCGATTCGAATAATGGTCGCAATTAAAGTGAATCTGTGTACGTCGAGATTCAGTTATCCGAAAGTTATTTGATTTTACTTTTGTGAAACATGAATCCGATGGGGGAAAGGGTTGGGATGGGGTTGGTGTGGGGTTTGGGGGATTCACAAAACTTGCTAATAACACATTGGAATGTGATATTGAAAAAGTTTTTGCAACAATAAACTATATAGTATGTATTATTAGTATGTACTTTGATGTTGAAGTTTTTTTTTTTTTCAAAAGGTCAGAATAAAGTTTGCATTATAAAAACTTTTATATACGAGTTTGGCCTTAATATTGTTTTTTTTTTTATAATTTTTGTGTTCAATCAATCAATCAATAATTATTTCATTAATTATTTATACATTTTTTTAGCCAACTTTTGTTGGTTTAAACACAAAAGTGTTCAAATCACATTTATTTTTAGTTGTTTTTTTTATTTTATTTTTTAATGCAGAATATTTTATTTGTATTCTTTAGATTTATTAAATACTTATAGAACTGTGATTAATAAAGGTAAAATACTTCTTTTTTTTTTTAATAATATGATAAAGTAAAATATTTTATTTTTTTTTAAAATTATTTTTATGGTAAAGTGCTTTGATTAACTTTGATTTAAGCATTTATGTTTTTTGAATTTAATTAATCTTTATTTTTGAATTTAATTAATCTTTAATTTTTGTTAAATTTAATTAAAGCTATATTTTTTAAATGTTTTTAAATTTAATTTAGTTTTTAATTTAATTATTCCATTTTTTTTTAATTTAAAAAAAATCAAATTTTTATTATTTAATTTTTTTCATTTTAATTAATCTTGAATTTTTGACATTTTTTAAATGTATTTTAAAACAAGAAAAACTGCATTTTTGAAATTTAATGAAATTTTAATTTTTTTTAATTTAGGTAATATTTTATATATATTTTTTTTATTTTAATCAAATTTTTTTTAAATTTATTTTAAAAGATTTAAAATGATTTTTTTCTCTTTTGTTGTCAATTTCCTTGTACCTAATGTTGAGAATAATCGTTTCAATACAGATTGATTCATTGAAAAGTCACTCTATATATATATATATATATAGAGTCAGATTCGCTGTCACGCACATCACGTACTACTAAATATATATATATATGTATATATGTATGTGGCTTGTCGGATTTCTTGGTTTTGATTTCGGTTTTGGTCGAGTGAAATATTTATGGCAGGTAGTTTGCCGGGTGGATGGCAGGGATAGGGAGAGGGAGAGGGAGAGGGTGAGGATGAGGGAGGGAAGGGAAGGGAGAGAGGTTGCGCTTGTGGCACGATTCAATTGCTATGCTAGTTATTTCTTTCAATGTGCATCGCTTCAGTCTCCCTCTCCCTCTCTCTCTCTCTTCCCCCTCTCTCTCTCTGTCTCTACCTCTTCCTCTTCGTTTTCTTTGGCTCTGCTTCTTTCGTGGCTCTTCGTGCTTGACCAAAATTTGTATGGAAAAATGCAATGAATTTTTTAAACGTTGATTGCTTGTGGCATGTGGAAGTATCACTATTTTTCGTCCTTCTCCATCCTCACCTCCCTCTGCCATTGCTTCATCAACAACTCTTCTCATTCATTCACAATCGAATGAAATGTGAGCAGATCTGTTGAGTTGTTGTTGTGAATTTCTGTTGATTGGAATGCGATTATTGTGAATGTTGTTGGTGTTGCTGCTATTTTGGTATGTACGATTGCACTTTCAGTTATGGCATAGACCACGACAACTCGACTATGTAATAGCCCCACCCCGCCCCGACCCGACCCGCACCAACTGAATGTTTGTCATTGTCGTGTTTTGCATACAAAATGATACCAAGTATGAGATAGTAGTTGTTGTTGTTGTTGTTCTGCTTTGTTATTGTAGATTGTGCACAGCGCAAAAAAAACATAACTCAATACAAAAACACAAATAAGTAACAGTTAACATTCATTTAAGAGGAATGCAACAACACTAAATAGTCAAAACTTAACGACAGAGAGAGCCAGTTGACGAAAGAGAGCGCGCGCGAGAGATCGAGAGAGAGCGAGAGAGAGAGCATGCATGTTTTCATTCATTTATATTGATTACCCACCATTGCTTGAGGATGCGCATTTTTGCAGTTATTATTTTGCTGTTTGTTTTCTTTTTCTTTGTGTTTCTGTGTTGTATTTGTTGCTGTTAGCATATGATGAATGAATACATAACACTA
>JAWNNV010000621.1:0-213001 GCA_035044485.1 Scaptomyza reducta
TACGAGAACACATGAGCAATTGAAACAAAAACTAAATCAAATATGGCCGCGGGACGAGTAGTATAAGCACACAAGTGATAAACGAGCACAAAGAAGAAGAAGGGGGGAGACAAGCTTAACCGTACGTCTACGATTTTTAACAGTGGAGGGGTATTCTTGTTACCTCTCTATCCATTACATTCTCATTGATGTTAAGTAGCTTGCTTGCCTTTGCTGCCGGCTTCGGCGGCATTGAATCGTTTGCTATGTAAAACTACAAGGACATCTCTATGTATAAGGCTTCATTGAAGGCGTGTGCCAACAACAAAACAAAAGCAATTACAATAACAAAGCGCCAGCAATCGCTGCTCGAAGGCTTAGTGGCGATTTACCCAGGCAATTGACTTAATGAATTCGCTAACTTGAATCAATACTTTACCAACGAATTTCCACCGACTATGCATTAATGCTTCTCAAGGTTAAACCCGGCTATTGCCTCACTCTCCTTGAACGGACAAATGCAAATTTTTAGCGCGAAATTTGTCTGTGGTCCGCACAGCTTGTGTTCGCCTATCTATTATTAGACTTTGAGCAGGAAGCAAAGCCATTTTCTGTGCTTGTTGCCAACTGCGCTACGTTAACAGAGCTCTGTTAAGTCGGCACTGTTAAGTGGCCGGCACGTGTTTCTCTCACGCCGTTCAGCTCACACACACAACGATGGGAATTTTTTGATTTTGTTTTGATTAATAGTTTCGCTGTGGCGCTTATCAACAGGACTCTACGCACTCACACACACACAGACACACACACACACACACACACACACACACACACACGCACACACACACACACACACACACACCCACACACAACACACGCACACACACACACGCACGCACACACACGCACACACACACACACGCACACACACATACACAGATAGGTGCAACATTGCCACGTGGCTGGCAGATCTCTCGCTCTCACTCTCACTCGCTCTCCCTCTCCCTCTTTCTCTCTCTCTCTTTCTCTGTCGCTCTATCGTCCTGCGCTCTGTTTACAACAGTGCAGCGTTGCACAATACTTGGCCACGGTTAACTAGCATTTGGCGCCCTGCAGCTTCCAACATCAAACATGTTGCACTCAACTGTTGCCTTCTCACTCTGTCATTGCCCCTGCATCAAAACAAAAACAAAAAAACAAAAAAAAAAAAAAGAAACCTACAACAAAAAATAAACTATTACATAAGTCGGTTCGCTCCACCTACACACAACTGCCAGTCAATTTACATATGTACTATATATATGAACGTATATATACGTATATGGCCGATCGGACAACGAATGAAATGTACGAAATATTTGCTGGTATGCGTGCTTGTTTTAATTGCTAGGCGTTGTCTCGAATTCCACTTAAATGTTGCCTGCTTTTTGGGGCAGGTCCGGGTTTCGTTTTTATTATTTCATAACACATTTGCACGAATAGAATTCGCCATAACATTTAGCAACTAAACAAGGGTTAGCTTTTGTGTTTAACTACTAACAACAAAATGCATTTATGTACATATTCGACAGGCATTATTCTTAAATATTACGTTCTTGATTAATCTACATATTTTCTGTGAAACTTATCTCTGGGCTAAACATAAAACTGGTTAAGTTAATCATGCTTCAAAATACTTGAGTTTTTGGTATGCTATACATGTTTTATGTTTTGAAAAGCTTATGTCTTACTCAATGTAGTTTTTTAATAATTAGTCATAAAACATATAAATTTGAAAATCTGTAATCAAAGTTAAACAAGTTTTATGCATACAAAGTTGTTAACATATAAAAAAAGCTTAAAAAAAATATTAATAAAAAAAGCTTTTTAATATTTAGTCGTAAAACATATAAATTTGAAAATCTGTAATCAAAGTTAAACAAGTTTTATGCATACAAAATTGTTAACATATAAAAAAAGCTTAAAAAAATATTAAAATAAAAAAAAAATAAAAAAAAAATCCATAAAATTATTAAACTTATTTTTCCAACGAAAAAATATTATTTATATATTAAAATTATTATTATTATTAAAATATATTCAAATAAAAAACCTTGAAATATTAAAACTTTACTTTTATCTTAGTATTTTCACATTTTTAATCGACAAAAAAAACCTTTTTATCATCATATAATTAAGGAAAAAAACAAAAAAATCTACTCTCATGTTCTAAAAACAATATTTGATAAATAAAATATATATATTGCAATATTAGCGTTAGCAAAGCGTTGTTTAAACCGTTAAAACTCCTCCCCTTGCAACATGTTTGGCGTAAACTTCCCCTGCATTGGGCTCCCTACAGAGAATTTACTCCGCTACCTTTGGCCATTGCAATGACTCTTGTTATTGTACTACATGTCACCTACATACACACACACACGCACACATACATACATACATCGCTGTCACGACGGATGCGTGCGTCGTTTACATAGGCTCCAAATTTTAGCTGGCAGCCAACCAACGTCGTGCATTCATGTCGCCTACATTGCTCGGCACATACAAGGGGTAGGGGGTGCAGCTCGTCGTCTCATTCGTCGGTCGGTTGTGACAAGGCCCTCATACCGCCCGCAAGCCGAGGTTTGGCATACAATGTTGCTCGTTTTTAGACTCGTGGCCGAGTCGAGCTGAGCATAAGCCTAACGAGGCAGGGCGAGGCGAGGCGAGATGTGTTGGGAGGGCGGAGCGTATGCGTAATATTTACAAACGAAAAAATAATTTTAATGCATTTAAAACACTTTCATGCTTGCTATCTCTACTTTTAGTTGTTATGGTTGTATAGTTTTTGTTGTTGTTGTTGTTGTTTAAACCAATCACCAGAGCTCTGTTTCATCAATTTTAATCTTAATTAAATGTCATTTTAATACCACTTTAAATTGCTTGTTTATTTGCACACTTTCCATATAGTTTTTGCTGCTGGCTGCGTTTTGACAACTATTCCACAGAGAGAGAGAGACAAACTACTATTGCGAATAAGTTAATACAATTCCCCAAATGCAGCAAACTAATTTAGCTGAAATGTTTTTGCTTACAAATGTGATGACTTTGGCGGCAGCTTTTCATCATCAGAGAATTTTAGCAAAAAAAAAAAAAACTTGTTTTTGCCAAAAACATATCCAACGATATTTGCAACCTACAGATCCAGCTCCTCCTCCTGCTTCCCCTCCTTCGTTTTGTGTGTGTTTACATTTTCTGGGGCATTTCGTGCATTTCGCATTACAGCTGGCGACAAGCAAATGACTCGCCTTCATCACGTATGTGTGTGTGCGAGTGTGTTTGTGTGTGTGTGTGATTCTTGATGAAAATGCCAAATGGTTTGTGTGTCTTTATGCGAATTGTTCTTGTTGTTGGTTTGTTCTCTGTTGTTTTTAGTTTTTAGCAACTGCATATTTAGCAAGCAGATAAGCAGCATTATACTTAGCAGCTACATATATCTATGTATATATGCATGTATGTATGTTTGTTTGTTTGTATGTGTGCAAGCAGCTTTAGTTATCCAAAAGAATTAGAAAATGCACGGGCACAATAACGAAAGAAACAAAGCCAAACAACATCAAAACAAATTACTTAAAAGATGTGAGTTTCAAAAAAAGCTTTTTAAACTTCAATTTTTAAGTACATTTTTTTGGTTTTACATTTAACAAACGTGAATTAAATAAATAATTAACCATTTTGTATACTTTTTATACCCTGAAACCATTCAAAATGTGTAACAAGTGTTAATGGTTGTGTGCAAAAGTATGTAACAGGCAGAAGGAAGCATCTCCGAGCCCATAAAGTATATATATATATTCTCGTCGATATAGCCATGTCCGCCGATCTCAGAGACTTTAAGAGCTAGAAACAACAGATTTGCAACATAAGCTCGCCTTATCACTAGGCAGTGCAAGTTTGTCTCAAATTTTCGATAACTCTTTCCGTTTGCGATATACACATGTTATCGATAACAACAAAATCTTGAACTTTGAAAACTTTGTGACACAGTTTAAAACATTAGACGACATAATGAGAATGTGTGAATTTTTATTGAAATCGGTTGATAAACACCGGAGATATGGAACATTGAAGTTAAGCCAAGTATGTAGTATTCGCACACAACCACTCACACACACTGGCATGAAGTGACTGTACGCGTTAAGTATAGAGTCTAGTCGGCATTCCTCGACTATTCATACTTACTTGTTTACTCTTTTTTGACTAATTAGCTGTTGTAAGAACAATTTTAATTCCCCTTTGAGTTAGTTTTCTCATCAAATATTTCACTTGCTTCAAAGTCGATTGTTCGCCAACGTTCTCAAACCTTCGAAGAACAACTACACAAAAGTTAATCGAATTCACAGAACAAGATAAATCATTAGTATCTGTATTGGCGGAAACTTATTTGTTAGTTTAAAAATAATTTTTGTTTTATTTTCACAAAAAAAAAAGAGTTTCGAGTTGAGCTTTATTTGCCAAACTTTTCATGCTAAGTAACTAACTTCTAAATAACCTAAAAAAAATCTTAAACTATCTGAAAGCAAGTTTTGGGTAACATGCAATGCGCTTTTCTCCTGGCTGCATTGTTCATTGGACATATTTAAATCCCGTGCATCCTGTTAGGCAAAGTCGCTTAAACAACAAGCAAAGCCGAACAAAGATACAGGACACGGGCAACAGGATGTGCAACACTTGCAAAAGTCTGTAAATCTGCCGACTGCTTAATTTTAATTATGCGCCGCTTATAAATTCAATTGCATTTAACAATTACAAACAAAATTTTGCTGTTTGCTGGCACAAAACTTTGCCACAGACACAATTTTTACAGGATTAGTTGCCAGCCAGCAAATGGGAAATTAATCCGCACAACTTTTGAACAGCAGCAGCAGCACAGAACCAAAAGGACACAGGCCGCGCGTTGTATCCTTGAAAATGGCTTGTTAAACAAGAAACTTGAAATTTGGAGCGGCAAAGTGTTAGATATTCAAGGGCTGCCAAAAAATACGCTGGCCCTAGCACTTGACTTAATGATGATGATGATGATGATGATCATAATGGGATTTGGCATTGTGTGCGACAATTGTACCGTGAATTAATTATTCATAATGCACTTGAATGAAGTGCACAAAGGCTTCCTTCATTCACTTCACTTCAGTTGAGTTGAGTTGAGTTAACCTTAAGCAAATATTCATTTGTGTTAGGCTCGATAAGAAAAAAAGAAAAGCCTTTCACTAACCTTGAGCCTCACTAAGATGGCCAAGATGGACATCAAAACTTTGGCTGGAAATTAAAATTCAAATGCATGTCTGCTAGCCGCAGGCACAACTCCACACAAAAACCCCAGCTAAGGCACAGAAAATTGCCAAATAGAAAATAGGAAATGTCGCAGACTTTCACTGACAACAACAACGACGTAGAGTTGTTCTTAGAAATTGAGAATCGTGCGCAAAATTATAAATTATTAATCGTAGACGCATTGTATTTGAATTAACATTGGGTAATTTATCCCAACTTCATTTTGGCGCGACGTGCGCAAGTTTTATGCCAGGCAGCAAATGAAATTTCTACCAAAGAACAAAAAAAAGAAACAAGTAAGAAGGCTCTAGTCGAGAAAACTCGACTAGACGATACCCTGAAGCCTATACTTAACGCGTACAGGTAGTATGTGTGTTCAATGTTCCATATCTCCGATGTTTTTCAACCGATTTCAATACAAATTTCACAGATTGTCATTATTTCGTCTAATGTGTCAAACTGCATCTCAAAGTTTTTCAAATTCAAGATTTTGTTGTTATCGATCACATGTGTATATCGAAAACGGAACGAGTTATCGAAAATATTCCATATCTCCGATGTTTTTCAACCGATTTCAATACAAATTTCACAGATTGTCATTATTTCGTCTAATGTGTCAAACTGCATCACAAAGTTTTCCAAATTCAAGATTTTGTTGTTATCGATCACATGTGTATATCGAAAACGGAAAGAGTTATCGAAAATGTTCCATACCTCTGGTGTTTCTGAAACGATTTAAATACAAATTTCACAGGTTGTCATTATTTCGTCTAATGTTTCAAACTCCATCACAAAGTTTTCCAAATTCAAGATTTTGTTGTTATCGATAACATGTATATATCGAAAACGGAAAGAGTTATTGAAAATTTGAAACAAAGTTGTACTGCCTAGGGATTAAGTGAGCTTATGTTCCAAATCTGGAGTCTTTAGCTCTCACAGACTCTGAGACCGTCAGACATGGCTATATCGACTCGGCTGATCAAGAATATATATACTTTGTGGGGTCGGAGATGCTTCCTTCTGCCTGTTACATACTTTTGCACAAAACCATTCTACCCTTCTTACCTATTTTCAATGCGTTCAAGGTATAAAAAGAAATCGCAGCATGCGAAAAGAAAAACTAATTTCATGAAAATGCAACTTGAACTGTGAAATAGTTTTTAGCCACAGCTAGAGCTGTCCCCAAAGGCGGCAATTGTCAAACAATTGGCAGCTTGTTATCGGCCACTCGTTTTGGCCCTCTGGGCATGTTGGGTTTGTGCTGTTTCTTTTTTTGTGGCACACCTTCGCTTTTTTTTCTCAAATTAGATGCTGATAAAAATGTGTGTGTATTAGCTTGTCTAAAAACTTTTTCAATTGCCTGCAAAGATATATGTGAAGGAACTAAGCTAAGAACTTATACGGCAACTGTTGTAGATTTGGTAAGAGGAGTGTTTTAGTCGAGTGGGTTTAACTAGTGGATACTGTGTCCTTATATAAAAGAACTGTTTAACAATTTTCCATTTCAATAAAGCTGCAATATAATCAATAGAAACAGCGATAACATCTTACATTTATCGATAGTTATCATCTGACCTTCTAGAAAATAAATGTTTAACAATTTTCCATACCAATAAAGCTGAAATATAATCAATAGAAACAGCGATAACACCTTACATTTATCGATAGTTATCATCTGACCTTCTAGAAAATAACAGTTTAACAATTTTCCATTTCAATAAAGCTGAAATATAATCAATAGAAACAGCGATAACATCTTACATTTATCGATAGTTATCATCTGGCCTTATATAAAATAACTGTTTAACAATTTTGCATTTCAATAAAGCTGAAATATAATCAATAGATAGATAGCGATTACATCTTACATTTAGCGATAGTTATCATTTCACACACACACTTTAAGGACTTTAAGCTTATTCTTTTCCGCTTGCCTTCATGAAATCCTCATCTTAAACGATGCTTATAGCTAACACCGAATTGAAATTCAATGCTTAACAACTGAAGCGTATTGAAAGTTTAAGAAAAAGTCTAAATGGATATGCAAGTGAGAGCAGCTTGTGGCCAAGTTGGCCTTTGAATACCGAAGCCGAGGAATACGTTGAAAATTTCAGTTAGCAGTTAAGAAACGTTTTCAATTTAAAACTTGTGAAAATTGCATGCATAAACCGTGCTGGCATTTAATTTCTCATTAAACGGCAAAAGACAGGACAAGCCACAGGAGCAGCGAGAAGAGTCTGACAGCGTCAATTGTAATATATATGAAAATATGCAATTATAATTTACAGTTTGGTTGGCTTTTTTTGGTTGGTTTTTTCCGATCTAGCTCGCTTGCCACATAAATTGCGGAAATTGCTGGTGCAACTTTGTGCATGCAACGCGTACGCACATAAAAAAAAAACATGACCAAAAAACTTTGATGCTTAAAATGGCGAGAAGTTGAGTCTTGTTTTTCCGAGCGCCTGCTAATCCGGTAGAAGCTTTACCAAAAACTCCAAGGCGGCGGCAAGCACTTAACAATTAACTTGACTTGCACCTGCCGCGGCCGCTATGGCGTTGCATGCCCCGCACGCACGCAACACACACACACACACACACACTCTCTCGAACTGACACGACGCGTAATTTATGTTAAGCGTCGCATTTTTATGTTCAAACAAGCGAAGAAGCTGCTTATTATACTGCATGCAGCAAGCATCCTGCCAACTCCTGCCATTCTCAACTCATATCAGCGTCTTTGGTGCTGGCAAAAAGTTAATTGAAACACATGCAAGAATGAAACCTGACAGCGATGTCAGCTGCCTTGCCCAAGTTTATGCGAACGAATATTGTGATTAACTCGAAACACAAACGGAAAAAGCTTCAAGTCGACTGACTGACTGCTATCGAGGTACAGCTGAAGCGGTAAGGCATATCCAACTTAATATTAGGCATAATGATAGACTATGGAACGTACATAAACACTTAGATAAGTTTTTTTCATATGTACATAAATTTTTATGTCAAAGGTTACTTAGATAAGTTTATTCAAATATGTATTACCTGTAGATGAATTTTGATGTCAAAGGTCAAAGGTAATAAACACTTAGATAAGTTTTTTCGTATATTTATTGCCTGTACATGAATTTTGAGGTCAAAGGTTATAAACACTTAGATAAGTTTATTCATATATGTATTACCTGTAGTTGAGTTTTGAGGTCAAAGGTCAAAGGTTATAAACACTTAGATAAGTTTATTCATATATGTATTGCCTGTACATGAATTTTGAAGTCAAAGGTCAAAGGTTATAAACACTTAGAAAAGTTTATTCATATATGTATTGCCTGTACATGAATTTTGAGGTCAAAATTTCAAAGGTTATAAACACTTATAAACATAAATGATATTGAATGAACACAAAAACCGACTAATTATATCGCAATATATTGAATTATAATGAAACAAAGCTTTTAATATGGGTTAAAAATGTTTTACAATTAGTTCTCACACGCATGAACATCTCGATATACGGATGGACAATGAAAATTGACTTCATTCTTTTGCCATTGCAGCCGCTCTTAACATGTATCTCAATACGCAATCGCTCGATGATGGCGGTTATGCATAAAAAGGCAAACCCAAGGCAATTGCTGATCGCCAATGAAATTATAAATAAACGAAAAACGTGCAATTTAATTAAGTACGTGAATACGACGCCAACACTTATGTATGTATGTGTATGATACATGAATAATAATGTAAAAAAAAAGAAGAGAAAATATAAATAAATATGAAATAAAAAAGTCAACGCAATCGGTGCAAACGCTGTATCGCATTTATTAAATTAACAACAATATTATGGCCACATTGAGCGTTGTTCTGACCAATTATGGCGACAAAGTGTCTTCATTAAATTATATATTCATGAGCTTAACGTAATTTGCATGACAATGCACTTTATGAAGTACTTTGTGCCATTAAATTCACAAAAAAAAAACAACAACTTTATTCAAACCATAAAACAAAAAAAAAAATGAGACAGAAAAAATAATAATAAAACACAAAATCTGTTGGCCATAATTACAAATGGCCAGCGGCTCATTGACACTTACGAACTGTAAATTAACAGTTATTGTGGTTGCTTTGATTGTACACAACACCAAACCGTGCACAAAATAACATAAATTGCATTCCAGCTTTAAAGTGGCAAATTGATAAATTGATAAATCGGCTAGCTTAACTAAGACCTCAGTTGCCAGCCCATAAATAATTTCATTCGATACGCAACAACCAATGCGCAACAGATTTCCAACACACAACAAACAATTTATCGTTTCGCCCGCTCTCCCCGCTATAACTAAATGTATGACTAAAAAACAAAAAAAAAACGAGGTCCAACTCTTGGGTGCGTTTGTTTTATTAATGGCCAACATTTTTGATTTGAAAATTTGTATACAAAAGCAAGCTGAAAGCGAGCAAGAAATAATTAATTTGCATGTGTGATTATTTTTATTTAAATACACACACACACACACACAGTCGCACACAAATGCAAACGTGCCGTCGCGAAAGAGAATTCATTTTTTAATGCCCTGCGGCGCTGAAAAGTATGCTACAACTATTGCCATGCGTTGAGCGTGCGCTTCAACGTGTGTGGGTGTGCGTGTGTTTGCTTGTGTAAATTAAATTTGCATATGCATTGCATATTTCTTTACTATGAGCAATGCAATAAAAAAAATACACATACATCTATATTTTAATAAATTCTCTGTTTTAATTTGTTTTTATTTATCAACATTTGATTGTGATTTTTTCATATATAAATATTTATTAATCTCAGAAAAGATCAAGGAAAATTAAAAAATATATATAATAAAATATATTAAAAATAGAAAAATAATTTTTATTTTTTTATAAACATTTATAAACATTATAAATTTAGAAACTAATTTTTTATTTATTCGAAGCTGAACAGATTAAGTCAGAAAAACATCAGGATTTCAATCCTTTCACATCTGTAATAATTCGCATTTATTAAATGAATATTTATTTGTTTTGTTTTTACTGTGTGTAAACATGCTGATAACTGTGTAAATGGCCAGAGATTAACGCAATATCAACGACATTTCCATTTGCAGCTGACAAAAGTCACAGCTGCTGCATATCAACGAGTTCAACTCAAAATACTACTATATATATATATGCATTATATGGTACGTGCACTCTATAAGTTATTGCCCAGGCAGACCCAAACGGAATACAAATACTTCAAATACACATTTGTCATGTTCCATTGATGCCACAAAAAGTACAATGTGCAATTGCTAAACCGGCAACATGGCCATTTTATGGACTCAACTCAAGAGAATATATATAAAGCCAGCGTGTGCAATTGCCAGCACTATTTATTTATGTGCACCATTTTGTGTTGCAAATTGGCCAAGTAATGGTGTTGCATCAAGACGAAGGCGTAAAATTTTCGAGCAATTTTCTTTGCTTGTTAAAAAAAGTACAAAACTTGCAAAAATGAACAAACTAACTAAGGAACATCTGTATATTATGTATATATTAAATAAAAATAGTTTCGTTAAACGAAGTTGGGATAATTGGGACGATTGTTGTAATCTAAGCAGACTAGCTTAGTTATGTTTCGAAAGAACAATAATGCCTATCAATTAAAACAATAATAATGAAATTATTCAGCTGTTTAGAGAACACTTCATTTATATCTAATTCTATGCAAAAATTCAATGAACATTTTAAACAATAACTTTATTTTCGAAATAGTATATATGTGTGTGTTGTGTTCATTAATTACAGCAAAGTGGTTTCAACTTCAGTCTCTGTGCTCCAATCCAAACCCAAATCGCATAATCCTGGCCAGGCCCGTTGGGCTAGTCATAGCGATGGTAACGTGAGATATTTTACTAGGATGTCAGATAAAAGAGAGACGAAAAAGGACATCAAGTAGGATCGCTTGTTGCTTATCAAGAATACATATATATATACATTACAATATCAAGTTTATGTACATTAAATATTCAAATATCTTCTTACAAACTATAAAACAAGAACCGGAAACGATACTCATCGCCATTTTGAAGAAAAGAGCGACGAAAAAGGACATCAAGAAGGATCGCTTGTTGCTCAAATATATATTCATTACAATATCAAGTTTATGTACATTAAATATTCAAATATCTTCTTACAAACTATAAAACACGAACCGGAAACGATACTCATCGCCATTTTGGGGTCACTCTCTGTGTGTGTGTGTGTGTTTATGCCACACACGTCGCCGCACAGTGCAAATGCAATGCAAACTTTTGTGCAAATTAACAAATTTTGCCAAAATCCACTCGTCGCAACACAAAAATAAGTTATATTTGCCTATGTCGCAATTTGTTTATGCTACTGCAACATTTATAGAAGTGGGGAGAGGAGTTGGGGAATGTGTAGCCTGGCCACAAAATGCTACAAACAATTTTGTGTTTTTCTTTAGTAAATAACACGACACGAGTTTGGACTTTGACACTTTTTATATAGTATTGTTGTTGTTGCACACAATTGCGGCATGCAAATTTAATTTGCCACAACGCCTGCAGGCAATCCGGATCGTTATCGTTCTGTCTACATGTCCGCACTCGAGTGTCCTGCAATTCACAAAAACTCATTTGATTAAATTATACACCTTTTTGTTTGTTATTTTTCTTCGCATTTTGTTGAATATTAAATCAGTGGCAAATAGTCGTATACACAATTTTTAAGTAATTTACCAAAAATGTGACAGAGCACAAACAAATCTTTCGAGGCTTAGCTAAAGTAATTACATTTCAAATTTGCAAAATGTGTTGAAACAGGTCAAAAGCCAAAACACACAAGTTTCACAATGTGGCAGCTGCGTCGTGGCACGTTTTTCCAATTGGCAACACAAAGATGTCTCGTCTCTGCCGCAGAGACTTCATCCATGCTTCATTTATATGTTGATGACAAAATTTGAATGCAATCAAAGCCCAAAGCCTTCGGGGAGCAACAATACGCATTTAATGCATTCAAAGCGAACAGCTTTAACTTGGATTATGTTTCGGATTTTTCTTTAAAGCAGCAGCAACAACTGGCTTCAAGTTTTCACAATTCTAAAGCTCCTAACAAGCCTCGCGCCATGCACGTAGCATGTGAAAGGCGTGAGTTGAGAGTTCAGCGTGGGAGTGCAAGAAAAAAGAAACTTAAAGGCATGCTATTGACTAGGAGATGCCCTGTAAACACGCAAAGAGACTCAGTTCAAGTAAAAGAGCTTATGTTGAAGCTAAGCAAAGTAAAGTTAAAAGTTAAAGTTAATAACTTATGCTCAAAAAACTGTTTTTCCTTTTGAAAATCAACTAAACATACTTTACCTATACCTAACAGTGAGTCACATAGCAATAGCATGAAAATTTGTAATACCCCTCAATAAAATCTGCATTATTTTTTTTTGATTGTTGACCCACAGCTCATCTGCAGTCTTTGTTGTGGCAGTTTGGTTTCATTTCATTTGAAATTAGTGGCCACTGGCACAGCATAAAAATGCAAAACACAAACGCAGCAAAATGTCTCATTTGCAATGCTTTCATTACCAGCTGCTTTAGGGCAGCACAGTAAAAAGAACTGCTAGTGTTTTATTGCCAGCCTAAAAGTATGCAATAATTTTGCAATGCAATTGCAATAAAGTGCGCCAAGATTGCGCTTTGGCAGAGCAAACCGAGCCAGTCAAACGCAATTGCAATGTACTTGAAATAGATTTTTAATAGTCCAACTGACAACAGAGCTTGACAAAACTGCACATTCAGTTTTTGGATGGCACACACACACATACACAAACGTTTGAAACGTCGGTCTTTGTTGACAGTCGGAAAAACATTTATGCGATTTTGTCGTTAGACGAGCACAAGAAGCAAATAAAAATTTATGAAAACAGACAAATATGAAAAATGTGCATTTGTCGTTTACTCGCATAAAGCATTTAGACCGAAAACTCGAAACGAACAAGCAGGGAGAAGAAGTTTGTGAGGGCGGAGGGAGTAAATATAGCAATTGTCAAAATGAATTAATGTTTAACTGCACAAAGTGCACACACAAGCAGCCTAAAGTATGCAATAGTTTGCTGTCTGTCCATATTTATGCTGCTGCATTTGAAATGACCCAAGTAGTAATTTGCTGGCCAATATTTTGTGGCCTGTCAGTCAGTTAAACGGCAACAAAAAGACACAGATGAAAACAGAAACAAGCAATTCGAACGTGGATAATAAAGTGCCAAATAAATGAAAAATAGCTGTGTGTTGAGAGCGTATGTTCTCTCTTCCGGCTTTTATTACAAAACACACTTAAAACACACACATACACACACATTGAGAAGTATATAAAAAAAAAAAGACGCAAATAAATAAAACGTAAACTGCCAAACAATTGAAAATTCTCACAATAGTCTACGGCACGGACTTAAGTGCTTACTTGAAGGCAGCCAAAGCGATGCCTCAAGAGCAAATTCAATACTTAAAGCGAGATGAGGATGTTGTGGGTGGGACTCCAACTCTAGACGACAGGATTACAGGCAAATTGCAAACGTCTTTGCATGTCTCGCACACACACAAACAAACATTTAGCAAACTAATTTTATTGTATACCACATTCATGAGCACTCTGATCGCCTCGGCTATCCTTGCCGCCCATGCCCACACCCTTTGCCAATCGTGTGCAAAAATTTTAACAAGAAAATTGTTTAAGTGTTTCGTCTTAAGTGGCCCCCAATGAAGACATGCAGCCGGCCAAAAGCAAATGCTTAGCCAACGGCTTTAAGCCAAAGCACAGCATGATGAAACATGCTTTCTAGCTTGACTTTAAAGAAATGTTTAACGAGCTGCCATTTTGACAGGCAGCTGTATTGTGTGACCATAAGTTGAATCTGTTTAGTATTGTTCAACACTTAAAAGATATTTAAAATCTATCTTGATTAATATTACAACTTAAATATATGATAAACAGTTGAAAATGTGTAGGAAGGCTATAATGGTTGTGTTTAACGAGTTTCCCTTTTGACAGGCAGCTGTATTGTGTACCATAAGTTGAATCTGTTAGTATTTTTCAACACTTAATATATATTTATTATCATTTCTGGCTTAATATTTCACTTAAATGTATGATAAAAAGTAGAAAAATGTGTAGGAAGTATATAATGATTTTGTGCAAAAGCATGTGACAGGCAAAAGGAAGCATCTACGAACCCATAAAGTATATATATTCTTGATCAGCATCAACAGCCGATTCGATATAGCGTCGATCTCAGAGACTATAAGAGCTAGAGACTCCATATTTGGAACATAAGCTCGCCTAATTCCTAGGCAGTACAAGTCTGTTTTAGATTTTCGATAACTCTTCCCGTTTTCGATATACACATGTTATCGATAACAACAAAATCTTGAGTTTGGAAAACTTTGATATGCAGTTTGATACATTAAACTAAATAATGACAATCTGTGAAATTTTTATTGAAATCGGTTGAAAACCACCGGAGATATGGAACATTGAAGTTAAGTCAAGGCGCGTACACACATTCATACTTACAAGCAGTGACTGTACGCTTAAGGTAAAGGGTTCAGGGTATCTTCTAGTCGGGATTTCTCCACTCGAGCCTTCTTACTTGATATCAATAACATTTTATAGTTTTTAAACATTTGTATCGTGAACTTGAAACAAGTTGGCAGTTCCCAAAAGTAATTGATACTTAATGTCAAACTGTTAACACTTGTGAAAAAAGCAGAGAAGTTGCTATAACCTACAAAGTGCTCAAGCAGGCGAAAAACGATCCCAGAAAGAAATCCAATTGATAGCAATAAAAATGCCGCGACTTTTTGGCAGTATGTTTTCCCATCGTTACGATGAGAAGCAAGAAGAGTTCTACGAACGCTATGAAGGTAATAAAAATTAGTAACTATTTTGCGTGAAGAGAGTATTAAAGTGAATGAATCTTAGCGATATGTAAAGTTATACCCAATATGCCACAAATGCCAAGACCCAACATTAGCCAGAGCAGTAACTTTGCCATTAACAATCGAAACAAGTCGCCAAAAGGTGTTCGAAAGTTTAGGAAACTATTTCACTACGGATTGGGCGAACCGAGCACCGATTGGCGCACCGACGACAGTGTGCCCATTGTGGAGCGTCGCCGCATGGAGCTGGCCGGTGACATACAGATCATGGACCTTGAGTATAATCCGACCAGTGAATTCAGTCACACGGTGTGGACCGTCGAAGAGGCGGGTGAGCAGCTCGGCGTATTCAAGGAGACGCCGCGAAAGCAGAGCGATGGCACTAAGCTGGGCCGCATCAAGATGATGACCAAGGCGCGCGGACGACGCAAAAAGCAAAAGAAGCAAAAAGCCAAACTAACACTGGCCAAAAGTCCAGCCAAACTAAAGCAAACACAATCGGAGACGGTGAAGAAACCGATGGATCGGCGTCGCTTGAAGCGACCGGGTGAGGAATTCCAATGCATCGAATGCGTAAGGAAGTTCAATCATGCCTGGATGCTGGTCGCCCACATGCGCACCCACACGGGCGAGAAGCCTTTCATCTGCCCGGAGGAGAGCTGTCAGAAGTCATTTGCGGATCGGTGCGTTCAAATACTATAACTCTCGAAAAAACATATTTATAATTGATTCAATGATTGTTCTTGACAGCTCCAATTTGCGTTCGCATCAGCGCTCCATGGGCCATCATCTGTGGAAGTTTCAGTGCGGCCAATGTGGCAAGTACTTTGGCCAGGAATGCTATCTGAGGCGCCACTCATTGGACGCCTGTCGCAAGTATTTGCTCACATCGAAGCTTAAGAAAACCAAAGATTGAATTGAAGAATAATTGCATTAAAGAATTGTATTTAAAAACTAGTCTAAGTTTAAATACATTTTACTTAATTCAAGAGACAATAAATCTAACTAAATGTCAAATTTCCTTTTCCAAAAAGATTTTCCATATTTTAGTATGATATTTGTTGACATCGAAGCTTAAGAAAAAAAAGATTGAATTGAAGAATAACTGCATTTAAAAACTTGTTTTAGTTTAAATACATTTTACTTAATTCAATAGGCAATAAATCTAACTAAATGTCAAATTTCCTTTCCCGAAAAGATTTTCCATATTTTGACATAATTTTTTTCGACAGTATTTGCTCACATCGAAGCTTAAGAAATCTAAAGATTGAATCGCAGAATAATTGCATTTAAAAACTTGTTTTAGTTTAAATACATTTTACTTAATTCAATAGGCAATAAATCTAACTAGAAATGTTTTCTCGTCAAATTCCCATTTCCAAAAAGATTTTCCATATTTTGACATAATTTTTTTCGAAAGTATTTGCTGACATCGAAGCTTAAGAAAACCAAAGATTGAATCGCAGAATAATTGCATTTAAAAACTAGTCTAAGTTTAAATACATTTTACTTAATTCAATAGGCAATAAATCTAACTAAAAATGTTAACTCGTCAAATTTCCTTGTCCGAAAAGATTTTCCATATTTTAGTATAATTTTTTTCGAAAGTATTTGCTGAAATCGAAGCTTAAGAAAACCAAAGATTTAATCGAACAAGAACTATAACAATAACTAGTTTTAGTTTAAATTCATTTTACTTAATTCAATAGGCAATAAATCTAACTAGAAATGTTTTCTCGTCAAATTTCCTTTTCCAAAAAGATTTTCCATATTTGAGTAGAATTTTTTTCTCTTAAATTTGAAACTAATTTTGAATAGCATCGTCGAAACATGACCAAGTATTTATGCCACATGTGCATGCACCTTAGTTTAGTGTCTCTGTTCCCGAACTCTGTGTTCTTTTTGGCTGCTAACTGCTTAACATTTCAAAGCGTTAGCTGTGGCTATTGGCCAAGTTTTGAAGTGCGTAGACGCAACAGACACAATGCAATTTCGTTCGTTGCAACTAAATTGGCTCATTAGCAGACAAAGAGACGAGTTCTACTTGGGCGGCCCACAAAAAAAACACACACCCACACACACACACACACACACGCATAAATGGATAAAGTTTGAAGTGTGCGGTGCAATGCCAACGGTTCTTAATCAAACAGAATGTGATGGCAAAACTTTTACTCACACACACACACTCATACACACACACACTTGGGTCGATTAATACGATACGAGCTTAGTCGTTGTTGAAAGTTTTTGCTTCGATTGTGGTTAACCTCGGCCGCAGTGTAAATCCCCCACAATGGCCAACGGACTTTGACGGCAGCAGCTGCATGGCCAAATGCAACGGTCGAAATGCAAATAGTTCGATGCCTGCTTGGGCACAACAACAACACCAACAACAACAACAACTACGAGAACATGCGAACAACCTGAGAACGGATAATGCGTTAATTTATGGTTGCAAGATAAACAAATGGCTTGCTGCATGCAGCAGACAAAACGATTGAAACGATTGAAACGTTTGAAATGATTTAAAGGTTTACCCCCAATTACTTAAGAGCCAATCGAACAATGCGGTTAGCAAGTTGTTGCTTTATTAAAGGACCAAAATTCTCGCCTCACATAATAAAATTGTAAAAACACGACATTTTATTGAGGCAACGTCGCCTGCGTCTTTTATTGAACTGCCTGTCCGTTGCAAAGTGAATTTTTATGCCACCCAAATCGCATGCGGCACGTTGCACAGTCACACTGTGCAAGTTGTTGCATGTAGTGGTGGTCTAGAGGTCCTTTGCCATGTTGCCCAAAAACGTTCAACGTATTTTTAAACTAATTTTCCAACTGGGAGCATTTCCAGCCAAAGTGCAGCTGCTTGACTAAGTTATTCCTGGGAGAGGCAGATGGTTGGGGTTTAGTTCAGCCGTAAATTATTTTACCGTTTCAATTTGGCTAGTTGTTGGTAGTAAGATGACCAGCTAAAGCACCATCTATTTTGTTACGTGTTGCATAAAGTTTGACAGCTCGATTTAATTGCAATTTGCATTCAACTTAACTTAGCTTAAAGAACAGAACATTGAGCTCGACAAACTATTCTATTCCATAGAATTCTCACTTTAATTGGTAAAAGAACTTCTGATATTTCGATTAGTCACCGAAAGAATGCTTAAAGGTCTCTAAATATTTTATACATATATTTTTTTTTTAAGCTGAAGTTTGAAGTATATCTTCGGCAGATGAAGTTTGTGTCCAGTTCCAGTATATACATCGATGTAAAGATACAACAATAAACAAGTAAGCAGGCTATACTCGAGAAATCCCCACTAGACCATACCCTGAACTTAACTTAGCTTCAGTGCTCCATATCTCCGGTGTTTTTCAACCGATTTCAATAAAAAGTTCACAGTTTATCATTATTTCGTATAATTTTTCAAAGTGCATCTCAAAGTTTTCAAAATTCAAGATTTTGTTGTTATCGATAACATATGTATATCGAAAACGGAGAAAGTTATCGAAAATTTGAAACAAACTTGTACTGCCTAGAGATTAGGCGAGCTTATGTTCCAAATCTGTAGTCTCTAGCTCTTATAGTCTCTGAGATCATCGCTATATCGCTTCGGCTGTTGATGCTGATCAAGAATCTATATACTTTATGTGGTCGGAGATGCTTCCTTCTGCCTGTTACATACTTTTGCACTAAACCATTATACCCTATTTACCCGTTTTCAATGGGTTCAGGCTATAAAAAGCTCACCAAACTTAGAACTTCATTTTAAAAGATCAATCAACTGTGAAAATGTTATCGATATCGCAAAAAAAATATCGAAAATTGCTATTTAAACAAAGAAAAAGAATTACAAAAAATATATTTTTTCTTTTAGTCTCCATCCATTTTGCTACCTAAAAGCTTACTGATATATGAAAATACTTTTAATACTTGAAAGAACTTGCTTTTAGAAGTTCGATCAACTGTGAAAATGTTATCGATATCGGTTTAAAAGCAACACAAATATCGAAAATTGCTATTTAAACAAAGAAAAAGAATTACAAAACATGTTTTCTTTCAATCTCCATCCATTTTGCTACCTAAAAAGTTACTGCAAATATGAAATAACTTCCAACCTTGCTTTAAGCTTTTGCCTTAAGCTTTTTAATGAGCTTTCGAAGCTCACTTCCTAAACAAATAAGAACTGCTAAGAAATCCACTAAGATAAACTTATTTATACTTCTTTTCTTCTTCGATTTCGCTCTCAAGCAACTTTTTACTCCTAACTTAACATTGTATTTGATCAATTACATTTAGTTTTAAGTAAGTTTTACTTTGTATAACTTTAACATTGTGTTAAACTGTTTTCAATATAATTTTATTAAATTTTAAAGTCCTAATTTATCTGCTATATATATATTTTATTGCATTTCGCCAGCCATTGGCGTGACTTTTGGCAAACGGTTTTGTTTTTGGCTCCAGCGTGTCTGGTAAAATGTCAGCAAAGTTTAAATGCCGCATGCCGTTTATTAGCGCATTTCGTCCTGCACCTGATGGCCATCAAAAAAACCGCCGTGCGATGCTAAATTTCATGCGGTTCATGAAAAGAAACGTCAGCACAGCACCAACGTACACTACCTTTGAAATTTATGACCTAACAAGAAGCAAACTAAACGAAACGAAAGGAAAGGAAAGGAAAGGTAAGGAAAGGAATGGAATGGTAAGGACCAAACCCAAGGCACGTATACAATTTAAGCAGCATTTAACGAACGCACTCGGTCTCCTTGACAAAATTTATTTACTTTGGTAGTCGATAGTTACGCTGCTTATACATTGCATTTACTTCGTCCACAACCGTATGATCCAATTCGACGCACGTTCCATAGTGTTCCTCATCGGAATCGGTTGCTTCGAACTCGCTCCGATGACTGACACTTGCGTCATCAATGCTATAGACTTCACTTCGGATGACGTCCGTCGTGTTACATCTAGATCGCATCGTTGGCATATAGCTGGGCACAACGTGTATATCGGGCTCCTGGCAGGACACCTTGATGCAGCAGAAACAGCAAACGAAGACCAAGATTACACAGACAATTCCCAGGGGAATCGCAATGTAGAGTAAAGGTATTTTTGTATAAAATATCGCTGCTTCGAACAAATACTCCCCAAACATGTCTTCCATTTTTGGACTGGTGCTAAAGTTAATGCTGTGCGTGTACCTCAACCAATTAATCAAAACTAAAAACCAAATAAATCGATCGAAGTCTTTATTCGTATAAGTATATAATGCGGGCTTCTGTAATACTTGCGGGCTCTGAATCACTTTAAAAACAATAAAGAACTTACGGTTAAGTGTGCAATTATAGTTTAATAAGCTGCTTATCAACAGTGCATATCATTTTTAAGCACAGTTCTCATCGGGCGAAGCGATGAAAAAGTTCGTTTCTCTTAAATATTAATTTTTCTGAAAAAAAAAAAAACATTCATTGAATTACTAACAAGTAAGAAGGTTCTAGGCGAGAAATCCCGACTAGACTATACCCTGAACCCTATACTTTACGCATACAGTCACTGCGCGCCTTGACTTAGCTTCAATGTTTCATATCTCTAGTGTTTCTCAACCGATTTCAATAAATTTTCACAGATTGTCAATAATTACTCTAATCTTTCAAACTGCATCAAAAAGTTTTCCAAATTCAAGATTTTGTTGTTATCGATCACATGTGTATATCGGAAACGGGAAGAGTTATCGAAAATTTAAAACAAACTTGTACTGCCTAGGGTTTAGGCGAGATAAGTACCAAATCTGGAGTCACTAGCTCTTATAGTCTCTGAGATCGACGAGCATGGCTATATCGACTCGGCTGATCAAGAATATATATACCTTATGGGGTCGGAAATGCTTCTTTCTGCCTGTTACATACTTTTGCACAAAACCATTATACCCTTTTTACACATTTTCAATGCGTTCAGGGTATAAAAATAAAAACTTTCTCATTACGAATCATTTATTTCATTTTTATCACATTTTTATTTTTATATTATAAATATATATATATATATATTATTTAGCTTGAGAATTTGCTGTTCATTGGCTCAAGTTCAAGATAAGAAATAAAACAATTCAAGTCTTTATATAACTATTGATAAAAAACACAATACAATGTAGTTAATTAACGCTAACAAGCTAACAAATAAAAACATATTTCAAACACTTGAAACGGGAAAGTATGTAAAATTTACGATTATTGTTTGTACTTAGATGCAAAATACTTGAAATTATTGAAATTATTCAGTACTCATGTTTTAATAACATTCGGATTGCCGGTTTCGATGTGATTCCCGCATGCTTGTGACGATGCCAAGTCTGGGACGTTGCAGATTGCTCGATGAAGCTGATTTCTCTTGCTCGACGGCTCGACGACGACACTCACGCACACACAGGTAACAGTAGTAGGTGTAGCAGCTGAGCATTATGAATGCTATTGCCAAAGATGGTATTAAATATATGGCGCTAATGCAGAAATGTTTCGCCTCCAGCCAATCGACAATCGATTGCGTCGTATTCATTGTGGCGATATTTTCTAAGACGAACAGCTCAAGCGCTGTTGGGAAACTGAGGCCGCTGACGCAATTCGCAATTCGAAAGAGTACGTACTATACAAACTGTATATATATATATATATATATATATTGTGTTTTGTGTTTTGTGTGATTCATGCGGAGAGTTTTGTTCGCAAATCTTTTATCATTATCGTCAAACGGGTCGCGCAAATGAGAAACAAGCATCAGCATCGACATCAACATCAGCTCTCAACAAGCCGACCCAATGGGAATACCCTATACGCGAGTACATGATAAACAAACAGTGAGAGAAATGGCGGAGAATGCGCCGTATTCGAACTCCCCGAACGACCTGAACTCCAACGAAAAGTCAATTCAACTTTGAAATGGTTCGACGCGGCGTTTGCCTGTCGCTGACTTTTGACGCTTTATGATGAAGTAAAAACCCAACCACAACAGCAACAACAACTGACATGTGTTGAATAACAACAACAAGTCGTATCTAGGCAAAGTTTTGATTAATTTAAATATAGCCACAGTACATTTTTTTCCCCTTACTGCAGATTATCGTAAACCTTTAATCGCTAGCACATTTTAGCCTTTTTTTAGCTGTTTTTTCTGACCAACTTTGGCATTTGAAAATCCGTTTGTATTGCCAAAAACAAAATCTTTTGAACCGAAAACTGTTATGCCAACTATTTACGGATTTCGGGTTATTTGTCTATATATATATATATATATATTTCTCATTCAAGCTTGTCTTGTTTTGTGTTTTGTTTTTTTTTTTTTGTGGAAATAAGTTTGAACGCACAACACACAAAGGAAATTTCGCATTCAATTTCGCAGGTGTTTGAGTCGATGTCTGCAGATGTGCCAAGGTGCATGTATGTGTGTATTGCTTGTGTCTGTGTGTTGTTGTGTGCCTTTTGCCAATTGTACTGCACGCGAGTTGCATTAAAGTGATTTTTAGCACAGACTTCTGAAGTGCCACAAAATCAATAAAGATGTTCGCTTAAGCTTGAATTTAAGGTTCGTAGCAACATTTTTCTTATTAATAATTAGTTGTGTTCTAGCAATTAATAAATTAAACTTTTAAAAAATGTTTGTTGATTAAAATGGGATTTTTAGTACTGATTGTTTTTGGCAAATGTGTTGCATACTTTGCGGCTGCAACTGCGTTTTGTTTGCCTTTCTGCTGGCATTTATATATCATTTTTTCAAACTTTAATTCCTCGTCGAAGATGATTATTTGAAAATTATATTTTCCTTTTTTTAAATCAAGTATGTTTTTTTTGGTTAATGAGTAAAGTTTTGTTATTCATAAATGTGTTGCTTACTTTGCGGCTGCAGCTACTTTTTGTTTGCCTTTCTGCTGACATACAATATAATTATTTTTCTTATTGTATAATTTTTAAAGTTTAAAAAGCAATTTCACTGCGATTCCGCCATTTTCTTCTCGTATACATTTTGTTCACTCACACTTCAATAACTGAATAATTTTTGGCGACTTTAAGCCCAAAACACACGCTTAAACTGTTAATCAAGATGCCGCCAATAAGGGTTAAAAACTGCAATTGACTCGCATTTGTGTGTAACTGAGACCCGCATCAAAATCACTCAAAGTTTAAGGGGGGAAAAGGAGAGAGTACTTGCCTTGCCACACATCTCTTTGCTTGCTTTGCTTTGCTTGTTTATTTATTTGTTCCTCCCTGCTGCATCTTTTCAACCTCACCCTAAAAACGTAACTGTTTTTGGCAAATGTGTTGCATACTTTGCGGCTGCGGCTGCTTTTTGTTTGCCTTTCAGCGGATATTTTATGGACAGCAGCCAGGGATGTTGATGATATTGTCGATAATGATGGCTGCCACAGACACATTACCCATCCCTCGCTGCCACCAATTTACACCTGCTCATCTAATTAGATGCACAAGTTAAGTTTTCGCCTGTGTGTGAAATTAATTAAAACTTTCGCCGTTTAAAGTAGCCATCGAAAAAATAAGTTGAACTTTTTTATTGAAGCGCGAAAATGAAACGTAAAAACTGCTGCTGCCACACTGAAAACTTTGTGGCAAAGTCAAGTGGCAAGCTTGTTACACACTTACAACATAAATCAGCAGCCGCAAGCTTCTCTTCTCCCACCCCCCTCTGTCTGCCGTTGCCGATTGTCTATCATCGAAGGACATCCGAAGACGAAGAACCATAAGTTTATTGTTGTTGTTTTGGTTTTTGAGCCAAACTTTGAACAAGTTTCGGCATCCCTTTTCGGCTACTTGCTGCATGCTGCGTATTTATGGCATGCCACAAACGTTTATCTAAACTACATAAAGCAATAAAAGTTAAAAGTCAAATAACTGTATATGCTACTTCAACAGTTCCCAGTTCCAGTTGTTGTTGTTGTTGTTGCCCTGTTGTTGCAACTGCTGTTAGGAGCTCTCTATTTACCTCCGAATGTTTTCCAGTGATCTCTGTGGGCTGATTGTGTGCCCTTTAGGCAAGTGTGCAACGGGCTTGTTGCAACATCCAGTTGCCACAAACGAAAACTTTTTCTTTACCCCTTAACCTTAAATTAAGATTTGGTTTTCATATTTTAAAGTTAAGAAAACTTTAATCTTTATATGAAAGAATGTCCTTTAGCGCCTGCAGCGCATTCGAAAGGTCCTTCGAACCGGTTCAAGTTCAAAAACTTTCAACCGGTTATGTATCTGTTTACACTTACAAGCTTTTGAACCTGAACAACACACACACAACGTGCACAGAGATGTGGCATGTGGCAAGCGTATGTGCAACGTCATGCTAGTCAGCGTATCCTTTTAATCCTTTTGGCATTGCATTGAGTTTGATTTCACACGCGAGCACAGAAACAATAATATTATGCCACAAACACTCGACGCCAAAACGAAACATGGCCATGTAATCACACTTGAGCCGGCACCCAGAGTCCGCCCCCAGACCACGCCCCTTCTCCACCCCACTCCTCGTGAGCCGTCACGGGCAGACAGCATGGCCATTCACACAGTCAACGAGATTGCGAAACTTCATTATATGTCCGTTGGTTGTCGGTTGGTGCGGGGGTGGAGGTGGTTGCGGGGTCGGTTGCGGGGGGGAGTTGTGTTTCGAAAGACCCAGTTCCCGTTGCGAAAACCTCAATCCCGTTACCCAATACCACGAACCAGGCACAAACTCAGCCGTGGCCAGTTCTTTTCCATTTCTATTTTCTATTTCTAGTTCTGTTGCTGTTTTGGCTTTGTTCTCGAGCGCTGCTCTTTGTTATACACTTCCGCGAGGGGTCTATGCACTTTGTCAATCAGGTTGTAACATATTTTTAAAATTACTTTTTAGCAAAAAAAAATATTTAAAAAAATTCACAAACTATATAAACAGATCAAGAACTTTAATCAACTACAAATAGCTTAATATCGTAATAGTTTTTTAATAAAAATAAATTTAATGAAAAATACTATTTTAAAATTTTTTGGAATATCCTTAGATTAAGAACACTGTTTATAGTATAAGTATTATCTTTTTATAATAAACTTCTTTTTTTTTTTTTGGTTGGAAAAAAAATAAAAAATAATAATAAAAAATTATTTTAATAAAAAATACATTTTTAATAATTTTTTGGATTTTGATCATATTATCTTCTTAGAATGAACTTTTTTTTTGTTGGAAAAAAAAAACATTTTTAATAATTTTTTAGTATTCACTTGTCTGCAAGGGTATTTAATAAGTCACTATGCTCATAAGTGTTACTTTTTCTATCTAGTTGTTATTGTTGTGCTTCTCGCTGGCATTGAGCTTGAAAATGTGTTTATTATCAGCGCCAACATCGGCATTCACTTCTGCATTCTACATTCGCATTCGCATCTCGATATCTCGCAACTTGGCATCGGCTCCAAGTGCTGCCATAAAATCGCTGAAGCCTTCCGACGCAAACAAGCTGCACATATGTGTGAGCGAGCGTGCAAGTGTGTGCGTGGGTGTGTGTGTGAGGGAGAGAGAGAGGTGCCTGGGGTGCAATTGTTGTGCGTGTTTTTGTTATCTCATCTACTATTTTCCCACTCTCGCTCGTGAAACGAAACGAAACAGAACTGAACTGAACTGAAACGAAGTGGGTGTAAGGAATGCTAATGCCATGATATAAGTACACCTCAGGTGTTTTGTTGTTGCATACCCTGCGGCTGTTCCTTTTACGTTTCTTGTTTTACTTATGCTGATGACATTTGCAGTGTTATTTCTTAGCTAGCTAAGACTTCAAAACGAACCGAACTGAATTGAAACGTGTGCGGCTGCCAAATGAGCTGCCTAACGGTGTCATCTCATGGCTTAGCTGCTCTTTAACCGTACCCACTCGATCCTCCTCTCCTCCTCATAACGCTTTCATTTGCGGCATTCGCTAATATAGCAAGGCACTCAAAACTGATTGCATTCAGTCGTTGCGAAAGGGGTCAACGGGGTGAAAGGGTGTCAGGGTGTCAGGGTTGAGTTTGCATTATGAACGCACTTGCATCGTCACGTTCCATTGACACAGACCTGCAACTGCAACTGCATCTGGTTGCACCTATGTCTGTATGACTCCGGGTTAAACCCATTCAGTTTGGGGTTTTTGGGGTGCACCTTGTCAGCTGTCGCGGCATGTGGCCTTTTAATTGTTTTATAGTCCAGTGTGGACTACGGTAACGGTAACAGGACACACAATCAAGACACATTTGTGGATGACAGACATCCATCAAGGTCCAAATGGCAGCAGCAGCAGGCACTTGGAGTCTATTTAACTTGAGCTAATTGGATTCGTTGATTCTTAAGCACGAGGTGTGGGATTATCGTGCATATAAGGTTTTTTTATTAATATTTGTTTTGTTCTAGCAATTAATAAATTAAAAATGTTTGTTGATTAAAATGGGATTTGTATTACTGATTGTTTTTGGAAAATGTGTTGCATACTTTGCGGCTGCAACTGCGTTTTGTTTGCCTTTCTGCTGACATTTATGTATCATTTTTTCAAACTTTATTTCCTCGTCAAAGATGATTATTTCAAAATTAATATTTTTCTTTTTTGAAATCAAGTATGTTTGTTTTTGGTTAATAAGTAAAGTTTTGTAATTCATAAATGTGTTGCATACTTTGCGGCTGCAGCTACTTTTTGCTTACCTTTCTGCTCACATTTTATGTATTATTTTTCAAACATTATTTCCTTGTCGAAGATGATTATTTGAAAATTAATATTTGCCTTTTTTAAATCAAGTATGTTTGCTTTTGGTTAATAAGTAAAGTTTTGTAATTCATAAATGAAATACTTTGCGGCTGCAGCTACTTTTTGTTCCCATTCTCATATTTGGAATAGTGAATTCAAAATTCAATACAAACGTTTCATTAAGCCAATTTTCACACTCACTTCACTCGATTGAGCTGTGAACTGTGTGATTTTAGTGGCCATTTGTAAGCGCCATTGCTTGTAATCTGACCGATTACGTCGGATTATGTGAATCGCAGATTTTCGAATGCAACAACAATTCCCCCTTCCCAAACATCCGCGCCGATAAGCTGTGGAATTTAATTACTGCAATGTGAGAATGGCGAGGAACGGAATGGGATTTGCAATGTAAACGCGGCAAGAGTGGAACGAACAAACGGCTGGTGCTGGTCTCAATTTGTTGCGTTCGCACGTAACTCAAATGCCAAACACCTGCATTTAACACGTATAACGGCATAAAAGGCGTATAGTATGGGTGAGCGGGTAGCGGGTGAACCAGACAGGCGCCTCGCTTAAACTGCACTTAAGTCAAACTTGCCAGACAAGTGGCAAACGGCCCGAGTGGGTGGTGGGTGCTGAGTTGGTGGTGAGTGGTGGGTATAGTTGAAATGCTCTCTCCCTTTTTAACGAGCTGTTAACCCTTTGGGTGTAATCATTTCATTGAGGGTATAAACTGCTCTTTCTTATGCTAATTCTTGGTGCTGCCTGGACACTTAGTTGATTGGTTTTTGTCAGCATTCGCCGACCGATTGACTGATTGCATTGTGGTCGTTTAAGGCATCTCAAGCGCCCAAACCAATTGGATGCTAATCAGCGATGTGTCAGCTTAAAAGGCTGCATCAAAAAGTCTTTGTCGCCCGCCTACATTCAACTGTTTGATCATTTGAGATAAACTCAAGCTAACAGTAATTAATTTTTGGAGAAATTTAACTTACTTATAAACATAATTTTCATTTTCTTATTCATTTTTGCACGCTTCCACACAAACTAAACTAAATAAAACACAAAAAAAAATCTGTTCGAAGTATTTTAAAATTTAAATTTGCGCGCGCCCTCGCCGAACAGTGCTGCAATTTGTAGTGCTGTAAAATACTATCTAGCGCCACGCTCTCTCACACTCTCTCACGAAATGGTAAACAAGAGAGCCAGCAGCAACGAAATGGGAACGAAACGAGCAGCGCAAATTTGTTGTATATTTATTTCGTGCCGTTGAAGAAGCGACGTTTCGTGAAATTTGCGTTAAAATTTTCGTTAGTCAGCATAAAAAGTGCAAAAGCCTAATTAATTAACAAATCGAGCTGGTGACCTTACGAATGCAGTGCATTATACGAAATTCATAAGTTATAAACGGTAACAAGAACGATTTGCCAGCGCACTATTCACCGCTGACCCTCCGCAACCCCCCCTTGCAGCATAAACAAGCAACAGCGACGAAAGCAAGAAAGAACTATAAAAAAAACGTTTCGTCACGCTGAACTTTCAGCTTACAGTTTATGTTGGTGTTGTTGCCAGCCGCCGTGCAAAGTAGTAGCTTGTGGAAAAGTATAATATATTTGAGACAGCTGTGAACAGTGGTGTCCTCCTTGTGTGAGACGAGCCTATTGGTTTTTAATCGATTTTGCCGACTGTGCGGCTGCGGCAACAGCAAAGGGAGAACAGGTTGGTTTCAATTTTTTTACTTGCTTCGTTTTGAATCTGAGTAACTGGTTCTGGTGCTCTCGGTTTATGTATGTTTGTCGGTTTTTAGCATATGAAGTATTTCATTTGAGATTGCTTTTTAAACTTTTCATTCGTTGCGGAAATAATGTGAAAACGAAATACCGGCTTGTTGTCATCGAAGGAGAGAGAGAGAGAGCGAGCGAGTGAGAGCGACTTGGTGACTCAGTAAATGCGCTTGTAGTTGTTGTGTGAGGTTATGCGTGTCATTTGGAATTGGAACGCGCGTGCAAAGCGAACTACACTGCCGTCCCACAGCAATAGTACCGCATGCATGCCTTCAAATTGATTGAATTGTAGCATTTTCCTTAATTGATACGAACTTCAAATGCACGTCGTTACGACCACAACTAGTTTCAATTAGTTGTATTTTTGCTTTCTCCACACATTTCACCAGCAACCAGCAACTGCGACTTGTGGGTGCCGCAGCAGCTGTGCTTCCCAGCTGTTTACACCCGCCCTTTCCCGCGCAATTGCAATTGCATTTCACAAGCGGAACGTGTGCGTGAGAGAGAGAGCGCAATAGAACGTCATGTACCCATTATGCAATAAACAATTGAGCGTGCTATCGTTCTATACTGCTCATACAGTGAACACTCGCTGTAAGGGAATGTTCTTGCTTACATAATGTGATGGCTAAAAAAAAATAATAATAATAATAATAAAAAATAAAAAATAAATAAATAAAAGAAAAATAAGGTCATAAATAAAATAAATAAAAAACAAAAAAATAAAATAAATAAAAAAAATAAATAAATAAAAATTAATCAATTAAAATCATCTCCTCCATTTATGGTGGCAAAGACAAAAAAAAAATGAAAAAAAAATCATCTCCTCCATTTCAAGTTTCACTTTTACCCCAAAAAGGGGTAATTTACCCCTGTTCCCCGACCTGCTCTAGTTCGAATGGAAAAATACGATATTATATTTTCAAGTTTCAACTAACGAGTGACTACTGTATGGTCGTCGTTTTGATTGTTGTTCTGCTTAAGGCTCATTTTCACACACCAATTTTTGAAGGTTAATTGAACAAAAATCTGACTCGACTAACTCTGAACTTGGCCAACAATCCACGAACCGTTCCAGCCAAGTTGGTTGCAAGTTGTTGTTGCCACGCGCCATACTTCGTTGATTTGTGAAATGTGCGCTAATTTGATCGATCAACGATCATATAATACCCTATATACCCCATTCACACCTGACTTTATTTTTATTGCCTGCCAATTTGCCTTTACAATTAGACGCTTCCGTTCGCTTGAGATAGTTACAATTGTTTGTTGTTGTTATTGTTGTTGTTGTTGTTGCTCATGTGACTGTTAAGTCGCTTGTCACCACGTGCATTCGTGTCGCCTGATGCTCGTTGCATTTCACATTTCTAATTTGTTATGATTTATTTTATGGTCCATTGTACTTTGGTCACGCTTCGAGCATTTGCTCGCCTTCTCGCGGCGCCATTGATTGATGATTAAAAACAAGCTGCTTGAAATAGCTAAAGCAATATTTGTTGCAGCCTGTCGCTTTAATTGGAATGCAAAAATAAGTAAAAACAAAAATCCCAAGCACATGGCCACATCATGTACCTGATAAGGAGCGCGGGCGTGATTAAAAAAAAAACATTTTTGTGATTTTCCCAGAAATTTCCTAGAAACTTATGGTCCCACAACAAACTGATTGGGTATATGTTACAGGGCTATACTCTGTAGTTCAAGCAAATTAAGAAAACGGTTAACCAAAACCTATCGATAACTTTGCCACTTCCGATATATACATTCGCGAAAAAGGAAATTTGTAATATTTATTTATTCAGATCAATTTAAAAATGCTAAAAATATTGTAGTTGAAGCAAATTGCGAAAATGGCCTATCGATAACTTTTCGATACATACATTCTCGAAAAAGTAACTTTTATTTGTAATATTTACTCATTTAGATCATTTCAAAAATGATAAAAATATTGTAGTTCAAGCAAATTGCGAAAATTGTTCACCAAAAGCCTATCGATAACTTTCCCACTTCCGTTATATACATACATTCTCGAAAAAGTAACATTTATTTGACTTATTTATTTATTTAGATCATTTCAAAAATGCTACAAATATTGTAGTTCAAGCCAATTGCGAAAATGGTCTACCAAAAACCTATCGATAACTTTCCCACTTCCGATATATACATTCGCGAAAAAATGTATATTTATTTGTTATATTTACTCATTTAGATCAATTCAAAAATGCTAAATATAATGTATTGTACATGGAAATAGGTAGAAAACAGAGCACTTTAAATTTCGATAAAAATTAAATTTTATATAAAATTTATTGCCAGTGTTGCGACGAATATTTACCACACTAAATTGAAATGTATCTCAGATAATACTAGTATCTTTTTTATTATATGTTTTTAATGTAAATAGTATCTGCTGTATCTTTTATGCTGAATCTTTTCTCTAAGAAAAGTTGTGACTAACTTTAATATACGAATTAACATTCCGATCCCATTAACATTTTTGCATATTTATTTATTTGTTGTTGGTGACGAGTGACGTTGGTTATAAATTTATGCGTTTGTTTGTTTGTCTTGCATGTCATTTGGTCATCCACAAAGATTTAATATTTAATACGCTCTCGTTGTAGTTTTTCGTAGACGAAAAAAATTTACTTTTAATGGGTTTTACAGCACGTGCTGAATGTTTATTTGTTGATTGCTTTTGTGGCTCAATGTTTATAGTGTTATTTTTTTTTGAAACATTTTTAAATATATGCAACGTTCTCGAAACGGACACACATATAATTATAAATGCATATAATTTATGACACATTTTTAAAGCCGGCAGCTGTCAAACAATTTAACAATTTGTTTCTTACGTGTCAAAACAAGCTAGACTCAATGAAAAATATTTTTAAATAGCTTAAAAACATAAATTTAATTTAATTTAATTTTTTTTAAATTTTAAAATTTGTTTGCATATTTAAAACATTTGTTTATGTTGGTAAACATTTTAAAATTTTGTAAACTTTATTTGAACGCCTAGTTTAATTTTTGATTACAAAATTTCAAATTTTTTTACCAATTAAAAATATGTCAAAACAAGCTAGACTCAATGAAAAATATTTTTAAATAGTTTAAAAACATAAAAATTTCATTTTAATAATTTTAAAATTTGTTTGCATATTCAAAATATTTGTTTATGTTGGTAAAAATTTAAAAATATTATAAACTTTATTTGAACGTCTAGTTTAATTTTTCATTACAATATTTCCAATTTTTTTACCGATCAAAAATATGCCAAAAAAAGCTAGACTCAATGAAAAATATTTTTAAATAGCTTAAAGCCATAGAAAATATTAATTATTGAGAACCGATAGTTTTGAAATTTGTTTGCATATTTTAAATATTTGTTGACGTTGGTAAAAATGTTCAAAATTTTATTAACTTTATTTGAACACCAAGTTTAATTTCTTATTACACAATTTCATTTTTTACCAATCAAAAATAAATAAAAATATTTTTTTATACATTTCGAAAGATCATGCTTATATTTTAACAAAAGTTCTTTAAGTTTTTTGAATTTTCATTTTCTGATGCTTTTCTGACTTTTTTGCAATGTTTTTAACGATCGTCTGCTTTACTTTATGTTTCAGTGTAAACATTTGAAAAGGCCAAGCGCAAAAGACGTCAGCGATTTGGCTTCTGTCTCTTTATAATTCTTAACGATTTTTTGATTTGTTTTTATTATTTTTACTAAAATCCTCGTCTGGCTTATGTTTATTTTAGATTTATTTGCAATCAACATAACAAATCAAAAATTTTAGAAATATATTTGTTTATTTTCATTGCATTTCTGAGTTTTATTAAAATGTCCCCAAACGTTTCATATATGTTCTATTTATTTGATATTATTATTATTTTTACGATAGGTCCAATAATTTTGTGGCAACAGGTGCGCTCGTGCCACAGAAGTTGGCATATTCAATAATAGCTATAATCCTAAATATAAACATTCACGAAAGAACATATTAATCTTAAGATCTCTCAAACGTATCAACAAAATTTAATCAAAAACACATTCATTATATTTACAGATTCAACAGGACAAGTTGGTAAGTTTTCAGCTCTTAAAATAATATACCCAGTATTCAAATTATAACGCAGAGTTTCGAAAAAAAAAACAAAATGACGCTTTTTACTATAAATAAGTGTAGACAGAATGCATTAGTTAGACTAATTGCATTTTACGCGATTGAGAATCGAAAAGCGCGATTAAATTAAAATTTCATCACACATGTCGCTAGAAGGGGCAACAAAAAACAACATATATCAGGGGTAGGAGGGGGGGATTACGTCTACGGCGGGACGATGCGGCATTAATCGCCTAATTGGCAGCATGTAAACACGCGGAAATTGTGTATGACAAACAGTTTTAATGCCCACTGTGCCAGCAACAACATACTTATGTATGTGCATGCATAGATTGGTGTATACACTGAGAGAAAACTGAGAGGTTAAGTAACGCGTATGTTCTTAAGTGAGAATTTCAAGTTTTGGCTACCTTTTCGAACCATTAGCTTAATATTATTATTAACTACTTGCCAAAAATATAAAAGTAAAAATGTTAAATATTAAATAAAGAATATATATATAATATAATAGATTAACATCAAAAAATCTTAGCGTTTTAATCACGTAAACTTGATATCTTAATCTTAAATCATTTATATCTTCAATTTTTACTCTCTTGAGTTTTTCTTGATTTTTTTTTAGATTAACATCAAAAAGTTTTATCCTTTTAATCAATCATTTTATATCTTAAATTAGAGATTTGTAATCTCTAGAATTTTTCTTGATTTTTTTATATTAACAAAAAAACATAGCTTTTTAATCAAGTTTAGCCTTTGTATCTTTAATTCTTACAAATCTCTAGAATTTTTCTTGATTTTTTTTTTAGATTAATATCAAAAATCTTCACTTTTTAATCAAATTTAGCATTTATATCTTTGTTGGGGTTAGTTACCTGGTACACAACTATATATATTATGCTGCTGGAATGATCGGCTTATTCACTTTATTCTATTTTTGCGCATCCAAACTCCAAGATATACTTCCTATCGATTAATTTAAACATTTTCTTTGTCATATTTAACACTAATATTATTTATTATTTAAAGTTTAATTAACTTTACTTAGATTTAAATTATAAAATACGAAAGTTCGTCCATTCGCTCTTAGGTCTGAGTTCAAGCTGAAAGAGTGTTTTTGTAGCTATCGATAACTTAACAAAGTATCGATAGCAACATTTCGAGTTATTCAATACATCGAGTAAATACATTCTTTTGATCTTCGATTACATGTATATAAGTAAACATTTTATTCTTCAACAATCTTAAATTTTTCAAAATCTCTAGAATTATCTTAGGTTTGAGTTCAAGCTGAAAGAGTGTCTTTCTAGCTATCGATAACATAACAAAGTATCGATAGCAACATTTCAAGTTCATCAATACATCGATTGGATAGTAAATACATACTTTTCATCTTCGATTACAAATATATAAGTAAACTTCAATTTATGCACTTTCTTCTTCAACAATCTTAAATTGTTACATTTTTATTGATTTTTTTTTTATATTAATATCAAAAAATCTTAAAGTTTTAATTAGCCTTATAAAGGGTTTTTTTTTTAGAGGTATAGAACTTTGAAATGGAATAAAATAAAGATGATTTTTTTTATTGATATCAAATTTAGTTTATTCGAAAGACAAACTTCTGGCATTATAATTTAAATATGATTTCTGGAATATGTCCGCCACGGCTGGCTCAGACGTAGTCCAATCTACAGGTCCAATTTTCGACTTCCATAAAGTGGATGGACAAATTCTTACAAAACTAGAATTTTACTTATTTTTTTTTTAGTAAAGTAATTACTAGACATTAGATATTGTACTAATGATTTTAAGGTTCAAGACTTGTGGCGATTTTTCTGCTCACAACGTTTTTCGCTCAGTGTACCCACATACACTTATAGTGCGCCTATTCTTAATTAAATTTTTGCTAGCCTTAGTCTGTCTCTGTCTCTTTACATGGCGTTTCCTGGCCCAGTTTTAAATTCGTTTGCATGCTTAGTCGAGCAGAAAAACAATAACAAAGAATTTACAATAATGATCAGGAACATGGGTAATGATCGGCATTATCAAGCAACATCAAGCAATAACATCTTTGTGTACTAAATGATGCTCAATTTGTGGCGCCCCTCATCGTTTTACGGACATTATTATTATTTTTTTTTACATTAAGTTTTGACTTTGAACTTGTGTGTGTTTGTTGACGATGATGATGATTGTTGTTGAGGTTGTTGTTGCGGTTGTTGTTGCTGCTGTTGATGTTGTTGCTGCTGTTGTTGCTGCTGTTGTTGCTGCTGTTGTTGTGCCTCTGTTGTATTGTAAAAATTATGTTCATCTCTCGGCTGGGGGTCACAGGCCCAGAGAACTCGCACAATTCAACAATTCGCATGTTGTTGCGATTGTTGTTGCTGTTGCAAGTTTCCTGGTCTTAGTTGTTGTTGTTGTTGTTGTTGTTACCCAGTTGCCCACTCACACGTATGTTTTAAAGTTAGCAACAATACGAACAATACGAAGCAAGTACAAAAATAATCACAAAATAAAAGCAGTTGGGCCTTATATGGACCGACATTTCAATTGATGTTGGGTCTATTTTTAGTCATTGTCATCAAGCTCGCAAATATTTAACTTATTGCTTGTGCACTTTATTTTTTTTCGTTTCTCTTTCTTTCTTTTTTTAATCATTATTTGCATATTGAGGGAAATATCGTGCATGCTTCTGGAAATCGCAAAACAAATTGTACGTGACTTGTTCTAAAGTTTTTTGCTTTTGTTTTTTGTTTTTCGTTTTTTAGATTTATGACAAGGTCAGTTCTAAAATGGGCAAAGTGAAAAATACTATAAAAAACATATAGAAAAATCTCAATAATGTTTAATGGAAAAATATTCAGTTTATTGTCGATAAAGTTTTGTTTAAACGTAAAGTCGTTACTTTAAAACTGAATTTCATATATAGTTAAACATTATAAACAAGTAAGAAAACTCTAGTAGTGAAATGCCGACTAGAAGATACCCTAAGCCCTATACTTAGCCTTAGAGCCTAGTATTACGCCGAGTTATGTTCACTTAACTTTAATATATCATATCTCTCAATCAATTTGAATGAAAATTTCACAAATTGTCATTATTTCGTCTAATGTTTCAAACGCCATCTCAAAGTTTTGCAAATTCAATATTTAGTTGTTATCGATAACATGTGTATATCGAAAACGGGAAAAGTTATCGACAATTTTAAACAAACTTGTGCTGCCTAGAGATTAATGTTTCAAACGCTTTCTCAAAGTTTTCCAAATTCAAGATTTAGTTGTTATCGATAGCATGTGTATATCGGAAACGGGAAAAGTTATCGAAAATTTGAAACAAACTTGTACTGCCTAGGAACTATTCGAGCTTATGTTCCAAATCTAGAGTCTTTAGCTCTCATAGTAGTCTGAGATCTCTGACATAGCTTTATCGACTCGGCTGATCAAGAATATATATACTTTATGGGATCGGAAATGCTACCTTCTTTTGCACAAACCCGTTATACCCTTTCTACCCATTTTCAATGGGTTCAGGGTATAAAAATTCAAATTTTGGGAACAGCTTTCGCAAACCTTAATCATGCATTCGGTTTGTCTCTGACAATTTCGAGTAACGATCACTAAAAGTGTTGTGTCTATATAATTATATATTGTTATACGTAACTTCCTACTATTAAAAGTTCATTCAACTGAAATAACCTTGCAATAACTCAAAACTAAAACGCAGGTGAAGAACATTCATCAAACGCAAACAAAAAAGCAAACTTTTTTATTCAAATGCTTTTAAGCATATTGCAATATTTTTTTATTTTTTTCGTTTCACCTTTTCAGAGAGCAATAGACGTTTTGTGTTTTGCCTTGAGGCTACTTAGAATTGAAAATATATATTCGATCGCTAAATGAACTGAACATATGACCAGTTCTGAAACATATATAAGAACTGACACTTTACGCATATTTCGAATTTTTTCAATGAACTTTCACTAGTACACAAATATATATATATACTATAAAGTTTCGCTTGTTTAAAAATACAAATTGCGAGCAGACAGAAAGAAAACATTAATGCCATGACGTCTATGTCGGACATATATATATATATATATATATATATAAATATATATTGTGTGATGTTTTTGTTTTAGTTGATCAGTTGTCAGTTGTACTACAATAAGTTGTTTTGGGTCATTCATTCACATTGAATTGGTTTTGAGTCCATTCATTCTTTCTTTTATATATTTTAATCAACTTTGCCTTAAATTAAGACTCTAATTGTTGATTTTAGCCCAGCTTCGATCACTTGACTTTGTGCTTTTGGGATAAATATAAATCTCTAATACAAATACCACGCGATTTAGGATTTTTCGCACATTTTTCGAACATTCCCAAATCGCTAAAAAAAAATATATACAAAAATATATAAATATATATATGTGTGTGTGTATCGAAAGAAAGCAAGCTTTGGCACATAAACAAAAGCTAAAAATATATATATCTTAAAAGGCTATGTGCAAAGTGTTAATAATAACTACGCAGCTTAGCAACAAAGTAACTCATAATATAACCTTGCTAAATGTTAGGCAAATAAAGTATTCAAAACTAAGGCAGGGTTGCCAAATATAAATAAGTACAGCATGGGAAACAAAGCTTGGGACTTTATAAAGATTACAAAAGAGAAAAGGTAGAAAAAAAATTATTTCTATAAAAAAAAACCTTTCCTAACATTTGACATAAAATGGAAAAAAAAAAAAGAGAACTATCCTCCCCGACGGGGAATTGAACCCCGGTCTCCCGCGTGACAGGCGGGGATACTGACCACTATACTATCGAGGACGCTGAAGTTTCATCTGCTAAAAGCAAATGTTCTATGTATTTTAGTTTATTAATATTTTAACAAAATTAAAAATCTAATTCTTACTTTGAAAAGAATTTATTTATCTAGTTATGTTTGGTGGGTTAACTTGGATATGATTTGTATATGAATATAGTATAAAACGAATTGATATATCTAGTTATGTTCGTTATGATTGGTATATGAACATAGTGTATAGAGAATTGATATATCTAGGTATGTTTTGGTAGGTTGTGTTCGATATGATTGATATATTAACATAGTGTATAGAGATTTTATATATCTAGGTATGTTTGGTGAGTTATGTTCGATGTGATTGGTATGTGAACATAGTGTATAGAGAATTTATATATCTAGTTATGTTTGTTGGGTTATGTTCCATATGATTGGTATAGGAACTAAGAACCCGAAAGTACAATCTTCAAATATTTAATCTATTTATGTACAGAAGCAAGTTTATCACTTACAAGCATTAGAGTCAAACTTCAAACGTACATTTCCGATTCCAAAAAATATCAAAAGAACCGCAAAAAAAGTCGTCAATAAATCAGTATTCATTAATTTGCATTTCAATCACATACAAAAGTCAAGGAAATTAACTTTAGACAGTTGTCTTAACGGCAAAATCCCCCAAAGACAAAAATCCACCCACTAAACTATACAAAACAGGGCACATATATACAAATATATATATTTAGTATTTCATGATTCCCATATATATATATATATATATATACTAAAACTAACACCATGCACACTCATGCAAATAAACGCACAATAAAGGCAGTTAAAAATTTCGCACATTTTTTATTTGTTGAATTTGGTCGTCGTTGTTGTTATTGTCATCGTGTTCGGCCATATGTAGCACTCATTTAATTTTTTTTTATTGTTGTTTATTGCTTAACGAAATGTTCATTTTAAATGTTTGATTACAACGATTTGTGAAGTTCAGTCGAATTTGTGATTTTCACGCTGGAGGAGCAATACCCGAACGCTCGAACGGTCGAACGCAATGCGATTTTGAATTGCACGCGAATCGATTACGGAATCGAAACATTATCAGTCGGAATCAGAATCACTTTAAAAACAAAGCGGCAATCTCAAGCGGTTGTGCCAAACCATATATATATATATATTAACTTGGCCCAAATCGCAGCGAAGTGAACTAAATTGCAAAAATGCAGTTCCTAAATATGATTTGCCTCAAGCAAAGTAGGTTTAATCTAATTTATATTATGTGTGTGCTCTAAAAAAATCATGAAAAATTATGCATTAATCATCCAACAAGTCAAAACAAAGATTTTCCAGATTCAATATCTTTTGAATTTATGGCGTGCTCCACTTGTGAGATATTAGATAAATATTTAAAAAAAAATTGATTATCACTTGCACTTGCAAACTTTTTTTGAAGCCTTTAAATATCAGTGGAAACATTAATAACTACGAAAAAATTTCAAAAAAAAAAATAAAAATAGAAATTTTAATAATTAAGAAAGAATTTTAAAAAAACAGTAGGAACATTAATAAATACAAAAAAAAAAAATAGCAACATAAATAAATACGAAATAATATCAAAAAAAAAAAATAAATCAGTAGGAACATTAATGAATACAAAAAAATTTCAAAAAAAAAAAATATATATATAGTAGAAACATTAATAAAATCGAAATCCATTAATCCTACGAAACAGTTGGAACATTAATAAATCAGTTAGAACATTAATAAATACGAAAAATTTTCAAAAAAATAAATATTGTAGAGATATTAATAAATAAGAAAGAATTAAAAAAAACAGTAGGAAAATTAATGAATGCAAAAAAAATATAGAAACATAAATAAATACAAAAAAATTTAAAAAAAAAAAATAAAATAAAATAAAAAAAAGTAGAAACATTAATAAAATCAAAATCCATTAATCGTACGAAACAGTTGGAACATTAAAAAATACAAAAAATAATTTAAAAACAAAACTAGTTGGAACATTAATGAATACAAAAGAATTTCAAAAACCTAAAAAAAAAAAAAAAAAAATCATAATAATGAAAAAAATTCTGAAAAAAATAACATAAATATCTAAAATACAGTTTTCTAATCTATGTGTATTAAAAACCATATATATAATCAATATGAACTTAATGAATGTTTGCTAATTTTGAACATGATTCGTCATTATAATAATCTACAACCAATAAAAAATTTCTATATTAGTACATACGCAAATCTCTAATACTATATCGATTTGTCATTCCTCCATACATATAAGGTGGCAGTATCAACAAATATTTCACAACAAACTGCATTTTAAATATATATATATTTATATATATATATATATAGGTATATATAGTATAAACACTACTTGTACTTGTCAACCGTTAAGGTCAGTTGACAAAAACAGTGTAATTAATAAATATAACGCTTCTGTTTTTCAATTCAAAAATATGAACATATATTTAGTCGGGGCCGAAACACAAATTTTGCGTCTCGCAAAAGTAATTAATCAAAATCATTGAAAATAAGTGCAACAACTTAATGCCAAATGCAATTAATCTTAAAGTTAGCTGATGAAATGATTGAGTGAAAACATTAAATCTTAAATCCGTGCCAAGAAAATATAATTTTTATTATTTATGCGGTTAATCAAAAATAAAGAGCATTATTGCCTATCTATAAGATAATAAGATAAATCATATAGTTAAATAAATTACGTAAAAATATATTTAAAATTTCTAATTTATTCAAAAATGAAGATTTGTAAGACAAAGAGTAAAAGAAAATTTTTATAGGAAGTATTTTATAGGAAGTATTTTTATTGGAAGTATTTTTATAGGATATCGTTTACATAGCTACAATTAATGTTATTTATGGGGCATGTCAAATAAATCAAGACATTATCGCAGTACTTTTGATTGCAATTTTCTCATTGAGAGTTCAATCACAGCGTTCAGCAGCTCGTTTATATGTCAATATTGAAATTATTAAGATGCGTACAGCAAAAAATCGCCTTGCCTATAAATAGACTGCACCATAAATACATCGTACTGACGAATGCAAAGTGCAATAAACGCAAAATGTGTTGACGCCGCACATCTACACTCACCTACACACTTAGACTCTTTGCTTGCAGTTTAACAAAAACAAAGTGCATTAGCATTTTATGCGAAAGAAGTGTGAAGGCGTAAAGGAAACACTGTTTAACTCTCAGCAATAAGCAATAACCGTTACGTCTGCGATAAATCGAAGAGCTCACTTCGGCCACGAACGATCACGATCACCTTTTGCGTACACCTTCACTCCCTCTCTGATATGCAAAAGCGCACAACGAACTTCGGTATAAATAAACGCACGCAGAAACGTGTGTGTGTGTGTAGTGCGAATTTGTATTTGTATTGTATGCATTTAGACTCTAAATTAAGATATGTACATATGTATATGTATATATTTATATGGGAGATGAAGATGATATAGTACAGCAATCGTTAGAGAAATGCTTTTGTGCCATATACTTGAGACATGGAAACTAAAGCATTAGCCAGACCCCAATATGATTTACGAATTTTCCATGACGGTTCTTTTAACGTATATAAACTAGAGATATCTTTGTATGTATGTTGGTGTATGTATGTCAATGGAAGTGAAATGAGTTTCAGTATGGTTATTGTTGCTATGTATGTGTGTGAATGAATACATTGTATTTTTTGTGTATGCTCCACTTTTTTTGGAACTCTGTTGTTGCTAATTGTACTCGTTTTCAATAATCGTTGTTCTTGTTGTCAGTGCTGATAAAAACCACAGGCCAGATGTTGTAGACTTCTTATCTGGCCTTTTTTATTTTTGCAATTATAAATGCACTTTATAAACATTCAAAGTAATCCTTAAACAAACAAAACTAAAACAGAACTCATTTGATTAATTAAAAGTAAAAAAAAAAACTTTTAACATTGATCATTTGTGACGTACGCGAACCACTGTGCCACTTCTCGCTCTCGCTCTCTCTCTCATTTCTCTCTTGGCGCTAGTGCGCTGCACTGTTGCCCACTCTCTCTCTCTCTCTCTCTACTGCCTGGTTTTGATATTTGCTCAATACATTTATTTTTGTAGTTCTTCTAATGTACTTTTTGCTTTGCCCCGCCTGCTGCCTCTACACAGTTTCTTCGCACACTTGTTACTGCTGCTAACGTTGACGTTGCTTTGGGCTCTGCTAGCTATTCCGCTTTCGGTTTAGCTCAGTTGTTGCGCGGCGTTCAATACAAACGCGTCGAAATCGCATCGAGCACAAAGCGTACGGCGAAAAGGCGAACGAAGAAGTACAAAGCAAATAAAAAGACGCGCTCGTGCGTTTGCTGATCGTCGATCATTGTATGTGTATGAGGAAGAGAAGGTGATAGGCGGGGAAGAAGCGTACCAAAACAAAAAGTAATTACCATAGCGATGAATAAATTATCAATGTTTTGATTTCTTTTGCGTGAAATCAATAAAAACAAACGTTCAGTGCAACAGACCTTAATCGAAACTAATTGAACTCTTGTGATCGGCAGCAGCCGCAGTAACAACAACGAGAAAATTTTCTTTGCGGTCGTGTGACCGCACACATAGTCTTGCTTATCATTTTCACATGATCGTGTGACCATACTCACACTATATCAACTCTCTCTCTCTCTCCACCCTTACACCCTGTGCAGTTTTAATATTGATTCATTGTGATTTAACTTAGCGGCGCCTGGCAACGAATTTCATTGGGTTTTTTTTTTTATTTGTTTGCTTGTTGCTATTTTAAATTTCTTTCTTAAATTAGCTTAGCACTGCTTTGGCCATAACCTTCGAGTGTTTTCTTTTAAGTTAACACAAAAAAAAATTAAAATTAAATCGTTTCCTGTGCGCTTTCTATCTCTTTCGCACCACGCTCCTAAAGTAGTGTATTTGTTGTGTAAACATTTGGGTTTTTATTTGCCATACTCATTATTACGGCTTATGCGTTAAATTGCGAAATTGCGGTAAATGTCAAATTGTGTATTCTATCTATTTCTCTCTCTCTATATATATATTTGTGTGTATTCGGTTAACGTTTTTAGTCTTACACACACACATAGAGCTCTTGACATAATCACATGACGGCACGCCCCAGATAATTGTTATTACTATTATTTTTATTTTATCTTCTTTAACTTATCACTAGCTATAGATATCTGTATTGGGTTGCCACTGTTTGCATAGCTAACGGTAAACCGCGCCCAACATACCCCATACTCACCACTATCAAAAGCTCACCAATTATTTTGCAATTGTATCACACATTTTTCTTTCTTTGTATAACACAAGTAAAACTGTAAACTTAATTGCACTTTCTTCGCATTGTTGTTATCGTTGTTTTGTTGTTGTTGTTGCATCTAAAAATAACTGAATGCGGTCATTGGTCCCTCGCACACCTCCGCACAGCACGAAACTGATTGCGCGCCAAGTCAATTTTTATGCTACAACAGCAAGACAGACAGACAGACAGAGAGAGAGAGAGAGCGAGTGATACACTTTGTTTTTGCCGCGACTGTTGTACAGTCATCGTCTAATATTATGTGCACACTCATTGTTAAATGCAGTTGATTCATAAAAAAAATCAAAATACACAACGCGCTTATCACAGTCGGTTTGTGTGGAAAAATTTTGCCTTTTCTCGATTATCAGTCATTAAGAGGGCAGCAGGTCTCTCATAATATGTACAAACGTGTGCATGGGCATGTGTGTGTGTGTGTTTGTTAACGGCATGTGCGGTCTATCTTAAAAAAAATTTTGTTTACCGTACGAACGTGCAATGGATTCCCACCGCCAGTGTGTTTATAGGCAAAACGTTCTAACGTCGCGAAGATAAGCAAGAGAGAGACAGAGAGAGAGAGAGCGCTTTATTAACTGGCTTTGCACGGGTCAAGTTTATGTTTGTTTTGCGAAATGAGAAAATCACGTTTAAGTTCAGCTTTCACCTCGAATGGCAAAATTGATGAGTTTTTCGTATATATTGCATGCCAATTACTTGTAACTTCTTACCTACCTCATTACCTCGCTAACCCCTTTTAAAAAACTTTTTGCTTTAGTGTTGCAAAAGTTCCAACCACTTTATACGTATTCTTTTTTGCTCTATTGCAGAAGTTGCATACTTTGCCAACAACAACAGCAGCAACAACAACAACAACAATAATAGCAACAACAATAACAACGACAACAACAAATTAACAGCTGAAGAAAGTCGCGTCTTTAGTTGCTTTGGCAAAAGGCAGACAGAAGAAGAAGACAAGGAGAAGCGAAAGGTCAGCTACAACTTGCAACAGATAAGTGCAACCGATTGCAGCACACAATACGCCAGCTACAAGCAACAGGACACGGAATTTGGCAACAACAACAACAACCAGAACGGAGAGGAGCAGCAGGATCAGAAGCAACTAAAGGATCAGGAGGAGCAGCAAACAACTGTTGTTATAGCCAAGCAACCAAGGCGACAATCACAACGTTCCCAGTCTCAGCCAGCAATCTTGCAACAACGAAGCAACAACAGACGTCCAGGAACACCACACGCCGCTGTCAGAAGCATGACCTCCATACCAGCCGTGTTGTCCAGCAATAATGTGGCTGCTTCCGGTGCCAGCATCGCACCAGAGAAACAACCCTGGCCCAACTCCAAGGACGATTACGAGCTGAGGGATGTCATCGGTGTGGGTGCCACGGCGGTGGTGCACGGCGCCTATTGCATACCCAAGAACGAGAAGTGTGCCATCAAACGGATCAATCTGGAGAAATGGAATACGTCCATGGACGAGCTGCTCAAGGAGATACAGGCGATGTCGTCCTGCTATCACGAGAACGTTGTCACCTATCACACCTCGTTTGTGGTGAGGGAGGAGCTGTGGCTGGTGCTCCGCCTGCTCGAGGGTGGATCCCTGCTGGACATCATTAAGCATAAGATGCGGACGGCCAACTGTAAGCAGGGTGTCTTCGATGAGGCAACGATTGCCACCGTGCTCAAGGAGGTGCTCAAGGGTCTCGAGTATTTCCATTCGAACGGACAGATCCATCGGGACATCAAGGCGGGCAATATACTGATCGGTGACGATGGCACCATACAGATAGCGGATTTTGGTGTTAGCGCTTGGTTGGCCACTGGCCGGGATCTGTCCCGGCAGAAGGTACGTCACACATTTGTGGGCACACCGTGCTGGATGGCGCCGGAGGTCATGGAGCAGGATCATGGCTATGACTTCAAGGCGGACATCTGGTCGTTTGGCATTACGGCCATTGAGATGGCCACCGGTACGGCGCCATATCACAAATATCCGCCCATGAAGGTCCTCATGCTGACGCTGCAGAACGAGCCGCCCACGTTGGATACGGGCGCCGAGGACAAGGATCAGTATAAGGCCTATGGCAAGACATTCCGCAAAATGATCGTCGAGTGCCTGCAAAAGGAGCCCTCGAAGCGACCCACTGCCAGCGAGCTGCTCAAGCATGCGTTCTTCAAGAAGGCCAAGGATCGCAAGTATCTAACCCAAACCCTGCTCCAGACCGGCCCGAGCATGGAGACGCGCGTCCACAAGGCGGCCAAGCGTCAGCCGGGTGCCTCGGGTCGACTGCATCGCACCGTCACCGGCGAGTGGGTGTGGTCCAGCGAGGAGGAGGATAATGCCAGCGGTAGTGGCGGACGTAAACATCCCTCATCCGATTCCGAGTCCGAGGATCGTCCGATCAATCGTCTGGAACGCGCCGACAGCTCGGACAGTGACCGGGAGGAGACTACACCTGAGATTACGCGCAGTGCATCATCGGCAACGATGACGCCAGGAGCAGGAGCTGGAACTGTGAATCAAGATCTAGCTGCTGCCGTTGCCCAAATGCCGTTGCCCAGTGATGCAACCAGTGGTGGTGGTGTTGGTGGTGCTGGTGGTGCTGGTGGTGCTGGTGGTGAGGCGCCACCCGTTAATCTGGTGCTGCGCATGCGGAATCTGCGACGCGAACTACACGACATCCGGTTTGAGTTTGCGGTGGGCAAAGATACCGCCGAGGGCATTGCCACAGAACTGGTAGATGCTGGCCTGGTCGATGGACTCGATACGCAACCGATGGCCGTGCATCTGGATCAGCTGATTGCCCAATGCGATACCATGAAGACAATAACGTTCCAGCTGAGCTCGGGCGTTCAGCCCGGGGAGACGCCCGATGAGCGTTCGTTGGTTGGCTATGCGCAGATATCGATAACTGACTAGGACACGGAGTTGGCCAGTTAGTTTGGCCTACAGTTCAGCATGCAACCCTGCGGTGAACCGTTACCGTTACCGTTATATAATGCCTGCGCCGCTTTTCTTAGCTATAGTCAACTAGAAACTATAAAAAAACTGTAAATGCTATAGCTGTTATAGATTCTAAAAAAAACGCCAATCGTGTCGTCGAGTTTACTATATAGAAATTATTATATATATACCACTTAGTTACCATTACATCCTATCTCTCTCTCTCTCTCTATTTCGCTCTCGCTCTGCGCATTGTAATTACTTCATTAACTATCTTTCTTTCCTTTTCCTACTCTACCTCCCCTGCCGTAGTTAGTCGCAGTCAACAAAAAACTCTCCAAAAAAAAACTGCTAAAAGTAGCTAAAAAAAAAAAATGAAAGTAAAATCGAAAATCGTGTACTTATTTGTTATTGTTTCGTCGCCTTTAAGTAGCGCACTCTGTATATAGAAATATATATATATACATATATATAGATATCTTTTTAAACACTAATATATATCTTTCGCTGCTTATCATTTCGATAAAAATTTCTTTTATTTATTCTCTAGCGATCTAAATTTGTTTTAAGCCAAAGCTTTTTTGTTTTCTTTTCCTTTTGTGTCCACAATTTTGGTTAAAATAATTAACAATTATTGTTAGTAATATTTGATTGTATTTAATTTTTCATGAAGTACACACATATATATATATATATATAAAATCATATATTAATTATTCATTATTACTTATAGCATAAAAAAAGAAAGAAAGAAAAAAATAAGAAAAATGTGGAACAAAAATTATTTTGTGTTTTTATTGACGGGTTTCGACTTTCAATATTTCAAGTTTAAATAATTAGTTGAAAAGATATTTTAGGTACTTGTATATCACAACGATAAATTTTTAGCTAGAATAAAAACTGGAAACAATATTTTTTTTCGTATATTTGAAAACTTTTTCATAGTTCGAGTGAACCCTGCACTATCCCTAACATATATAAACCTAATCCCAAGCTCAGTCGGGTTTTTAACACACTGCAAAAACTTTAAAAGATATTTTAGGTACTTGTATATCACAACGATAAATTTTTAGCTAGAATAAAAATTGAAATATTTTTTTTCGTATATTTGTAAACTTTTTCATAGTTTGAATGAACCCTGCACTATCCCTAACATATATAAACCTAATCCCAAGCTCAGTTGGGTTTTTAACACACTGCAAAAACTTAGAATTTTCGATAATTCTACATTTTCGATACATTGACTACGCAAGTTGCCTGTCTCCAAACAAGCTAAGCTCAAGCTTTAACAAAAAAAGAAAAAGAAAAACCTATCGATAAATACCGTAAAACATGAAGAACTATGAAGTCTGTAGCAATCCCAAGATGCCAGTATATGCCTATAATATTTTAGAGACTAGTGAACGTTTTACTGAACTAATCATAGATCTAGAGATTAACATTTTAAATGCAAATGAAATAAAACAAAAACAAAAGACAAGACATATTTGAATAAAATGTATTCCTAGCTACTTATAAATAAATACTTAGCCCTAGGCTCTATGCAGGTCAAGTGTCAAATACACATACAATACAATACACTATATACTATGTATAGTTAAGATCGAGTTCAAACTATAACTAACTGTACTTAAATATATATATGAAGAGAGAAAATTGTATACGATTTGATTTGACTTTGAAATAAAATGGCATTTGGCTTCAAAATAATAAATGAGCACTTATTAAACAAAAATAATTATTTGGGAAATCACTTTTACAAATATTTCGATATTTCCGATAACTGATTGCAGCCAAATTCACATAATGGCCGATTATTTTGATGAACTGGGTCATACGCCGACGGGACCGGAGGGTGCCAACGATTATGAGCGTCATCATCGTCGGCTCCAGGTGCTGGCCATTATGAATGGCATCGATATCGAAATCGAAGTGCCCGAAGCATCCAAACGGGCGATTGCCCAATTGCCGATCCATGAAATCGCCGCCGAAGAGGTTAAGGACGATTTTGAGTGCGCCGTTTGCAAGGAACCGGCGCAGGCAGGCGATAAATTCAAGATTTTGCCTTGCAAACACGAATTCCATGAGGAGTGCATCTTGCTCTGGCTAAAGAAGGTAATGGGTATACTATAAAATACTATTTAACAGTTTATATTTAATGGGATTTACTTTTTAGGCCAACTCCTGTCCCATTTGCCGCTACATCTTTGTAAGTATTAAAAGTTTTAGCCTCATCTTATAGCACACATTCTTATCGATTTCCGTATTAAGGAGACCGATGATGAGGTTTACGAGGAATTGCGTCGTTTCCAGCAGGACGAGTCCAATCGTAGGGATCGCCAAAACTCGCTATTGGATTCCATGTTTGGCTGAAAAAGAGCTGACAGAATGGATTAAAAATTATTGTTTCAGTGGTTTTGGTTAAATTTTTGGCTTTGTATATGTAATTAAAGAGAAAATAAACGTTTAACAAGTTAATGTTTAGTTTTATTGCCAAGGAATTGCTGTTCAAACACAAAAAGTAAGTACAAATAATCTAAGAACTGATTTTTGTAAATGATTTTAAGCTAGTTCGCTGAACTGGTAAGCTGCTCACTGTGTATTAAGTTCGCGAGCAACTGACTCACCAAATGTGAACTAGTGATCTGCTGAAGATTGCTCAACACTGTTGTTTATGGATGTTTTGAAACACTTGCGATTTGCCGGCTTATTTAATTTTCTGAACTGGTAAGCTGCTCATGTGCATTAAGTTCGCGAACAACTGACTCACCAAATGTGAACTAGTGATCTGCTGAAGATTGCTCAACACTGTAGTTTATGGATGTTTTGAAACACTTGCGTTTTGCCGGCTTATTTCATTTTCTCTTTCGTCGAAGTTGGAACGCCGACGATGTCTTGGCGTCGCCATTTGTGCTTATTTAAATATAAATCCAAATAAAGCAATAAAATAATGATAACCGACGAAAGCGGTGTTAAGTTTTTTGATCGCAAATTTGTGGCCGCCAATTTGCATAGTCAATTGCGATGCCCAAAATGCTCGCGCGAATATTCGCACAAGCATACCAAAGCAGGAGCAGAAGGTAAACGTATAAAAATAAAAATTTAACTTAATTGCAAACTCAAAAGCACACAAAAGTCCTTGATAAAATTCTGAGACTTCTGTGGCGAAAAAAAAAGTTGCTTGTAAAAGACTATGTGAACTTGTGTCTATGTGTGCGTGTGAGTGCCGAACTGACAAACCGTTACTTTGCGTATGTATAACTGCAGAGTACATTTTTTTTGTTGTTTTTTCTTTGTGACTGTGCTTTACAGTAAGTTTAAAACTGTTGTTTGTGGTGTAAATGCCTTTTTTTCGTGGTGAAATACACTGCCGCTTTCTGTTATACACAAAAAATAAGAAAAATGAACTTCGCTTAAAACCTGATTGTGCGTCGGAAAGAATAAAAAGTAATTACAGAAAGAATAAAAAGTAATTCATTTTTTTTTACAGAAAATAAACGTCCATTTCTGTTGCCATGCGGGCACAATATGTGCGAATATTGCCTATCGAAACATCGACAAAAAATTGATTTCAAATGCGCCGTTTGCTGCAACTCGGCACAACCGACAATCGCCGCAAAGGATCCAAATCACAAATATTTGGGCAACATACGCGACTATTACGAACTCAACTACCACGTGCTCGGCGAGACAAACAGTCTCGACTATTATCGCCGTTACTCCGTGGAGTCGGTCAACAATTCGCTAAAATGCTTCGGCGACAACACGCTCGAAATTGTCATGGAGACCAAATGCAGCGAGTGCAATTACATCACAGCCAATGGCGAGTGCAAGCAGTGTTGCGCTTTTTACTGCCGTCGCTGCTTTGAGGTCGTACACAATCACAGTCGCGTCCTGCAGGCACATGTCCTGCAGCGTCTGGCCGACAACAAGCGGCCCGAGCAGGGCATACGCGTGGGCAACGACATCTTTCGCATGCCGGACCGCACGCCCTGCCACACACACAATATGCCGCAGAGCATCTACTGTTATAATTGCAAACGCAACCACTGCAAGAGCTGTACAGTGATATATCATGCCAGTCACAAGATATGTACAGTGGCCGAACTGGTTAGATATATATATGCTATATGCAAGTTGCTTTACTTACAATCTTCATTATTTTCTAGAATCATAATTATATAACTGAAGTTCCAGCCACTATACAATCACTCGACGCTGGCCTTTTCCAAATCAACAATGCACAGGAGGTAAGTTATGTTATTTACTTAATACTTGGCTTTTTATTTAATAACATAGGATATAGCTAATTGGTTTTCTAGTTTATAGTTGCATATACATTTAAATATTTACAGTAATCGCTCGCTATGAATAATTTAAGGCGTGCAAATTAAAACGCACGCATCAAAACAAGAGTAGAAAGGAAATTCTCATTACAAATATGGCAAGCATTATTTCTCTCTCTCTCTCTCCAGGCTTATAGCTCTCATTTACTAGTCCCATTACTTTCTCGCCTCTTCGCTGCTGACAATGGGCATTAACTGGCCCGTACTGCCATCCGTTTTAATCTCAATTACTTCCAGTTTCTCGACGCTCACTTTGGTCGTCTCGACCTGTTTGTGCTGCCCGGCCGCAGCCTTTGTGTCCCGCAAACTTTGTAGCTTGTTCTCCTCCTCCTCCTCCACGCTACCCTCTGGCAGCTCCACATCCAGCTCTGTTTCGATATCTGCCAATAACACGGGCTCAGCGTCCAGCTCTGGCTCTGGCGTCGAGGATACAACAATTGGCCTTCGGCTCAACGATGGCGTATCCTGTGCTATTGTCGTTGGCACCATAATGGTCGTCGGCGCCTGACCGTAGGTGTCATAGGTGCCGCGCTCCGAAATGTCATCAATCTCATCGTCGATGAGCAAATTTCGCTCCGAGCTCTGCTCATAGACCTGGGCATTGATGGTGCTGCCATGTGTGGACGCCGCCTTGTGATTCTTGGGCATCGCAGGCGTAGATGATGCCTCCTCATTGCGTGCTTCGGGCTGCTCTGCTTCGTGCTCGGTGGCCTTGCGTTGCTTCTCCAGACGCATCTTCTCCTCCATTTCTTGGAACTTCATGGCCAGGTATCTGCGGTCAAAAGTACTTGTTAATAACATGTTAAAGCCATTACTGGTCTCACTTACTTGTCCACAATGGGTCCGTTGTAGTCCTCGGGGAATTTGGGATTGAAAGGCAATATGTATTTGTACAAACGTTCGTTCAGCACATAAAGTTGCGACGTTGTCGAACACTTCACATTGAACCACCAATCGCAAGTCAGTGCAATCTGTGAAGGAAACTTTTTTGTTCAAAATTTGATTTTCGTCTGCAAGTTTCGGGACTTTTACCTGACTGAAGATGGTGCCATTGGGGCACAGAAAGGATGCTTTGCCACCATTCAGATCGCAGTAGTGCCACACTTGACAATTGGTCTCCGGATCGCCAAAGAAACCTTTGTAACGCTGTTGCGTGCATTCGAAACTAGTCTTCGGTATCTGTGCATAGTTGGGATAATCGATGCCAGCACGTCCAGTGCTCGGACCAGGATGTTTATCTGCATTGAAAGTATATAGGATGTTTATCTGCATTGAAAGTCTATAGGATGTTTATCTGAATGTATCGTATATAGGATGTTTATCTGCATGTATCGTATAGTGAAGAACTTGTGGCATATAATTATTCATTCTCATACATATATATATTTATATAGTCTAGTCCAGCGGTCGGGGAACAGGGTTAAATTACCCCTTTATGGGTAAAAGTGAAATTTTTAGGGTGGGGAGGGGGGGAGGTAAAAGTGAAACTTTAAATGGAGGAAATGTACTTTTTTAATATTTTTTTTTTATATATTTTTTTAAAATTTTTTTTACATATATATTTTTTTTTTTAATATTTTTTTTTAGTATTTTTTTTTAATTTTTTTTTTTAAATTTTTTATTTTTATTTATTTATTTTTGGGTGGGTAATGTCAGTTCCACAAACAAATTTTGGGGGTATGATTAAAAAAGTTCCCCGGTCGCTGGTCTAGTCTATTAATCCACTAAGTCAACTCACTTTGTCCAAATGGTGGGGTGGGGTAAAAGTGAAACTTAAAATGGAGATGTTGTTTCTTTTAGTATATTATTCAACTGAGTCAACTCACTTGGTCCACTCAGATTCAATAGATCGAGATCAACATTTCCCGCCGTCTTTATCTTCGAATGCTGCTGCTCCTCATCGCTGCCCGTGTTGTAGTCATAATCCGGATTGTTGCTGCTGCTCGGTTTCGTTTCGTGATGCTGGGCTGGATCGGGCACAATAGTTTGGGTTTCCTTCAGATTCTGGAGGATGCGTATCAACGTCTTGATGGAGTTGTCAATGTTGTCCGGGGTGAGGGTGTGTGGCAAGTGATTGCTCGCCTGCAACTTGTGCAGAATCTCGGCCAGCGAGGAGGTGCGTATATCAGGCAACTGATCTGCATCATCATCATCACCAACCACCTGACTTGGTCTGGGTGGAGCTAATGCATGTTTGTTGTGTATGGGCTTGAGTTTGACAGGCGGTGCAAGCGGAACGGTTCGTATGGGCAGCTCGCTGCTGGGCGCTGATACGGCTGTTGCGGCCGGTGGCGGCTTACTGGACACGTAGACATACTTGGGTGTGATCTTCACTGTTTCGCTGGGCGTGGGTGAACTGATGTAAACGGGTCTTCGTGTCGCCTTATAGTTGAGCAGTGGTGTGACTGGTTGCAATCGCAGTGTGGGTTGATGCTTGTAAGCAACAGGAGCTCGTGTGGCGGGCAACCTTGGTGGTGCTGGTGGTGGTGGTGGTTGCTGATGTGCCGAAAGATCTGTGTAGGGCGCTGTAGTCGTCACCAGTATAAAGGCATGTTGGGGCGGAGGACGTGAAGGTGCCGAAGATTGATGTTGTTGTTGGTGCTGCTCCTCGTCCAACGATTGACGCGGACCATCGATTAAGTAATCGATAAATTGTGGTGGTGCAGGCGAACTGTGAATTCATCGAAATGGGTTTAGAAATGTTTTTTCTTAAAGATCAAGAAAGTTTAAAAAGTTATAGCTATAGTAAATCTTGCATATGAAATCGAAGTAGGTGAAAGATGTGTTGGATTAACTTACCCGAGCAGCGTATCCTTCGGCTGCTCATGCAGTTGATTTAGAAGGGCATGCAAGGGTATATGCAACACCTGTTGCTGTTGGCCACCACTCTGACCTGCCTCCGGGCGCACAAAGTAATTATGCAACTGATTGTGGTGGGTTGTTTGAGGTGGTGGTGGATGTGAATGCGTGTGACTGTGGTGTGAATGTTTGCCAGCTTTTGTATTGGTTTGCGCTGGCTGCAAATGATGTAAGTCATCTGTGGCATGATGCTGATGATGATGATGATGATAGCGTTCCTGTTGATGATGTTGCTGGTGTTGTTGCGAATGTTGCTGCTGTTGTTGCGACTGTTGCTGTTGCTGCGACTGTTGCTGCTGCTGCTGCAGGCGTTGTTGCTTCATGCGCTGTTGCAAGTAGAGCACGTATTTCTCCTGTGGCGTGGGATGCTCATCCGGCGACATATTGAAGTAATTTTCGTATTTGCTCACGTGTCCATAACCCGGCGACTTTGGGTGCACAATCAAAGCGCTTTTTGGCAATGATGAGGCGGATGATGTTGAGGAGGATGTGGCAGGTGATACCACAGCTGGCTCATTGTACACATTATAGCCAACACTGTGTGTGTGTATGTGTGTGTGTGTGTGTCGAAGTGGCATGCAAAAGCAAAGCGTATGAGTAGAGTATTCAGTGTGTTTGTGTCTCATCCACTTTATGTACGAGTTATTAAATGGGTTTGTAAAATTCTCTGGCTCAGCGGTCGGGGAACAGGGGTAAATTATACCTTTTTGGGTAAAAGGGGTATTATTGGAAATTTGAAATGGAGATGACCTTTTTTTATATATTTTTTTTTTTATATATATTTTTTTTTATATTAATTTTTTTTTATATTTAATTTTTTTTTATATATTATTTTATTTTGTTATATATTTTTTTTTTTATATGTTTTTTTTGTTATAATTTTTTTTTTGTATTTTATTTTTTTTTTGTATTTTATTTTTTTTATATTTTATTTTATTATTTTTTTTTTATATTTTTTTTTTTGTTTTTTTTTTTATAAATTTAATTTTTTTGTATATATTTTTTTTATATTTTATTTTTTTTTATATATATTTTTTTTTTTTATATATTTTAATTTTTTTTTTAAATTTTATTTTATTGTCTTTGCCACCATACATGTAGGAGATCACCTTTGTTTTTATTTTTATTTATTTATTTTTTTTTTTTTGCTCCTTTATCAATAATAAGTAATGCCAGTTTCATAAAAATCTTTAGGGGTAATGATTAAAAAAGTTCCCCGGCCGCTGCTCTAGCTCTTACTATAGCTGACCTGTAGTTGTTGTAGTTGTTCATTGCTGGCCCAAGGTTGTTTAAGACATGCTTTTGCAATTTGAACATTACGAGATGAACACACTGACGCTTGCTTATCAATATGCTTAATATCACCAACCTCACATTTCGTTCCCTTTGGGCACCGCCTTGTGGGCTACATCGAATGGCTTCTTACGAAAGCAGAGAGAGAGAGAGTAGCTGCATCAAAGCAGAAACAGAAATAGAGCTTGGGTCATGCATTAAATGCAATTGAATTGAATGCCCAAGGGCAGTGCATGTGCAACGTGTGCAACATCTGCCACTGCTTGCTGCTGCTCTCAAGTTTCTCTCACAGCTTTAATTTTTGATTTTAAATACTTTTCAATTTGTTGCAAGCAACATTTAAAAGCTTGTTACTCGACTTTCTATTGCTTAATTTCTTGTTAACATTCTGCTGCCCAGAAATCTCACTTTGAATGAGTTTTTAACTTAACTGAATCTACTTTTAATAAGCTGAGACCTTTTTTTATACCCTGAACCCATCGAAAATGGGTAAAAAGGGTATAATGGTTTTGTGTATGTATGTAACAGGCAGAAGGAAGCATCTCCGACCCCAAAAAGCATGTCATCGATAACAACAAAATCTTGAAATTGGAAAACATAAGCTCGATTTATCCCTAGGCAGTACAAGTTTGTTTCAAATTTTCGATAACTTTTCCTGTTTCCGATATGCACGTGTTATCGATAACAACAAAATCTTGAATTTGGAAAACTTTGAGATAACGTTTGAAACATTAGACGAAATAATGATAATCTGTGAAATTTTGATCGAAATCGGTTGAGAAACACCGGAGATATGGAACATTGAAGTTGAGAAAGTATGCACTACACACATACATACATACTTGCAAGCAGTGACTATACACGTTAAGTATAGGGTTCAGGGTATTGTCTAGTTTTGATTTAATGCTTATATAAGAATATCTTCCTGAACTACGAATACTAAAGATTTTCGACTAGGTAGTAAAGTAAATAGCACATAGCTTTTGCTCTATTCACTTTCAAATTGTTGACGAAATGGGTCTGTGCAACATTTTTAATATGTTTTTTGCACATGCAACAATGTGCTGAAGACAGTGACGACAACGGCTAGCGATGGGCGTGATGGGGCGTGTCAACGTGTGAGAATCTTGCCAAACATTGCTAATAGTAGCTATGTATCTGACAGATACAAATATCAACATATATAGCATATTAAAGATTCTCTTTTTCGTTTCGCTGTCGATTGTCATGCATAAATCTTACCTTGACGTCGGATTCACCAACTCCTCCTCCTCGTGCTGTCTTCCCTGCTGCTGTTGCTGTTGTTGCTGTTGCGCCTCTTCCTCGGCCGGCGATGCGGCAACTTCAGCATAATCCGTAACAATTTGTGTTTGATGAGAATTTTTATGATGATACACAATTTCTTGTGTTTGTGGCTTTTTGTTGTAATTGATTGTGTTGCCATTATGCAGTTCATTGTTATTGTTGTTGTTGTTGTTATTCGCTTTGCTCAGTGGCGTATAAATCATGGGTATAAAGTGTCCTGGCAGCGTATTTTGCGCTGTAAACGGTGTTAAATTGACAATTGATTGTTTGCCACGCTGCCGATGATACGTTGGCGGTGGCAACAACTCATACTGTTCCTGATGCTGTTGCTCGTGTTGCTGTTGTTGGTGTTGCTGGGGAAGTGGTGGAAAGTGTTGCACCGTCTTGTGCTGTGAAGTTTAATAGTTTTAGAGAGTATTTATTATGAATTTCACGATTATTTGTCAATATTAATGCAGCTTCCGCCACCGCCTCACTTGTAAAGGGTGTTTTTTTTTTGAGGTATAGAACTTTGAAATGGAATAAAACAAAGATGATTTTTTTTTATTGATATGAAATTTACTTTATTCGAAAGACAAACTTCTGGCATTATAATTTAAATGTGATTTCTGGCATAGTCCAATCTAGAGGTCCAATTTTCGACGACTTTATCCAACATTCAACCAAAAGTGAGCTTCATCGCTAACCGAAATTCGCTCATGAAAATCGGGATGGACGGCAATCTTATTTTGGGCCCATTCACCGAATCTACGCCTTTCTCGGTGATCGCGAGGCTTCAATTCTTGCACGAGTTGGATTTTGTAAGCACGCAAACCAAGATCTTTCCGCAAAATCTTCCATAAAGTGGATGGACACAAATTCAATTCCTGTGCACGATGGCGGATTGACTGATTCGGGTCTTCCTCTACGCTACGCTCTACAGCGGCAATGACTTCTTCAGTCTATTCATGTTGAAATGCCAAACCAAACTAAACATAAATCACTTAACAGCTGACAAAATGGCCGCCAGTTAAAAAAGTGTTGCCAACTTCAAGTTCTGTACCTCTAAAAAAACACCCTTTATAACTTGCCTTATGCTGTGTTGGGTTCAATGGCTTGTAGGCAATAAATGTGGCGCCGGCATCTGCAGACGTTGGCGTCTCCTTGCCACGACCAGGTGCTCCATGTGCACCACCAATAGCCAACGCATGATACACTTCCGCTGCACCAGACTGATAATGCTTCTGCGGCTTCAGCTGTGGCATGTAAGCAAGTGGCACGGGTATGCGACTGGGTGCTGCTGCGGCTGCTGGGGCATGCAGCTGTGAGCCACCAGCCGATGTGGCATGCTTGACGGCATATTGCTGATTGATGGGCAACTCGGGTGCCGGCAAATAGAATGCCATATAGGGTATTAAACGTCGATTACGCTCCGAGGCACTCAGCTCGGAGTCGCCAGCAATGGCGCCACTCTGGTTGTTGCCACCGCCTGTGGCAGCTGCCAGACGCATCAGGCATGCAACTATAGTAATATTAAACATTTTATTAGTCGTGTTGCAAGAAATTCGCTTGATTATTTATGAATTTGAATGCAGTTAAAAAGTTAATTGAGTCAAAAAAATTTGGCTAAGATACCCTTATGGTTTTTTTTTTCTATCTATATATAGTATTCGAAATATTATATATTTTGAGAGATTAATCGCCGGATTTAAGTCAAATAATCGCAGTTTTATTTTAGTTGAATGTTCGCTAAAATTGTAAGATCCTTGACCATAAAAGTGCTATTTGTTTTGTCATGTAACTGAATGTAATTCAAAACTTAAGTAATTATTTTAATTCATTTAACACATTTGGGCTCTGCTGCCGTTCCAAGCGCAACCAGCGACACTGTACAATCTGCCTCAGATTCCATCTCGTTGCCGCCTTCGGATCGAGCAGTACAGCAACGGTGGCCTTGGCTTGTGGCGAGATGATATCCTGGAGCTTGCGACGAAATGCGTACGTTCGGTTTAATTGATCGTTGTGCAACTTCTTGAGATTGGTATCATCGAATGGCATCTTGCCGTTGAGCATTATGAACAGTATAACGCCCAAAGACCAGGCGTCGGCCAACTTTGGACCATATGGCGTACCGCTGACAATTTCCGGTGCTGCATACGCAGCAGAGCCGCAATAAGTCTTTGACATATACTTTTCTCCACTGTCGGTGAGGCAGGAGCAGGCGAAACCAAAATCGGCAAGCTTCACATTAAAATGCGCAGATAATAAAATATTCTCACACTTCAGATCGCGATGGGCTATCTCGCAACTATGCAAATAGTTTAAAGCACTAGCCATCTGATAGAACCAGATCTTCGCTTGCATCTCTTCGACAAAGCCCACTTCCTGAATGTACGTCAGTAGATCTCCCCGTTCCGCAAAGCGCATGAATATAAAGTTCTTTGGGCCGCGTTGCAGTATGCTATGGATTTGTATGATATTCGGATGATCGAGTTTCGTTAACAGATCCATCTCGCGTGAAAAGAACTTCTCCACAAAATCGGCGGGCGCCTTATCCTTGTCGATGACCTTGCAGGCCAGCTTGATGATGCGACCGCTGCCATCATTAAACGTACCGTGGACAACAACCGCATGGGAACCTTGACCGATTTGGCCACCAAGCTTATAGCCCTGTATGGCCAGGGCATTAACCTCTGCGTAGCTGTCCAGCTGAGAGATATTTGCTTTACTTAACATGTTCAAATGTTGTCCTTTTCACCTGTTCTCTAAGAGGATAGTTTTTGATGTGTAGCGGAGTTCGGATGTGTGGCACATTTACGCGTTCATTGGTATATATATTGTTGTTGTTGTTGTGGTTGTATAAAAAGTAACGAATAACTCCTATTTGAATTGTAAAATTTTGACGAATTAAAATCGTAAGCGGAACAATAGTTAACGACACACATTACGTTCAGCTACTTAGCAAGGAGTTTTGATAACAAAAACTTCGTCTACTACGACTTGGGGCAATAAGGAACACAGAAGCGATGTTTTCAGCAAGAGATAACCACTCTTCAAAGGGACATAAGTTGAAAAGACTGATGATATATTGGATCATATATTCCCACCACATGAGGTGAAAACCAACATTAAAAATTTATACCCTGAACCCATTGAAAATGGGTAAAAAGGGTATAATGGTTTTTTGCAAAAGTATGTAACAGGCAGAAGGAAGCATCTCCGAACCCATAAAGTATATATATTCTTGATCAGCCGAGTCGATATAGCCATGTCCGTCGATCTCAGAGACTATAAGAGCTAGAGACTCCAGATTTGGAACATAAGCTCGCCTAATCCCTAGACAGTACAAGTTTGTTTACAAATTTCGATAACTTTTTCCGTTTCCGATATACACATGTTATCGATAACAACATATTCTTGAATATCGAAAACTTTTAAACGTCGTTTGAAACATTAGACGAAATAATGATAATCTGTGAAATTTTTATCGAAATCGGTTGAGAAACACCGGAGATATGAAACATTGAAGTTAAGACAGTATGCACTATACGCGTGAAGTATAGGGTTCCGGGTATCGGGATTTCTCGACTAGAGCCTTCTTACTTGTGTTAAACAAAATTTCGTTCAATATTTCATATATTTAACTTTCATCTATGATGTTGTTGTATCAAAGATAGTTTTTACTCGTTTTTTCGAACATTTATATTATCCTAGTAAACATGGAATGTTTAAACAAAAAATTCAATGTTATGTGTTAGTTATTAATGTATTTAAACACCGCTCTTTCACAACAATTTGTAATTTAGTCAAAATTTTTTGGAATATAGACATATGGTTTTCTCAACTTTATTGCAATAACCACCATCAAATTCAAGTATAGCGAGGAAATCCAAACAACGGTAAATATTATGGGGAAAGAGCTCAAATTTGATTAAACATATTTCGCAGTTTTATATTAAAAAGTATAGATTCGGCCAGACACAACAACAACAATATTTATATATAGCTATGAGTAATAATACGGCCGGTCGTCATGTGGCCACACGCAACTCGGATATTGATGCACTAGCGCAACGTGGCTATAATATTGGCCATAAGATCGGTGAGGGTTCGTATGCGACGGTAATAACCGCTGGCTATGCGGACGAGAGCGGACACGGTGTGAATTTGGCGTGCAAGATTATTGATAAGACAAAGGCGCCGATCGATTTTGTGAAGAAGTTCTTTCCACGCGAACTGGAGATCTTGACGCGACTGGATCATCCCAATATCATACAGATACACAGCATCTTGCAGCGCGGCCCAAAGATCTTTATCTTTATGCGCTATGCCGAAAAGGGCGATATGTTGTCGCATATTAAGAAAACGGGCCCCATCGATGAGGCACAGTCGAAAATTTGGTTCTTTCAAATGGCGAAAGCTCTAAAGTATCTGCACAATCATGATATTGCCCATCGGGATCTCAAGTGCGAGAATATTCTATTGTCGAAGCGTCTGAATGTTAAATTAGCCGATTTTGGTTTCGCTCGCTATTGTCGCGATCCAGCCGGTTCGGAACTTAAGTCGGATACGTATTGCGGCTCTGCGGCATATGCGGCACCGGAAGTTGTCTGTGGTGTACCGTATGATCCTAAAATGGCCGACGCCTGGTCCTTGGGCGTCATCTTGTTCATAATGCTGAACGGCAAGATGCCATTCGATGATAGCAATCTGAACAAATTGCTCGAAGATCAGCGCAACAAGAAATTCTCGTTCCGTCGCAAGCTACAGGATATTGTAACACCACATGCCAGGAGCACAGTCTCTGTCCTGTTGGAGCCCAATGCAACAATGCGCTGGGATCTGAGCGAGGTGCTCAACTGCCACTGGCTGCAAACGATCGACGAAGCGCGTCCATCGGCCTCCTCATCAAGGGCGGGCCTTTAGAAAGTGAAAAACTCATTGTGTGTATGTTTTTTTTTTGTTTTCGGTACCCATCAGAGAACTCCTCATGTTGTATATAAATGTATATATATTCATAGTTGGGCGAAATTGTTAGTTACCTACCCCCACATACTAAAGTAAAATTTATAAAATTTGCCAAACATATTGCTTAAGTTTCTTTTTTTTTCTTGCTTGTTTGTCGCAACCATCGAAGTCGAGCAATTAAAAGACTTGTATGGGGACCCAACGAAGCCTAACAAACGCTGTTGTCATAACTGTTCAAAAGTAAAACTATTATAACATATGGCATATCGCATATCGTAGCATTAAACAAATTTTCAAAAATTTTCCCTCATGTTTATCGTTCATTTGTGTGCTACAAATACAGAAACCAAAGTCCAGTGTGCTTAGTGAGCCAAGACGAGGCAAAGAAAATACTCAGAGATGGCATAAACTTTTTGGGTGTAAGCTAGTGAATGTGCTTTTTACGATATTGCGATAGTTGTATTACGATATTCAAAAAGTAAGGAAGCTAAACTTTTTGGGTTTCTTTTAGTAGCGAAACTGTTTTACGATATTGCGATAGTTACGATATTCAAAAGGGTGTCTTAAGCTAGCGAATGTTACGATAGTTATGTTACGATATTCAAAAGGTAAGGGGACAACTTTTGGGTATCTTAAGCTAACGAATGTGGTGTTTAGGACATTAGGATAGTTTACTTTACGATATTAAAAAAGTAAGGGAATTTTCGTTAACAGCAGTTGATTAAGATAACTAAAACTAAGTAAATATTTATATTCTAGTTATCTAACTATTGAGATGTCATCAAGATTGATTCAGATACATTTTCTGATAATTACTTAGAAAAATAAATTGCAATTTAACAAAATTTTTAGTGAATTGTTGGCGCTAAACTGTAACACAGCCTCTTATACTCAAAATACGACACCTTTAAGTATTCAAAACTATATTCTAAAAAGTTTTGTATACTTTCTGAGTTTTCAAAACTTATCGCATTAACTTTGATTTAACCAAGTCCATCGCTAGCATTAAGTATTGCAAATTTTTGCACCCGTGTCCTGGGCGGCATGTGTTGCAAACGTGCAAACTTGCAATTGGCAGCCATGACGACGGCAACATAGACAAAGACAGAGACAACGAAAACGACAACGACAACAACAACAACGTCGCCGGCAATCTCTAGACGACAGTCATACAATAAGTGTCCGAAAGTACGAGCCAAATCGCTGCTCTGGAGGTAGATAATTTGCATTGTGGAGCACGGGCAGCTTAAGTGGCTACGTTCCAGCCACACAGTCACTTAACTGGCACGGACCAACAGACAAAGACAGTGTATATGTGGTGTGTGTGTGTGTGTGACATGTGTAGTGTGGCACCCACTAAAGGCAAGAACCAGCTACCTGTATTTTGGGTAGCATATTCAGGCTTAATTTCCTATCAAAATGTTTAGAGCCTTAGTTAGTTTTTGTTGTCGTACTGTGTATGTGTGTGCGTGTGTGTGTGTGTGTGTTTTTATTTTACGACTCTTTTGGCCAAGTCGCCAAGTGTTGTTGGCCATTGTTGCAGAAGCTGCTGCTGCAGCTGCAGTTGCAGGCTCGTTTCGGTTTAGTTTCAACGCTCGCTTCTCGTACACCTGTGCGTATGCGTAATGCATTTTTGAATTAATTAATATGTGTGTGTGCCTCATCTATATGTATGTATTCGCCTGTGGCACTTAAATGCTGTGCATTGGCTCATCTATCTATATATCTATCTGAGTGTGTGCTCAGATTTTCTTCCTCATTCTCTCCATGTGCTTTTTGGTTGCTTTTGAAATTAATTTCCAGGCAACGTGTCAGCCTCATGGATGCATCATATGGATACATCTTTGTTGTTATTGCAACGGCCTTATTAAGCTCTCTGTTTGTGTGGAAAGTTGCCGGGCAACTTCCGTTCACTTTTCTGAACATTGTTGTATATATCTCTTTCTCATCTGTTTTTTTTTTGTTTTTGGTTTTGGCTTGACAAATCCTTTTGTCTTTTATTGCACTTTTGATCAATTGTACAATTTTCCATTTCATTTGTTCAGCTTATGGCCAGCTGCCAAGCCGACTGGCTCAAATTGAATTGGTCAATACACACAAACACACACACACATTCAACTTTAATTGCTGGGCATTAAAATTACAAATATTTGCTTTTTATTATGGTTTTCGAATGTAATTTAAACGAACGAAAGACAACTTCAAAGTATTTTTGTAAAATGTTTATGTAAAGTACAAATGTTTCGATAAGAGTAACTAAAGATATTCATGAAGTAAATGATTTTAATCATTTTTTCTTTGATTAGGTAATATATTTAATGATTCCTAGCAAGGAAAAATTTGAGAATTTTGTTTCATATTACTTTAAAAATTTTATTTTCGGATATTTGCCCAATTCATGATATTAAAACTCAACATACATTCAAACATTAATTAAATATTTTAATTCATTTTAAAAATTTTTATAATTTTTTTGTATTTCTTTTTAAATTTATAAGATTTTTGTTTCATTTATTATTATTTTATTTTCCGATACTTGCCCAATTCATGATATGAAAACTAAACACACAATCAAACATTAATTAAATATTTTTATTCATTCAAAATTTTTTTAAATATTTTTTTGTATTTTTTTATAATTTTTTGTATTTTTTTTTTAATTTTTTTGTATTTTTTTTTATAATTTTTTTTAAATATTTTTTTTTTGTTTTTTTTTTATATATATAAGATATTTGTTTCACAAAATTGCTTGCTTTATACCAACTTTATTTAAATCAAATATTTTTTTCTCTTTGTCTAAGCAATATATATGTATTTAAATACATAAACGAGTTTAGACAAAGGTAGTTTTATTTTTTTTTTGCCAATAATAATATTATTATTGGACGTAGATGTACTAACGGACAGTACATTCAAGTGGCCCAACGATACCAAGCACCGGCTTGTTAACGCGCGGACCCTAACACAAAGCGACCCACCTCCCGCCCATCCGACCGAGGGGCGCACCGCGTAGCGTACGGTTACGAAGATCGCGAACATATAGACAAGTGACACAAGACTAGTTTTTTAAGAGAGCAAGTAGAAGTGGCATTACGTATTAAGTGGGAAAGATCGTTATATAAAGCACATAAAATCCGAAAGGGGTTATGGATAGCATAATTAGAATAACAAGTTTGAAGAGATATAGGTAAGAAGTTTCTAGTATTTCTGATCGGAACTGCAAAGCTAATTTGGGTTATCAATTCAGATGAATCAATTTCCCCATTAATTAGTTTATGGAAAAAAGTTATTCCAAGCATTGTTCTACGATCAGAAAGAGAAGGAAGATTTATTAGTAAAAGTCTACTATGGTAGGAAGGTAAGTTAAGGTTATTGTCCCAATTAAGACCCCGAAGTGCAAAGAGTAGGAATTGTTTTTGCACTGATTCTATTCTATCCTGATGAATCCTGTATTTGGGATACCATATACAAGATCCATATTCGAGGATAGGTCGTACAAGAGACATATACAGAGTTTTAGTAATATAGGGGTCGTCGAATTCCTTCGACCAGCGCTTTATGAAACCCAAGGCACTTGACGCTCGATTTGTTATTGAAGATATATGCTTGTCAAACTTAAGCTTTGGGTCCATTAAGACACCCAAATCAATTTAAATGACAATATAAGTTTTTATACGTTATTAAGTTTTATTATAATAAATAGTTATCCTTTTCTGTTGCTCACATTACTTAAACAACTTTAAACATTAGTGTAATACATTATAATGAAGTTTGTGCAGATTTCACTTACTCTTCGATAAGTCTTAGGCTTAATAACAAACGCAAACTTTTCTTTTGACATTCGCGTGTTTTTGTAGCGATTTAAAACGCGCCGAATGAGCAATGTGCGATTATTGTGTATGTTTGGTTGGTCAAATGAACTTCTCACATGTCCGCCAACACACACGCACATCCATTGCGATTTCAATTACACACACACCCTCACACACACTCATACAGTTTGTGCGGAAAATGCAATTAGGCGCACAAAACAAATAAAAGCGACACCCCGAAAAAACAAAAAAAAAAGGAAAAAATTGTTGTGTGAGCTGCAGCAGCAGTTTACCTCCTACACTACACATGCCTCTGCTTTGCTCAATATGAAGTTTAGAGTTTGATTTAGCAGTATTGTTAGTTGTTGTGCCATAGTTGGCATTGCATTTGTTAGCCGTTGTGTCAGTTGGTTTATGGCTAAAACACATTAAGCGAACCGCATAAATACATTTTAGACCAAACTCTCAAACCCAACTCTCATTTTAGATGCCTGCAAGCTTCACTGATGCGTTCCAACGAAAAATGCCATGCTTAGATACAAATATGTGTGCGTGCGTGTGTGTGTGTGTGTGTGTGTGCAGATAAACGCGTTATTTGCCAAACACTTGCGCGCAACGCATAACATTTAGCATAGCTTCTACTTATTCACATGCGATTTTGATGCTATTTTTGGAAACGTCAGTTGCATTCCTCCCTACCCCCTTTCCACCCCCCTTTCCCTGTTTGGTCCGTGTGTGCGTATGTGTGAGCCGTAGGCAAAAAATATTTGTCACGCTTTTGCTGACATTTCTGGCGCATAATTTGATTAGATTTCGATACGTCGCACAAATTGTTTTCGTTTTGGGGTTTTCACCATTCAAGTGTATGTCCTCTATGAATTGTTGGCATTTGGATCCTGGTGTTTTCACAAATGTGATTTGATTTTCACCAATGTTTTGTGTGTGTGTCTTATTGGCGCCACACACACACAAAAACAAAATGCAATTAAACGAAAATTTATTGCGTAAATATTTACTTGAGCGTAAATGAATTTTAATTTTGTCATCATCCGCAATGATTTTGAGTGCCTGAGGTTAGTGTATTTAAGCTTCTCATACTCCGAACCAAAACCAAAACTGACCAAACTTTTCATATATCTAGCTCGCTCTCTCTCTCTCAGTCGCAGATTTGTTGGCCATTTATGGCTCAAATTGTTGCCAACTACAGCAGTTTCCTCAATCACAATCACAATCTACCACCTCCTTTCAGTTCCAACAAATTGCAGGCTGTCTTTTTTTTCTTGGTGGTCCGTCCATTTAGTTCAGTTCAGTTGTTGCACATGCGCGCCTTGCCACTTGCAACTCTTTGGGTTCACGCAAATTATAGTCTCCGTTAAAACCGAAACCAAAAAAAAAATATTTGCCTGCTTTTTTAAAGTGCGAACACAATTGCGACTTGCGACTTGCAACTTACGTAGATTAGAGTTGGAAGCGACGCTTTGGGGTTAGCGCAGTTCACCAAAATAAACTAAATTATAAATCATTTGTTGCATTTGCATAATAGACTCTCGAACCAAATATATAAGCTTGCTACCATATATAATTACATATCATTATAAAAGAGACTTTCGTTGAAACAAAAAGTTGGCTTGCTCGTGTCAAAACTTTGATTTGTTACTTCAATAATAAATAAGCTTCAAATAAAAAAGGTTTTATAGTAATTAATATTAATATTAATCAAAAGTTTGATTTGTTACTTTAATAATAAATAAGCTTCAAATAAAAAAGGTTTTATAGTAATTAATATTAATATTAATCAAAAGTTTGATTTGTTACTTTAATAATAAATAAGCTTCAACAAAAATGGTTTTGTAATAAATAATATGCTTTCTTGTGACACAGAAAGTTGCAAAAAAAATAATTTATAAAATAGAGAAGAGCTTAAAACACAATTAACATACATTAATCATGCCAATTTCATAATATATTAAATGCGAAAACAATAAATATGTTTTTAAAGTCATTTTATACAAGAGAAAACACATCAATAAATTCAGAATAATTTTAGAAATATTAATATTAAAATATTACATATTATATTGTTATTTATATTTCTAGAAATATTACAAAAACCATTCTCTCAAAAAATGTACTATAAAATATATGATATAAAAATATCACGTTTTTATACCCTGAAACCATTAAAAATTGTTAAAAAGATATAATGGTTAAGTGCAAAAGTATGTAACAGACAGAAGGAAGCATCTCCGACCCCATAAAGTATATATATTCTTGATCAGCCGACTCGATTTAGCCATGTTCGTCGATCTCAGAGACTATGAGAGCTAGAGACTCCAGATTTGGTACATAAGCTCGCCTAATCCCTAGGCAGTACAAGTTTGTTTCAAATATTCGATAACTTTTCCCGTTTCCGATATACACATGTGATCGATAACAACAAAATCTTGAATTTGGAAAACTTTGGGACAACGTTTAAAACATTACACGAAATAATGACAATCTGTGTAATTTTTATTGAAATCGGTTGAGAGACATCGGAGATATGGAACATTGAAGTTAACTCAAGTACACACATGACTGTACGCTTAAAGTATAGTGTTCAGGGTATACTCTAGTCGGTATTTCGCGACTAAACCGTCTTACTTGTCTTATTTTCGAAAATGATGTAAGAAACGCTAAACTATGTTAAAAGTAATCAAAGAGAATGATCTAAGAAGCTTGTTTAACGCTAAATCAGCTACTTGATGCAATTAATATATCCGATAAAATCCATTTTTGGTAATGCGAACTTTATTTATTATACTATTGTTATAATTCTATCGGGTTGCATCATAAACAAGCTTTTTGCTATAATTTTTTGGGTATTTATCTAATTCAAAAAAGCTGCTGAAACCATTTTAATAATACATTGCTTTAGCTTCAAGCTTAACCCCATTGTTCTATAGTGGGCTTGACTTTTATCTATATATCACACAGCTAGAAATAATTGTTACAGGTGTCTCAAAGATACAATAATAAACATCCGTCTTGAGTAAAGTTCATAAATACGAGTTTGGTCTCTTTTCAGTTTGCACTTGGAAAGCGAATGTGTTTAGATTGTGTTGCTATTATTACAATTTCGATTTAAGTACAGCAAAAACTAAAACATAAAAATGTTGATTTTTTTTTTTTTTTTTCGATTTCCACGTTTTTCCTCTCTCTCTCTCTGGTCAGAAAAGTGAATGGGTTTTTTTTTCTGTTTGTTGTTTGAATTGTAACATTTAGTTTCGTTTTGCAAATGTCGCAATTGTCTCCAGGCCTACCTCAACGCCAGTGGCACCCCCATTCACAAAGCGCTCTCAAAACTGACAACCGCCCATTTGAGAAACGCAGCTAATCAAATAGCGTTCATCAAAGTCACAATCGAAACAGAAGCAGGGAGTGCTGGAGCAGGGGGGCAGCGGAAGTTAGGCACGTTGTCAACTTAAGAATTGTAAAATTTGTTGTTGGCAAACTAAATGAGCTCAATTTGTTAAAAGTTGGAGCAATAAGACAAAAGCAAAAAAAAAAAAGAATTTTTATGAATCAACTTTGCTTGGAATATGTGGGTCGATTTTTTTGTTATTGTTGCAAATATCTGTAAAATGGTAGTTGATTTTTTTTTGATCATAAAAACGTCTATTAATTTTTAATAAGAATAGATCTGTGTTTCGTCTATACGGAAACTTTTTAGAACCATAAATTAATGTAATAAAAATGTTTAGAACTATAAATTAGTGCAATAAAAACTTTTGCTAGTGTTGAAACGCTTCATAAAAAAACAGGTTTTCTTGCCAAAAATGGTTTAGAAAAATAAGAAACAAATATGTCTTGTCGAAAGTGTATTCAACTCTGGAAGCAAAAAAGGATCTTAAAGCTATTCGACTTATTTGGAAACCTTTTTTTCTGCCTATAGCTGGAACTGAATTACGATATAGCCCACTGACTGCTACCCCAGCCGTTGACCTCTTCACTCTGTAAATATCGCATCTTTTAATATCGTATCGTATTGTTAAGCGTTAATTGCATGCAAATGAAATGTTTGCTCGTACATTGACCCTTTGGTCGCTTGTTACACTTTCTGCGCGCCGACAAATGCTAAAAGATAGAAAATTTGCATTTATCTGCAACTCATTATGAGTTTTGCATTTCATGGCCAGCTGATTTGAGGGATCTGCGAGATCTGCAAGATAAATGTGTCTAAATATTTACATAAATGCTTCCTGCAAAACAATTTTCTCAACTACTGTTTTGCAGTAACTGACTCATGCCCGGTTGCTTTAAACAATTTGTCTCGCATTCGTTCCTTTTTTTTTGTTTTTTTTTTTTTTTTTTTTGGCCGGTTTGGGGGCATGACCTAAACATTTGGCCCGGCCTGTACTTGTGCCCACGGTGCTACGGTACGTATGAGTAATGTGCGGGACTGTGCACGATTTGTGTGGTAGACCAATCCCCAATCTATCCCCCACTCAACCCCCCGACCCCCGCGATGACAGTTTGCCTGTAAATGCGCTTAATTTATAGTCGGACTAAACCACTAATCCAAACTGACAATCTATGCAGGCGCGCGCACACAATTACTAAACTAACTAACTAACTACTAAAGTAATATGCTTATATCGATTTTGCTGCCACAAACACAATAACACAATCACTTACTACACTACGATTCTGGTGCCAATAATTACATAATCAAAAATTTGGGAAAAACAATCCGTTGAATGTCATTGGAAACAAAATGATTACGCAAATTAAACGTAATTTATTTATTTGTAAAGTAAAAGCAACAACTGTTCAAGCCAAATGTGATTGTTATCAGTTCAAAGCGCAGTCAGCCAAGCCAAACAAATTTAAATATAATTCACTCTTGCACAGACCGTACCAAAAGCCCAAAAGCCTAAATCGAAAAAAACATTGCATAAATATAGCGAAAAACTTTATTTTTTGTATGGCGTCGCCGATCGATTTTCTCTGGCAACAGAAATCGATTGAAGCAAAAGATCGATAGTCTTTGATATAGATTTGTGCGAATGAGTCTCCCCAGCAAGGTCAACCAGCTGCCAGCTGTTGCTGCCAAATGTAGTTCAGTTACTGATCAAGCGTTAGATCTGCCAGAGTTTTTATACCCAGTAGTTATGTTAGATATGCATTTTCGATTCATTTCTCCTGATTTTGTGTAAATTCCTTAAATTTTACACTCACTTGCCGTATATGCACTGCTTGAATTGCACTGCTTGTATATCGTATATTTTTGTGTGCAGTACTTTATATCGTATATTTCTTATAGCACAGGGTAACTCATCGTTCACTACTCCCAACAAGCTTATTGCACTTTTTGAGCAAAACGAAACAAAGTTCTCAGCAAACTGTCGACTTTATGATTTGTGTCTTGTTGCTGTTTTAAAGTAACGTTTATTAATTGAAGGCGGAAATTGCTGGGGTCAGTTTTTCTTAATGCTGAGGTTAATTCTGTTCTCATTGGATCGATCTATCTACGACTAGTACATGGGTCTCATATCGAGGTCGTAACGTTGTTGTCGCTGTTGTCAATACGATCACTAAATGGCAATTAATTGAAGTCTGTGTTTGCCTGTCGACAAAAAAATGTGTAGAATTAATTGAATAGCTGTTTAGAATTGGACTTCATATACAAAGTATACTTAACACACAAAATGTTGTTAATTAGACCGATACAGTCACGTTTTTCGGCCAATATAATTCATAACTCTAATAACAGCTTTGAAGGCATTGCAAATAAATGTCTTAATCCATGGCACGAAATTTGTGGATCGAAACGTGCTCCAAGCGAAAAGCAACAGTTAAATATTTTTTGTAAACATTCAGGAAAGATTTTAAAACCCGTGCAGATTTAAAACTTTTTTTTTTTGGGCGTAACGAAAGGCATATTCCCGAACATTCATTGCGCTTCCGATTGTGTAAGAAATTTGGGTATTTTTTTAATTAGTGTTGTTTTGTGCTTTGATTTGTTAGCCTTGGTTTTTTTTTTTCAATTATAAGTCTTTACGGTTCAAAGAAATCTAAAGAGCTTTCGAATCACTTTCCAAGTATTCAGTGGTTCAGATTATCTTGTAACTATATCGAATCGGATTATAAGTTACTCAATTAATCTCATCGGATGCTTATTTCAAGTCTGTCGACATTGACTTTTCTCGTTTAAAATGCTATTAGTGAAGGCTGCGACAGGAAACAATTAACTTCAACTTGAAAACTTTTGTACTTGGGGCCTAACAGAGATATTAAGTTATGAAATATGTGTAACTGCCGCTTGCTTAACAGTAATAAGTGCGTGTTTACAAATTATAACATAAAAAAACAACTCAACTCTAATTGCGGCTACAACGAAGGTTTGAACAAATTTTTTGTTGACCTTTCTGTTCCTTTCAGCAAGGCAAGAAAAATATTTCCCAAACCAATTAAGTTTTAAGCACATGCTAACAAAAAAACTATGTGCAGTATTTTAATTAGAACTGCACTTAAAAGGTGCTTTAAACGATGTTTTTGGTTTGCGTTTTTAGCCACGTTTTTTTTTTTTTGAGCATAAGCTGGCCGTGTTGTGGCATGTGTCAGTTGTTGTGCGGCTTAAACACAGTTAGCCGCCCCTAATTTATGGTCTAGTAAACGCTATCGTGTCTTTGTTGGAAGCTATGCTTAATTGGTTTGCTAAAGATCATTGGCATTAGATTGTGCTTTGGCCTCATGCCCAATAACAAAACAAAAACAAAAAACTGTCGCCGTCTTCACGAGCTAATTAATGACTTCACTGTGTCGGTAGAACGAGTATGGACCCGTTGCCAAGGTGTTGATCATCTTGTTGGCAACTTTTACTGCCGCCCAAAGATTAATTACCAACGATTAAGAACTTAAAGCCAATAAATTCTAGTTACGAGCTAAACAAATTAGTTAAGGTTACGCAATCGCAGAGTAAGTCTCTTAGTTTGGCTAAATTTCAAAGTATAACGTATTTCAATAATTAGCATAATCAAGTTTGACCTTCAGCGTCCAATATTTAGCAAACATTGCGTTTAGTTAAACTTAATTGTGGTTAATTTATGTAAATGATTGTATATATAAGTTGAGAGTCAATTCGAAAATTCACTAATAACCCAAAAGTGATAGCGTTCGTGATAGGTTCGTTTTAGAGAGTTTAACCTTAGGGGTCATTTGGCCTAATCTGAAACATTTTAAAAACATGAGCACAAATTAATCAACGGAAACAAACCAAAACCAAATAAAGCGACTTAAACTCTCAATCAACCTTGACAAACCATAACTACGAATTAGTTTATGCAATCGATTAATGATCAAACAATTTGCGATTGCAAGTGATGCTGAGTTAAGGTGTTTAATCAGAGTATAATGCTTAGTAAAAATATTGTTTAATAGAAGAAAATAAAACATCATTCAATATTCGAAAAATGGAGATAAAAATGTTTTAAAACTTAGTGATTAGATTAAAACTTCCTTCTTCTAACTTCAATGCTCTATATCTCCGATGTTTCTCAACCGATTTCTATACAAGTTTCACAGATTGCCATTATTTCGTCTAATGTTTCAAACTCCATCTCAAAGTTTTCCAAATTCAAGATTTTGTTGTTATCGATCACATGTGTATATCGGAAACGGAAAGAGTTATCGAAATTTTGAAACAAACTTGTACTGCCCAGGGATTAGGCGAGCTTATGTTCCAAATCTGGCTCTTATAGTCTCTGCGATCGAAAAATAAAACATGATTAAAACCATTCTTTAAATTCGAAAAATGTAGATAAAAATGTTTGAAAACATAGTTTGTACAAGATTAAATTTCTTTAATATTTTTTTCTGCTCTTATTCTTGACTTTGAAACTAATTATGTTGCCAGTAGAAATATTTTATAAAACAAAACACTGACTGTTTAATTTTAAATTGAAATGCATTAAATTATTCCCAATTCTTGTTTTTTAACTATGACCATTTGAAGATAAATATGTTAATATGAAAAATAATATTTATTTAAAATAAATTCAATTTAAATAGCTATTATTTACAAAACAAAGATAAAAAGAGCTACAGTCGAATGGGGTTTGAGATTAATTGAATAATGCTATTAAAACAAAATCACAGCCATATTAATAATAACTAGCCCCAAAGCCTATTATCATTGTATCTCGCATCAGCGATGGACGTGATTATTGCAATAAGTAAACAATTTTTTATTTATGCCTTTTGTGCAAACAATGAACGAATGAATGAGCGAATGGAAAGAGTGTGGATGTGAGAGTGTAGAAGTGAGTGTATTTGTTTGACCGTTCAATGAATCCAACCGCACTTTCGTACAACGACTTTGGCGACATGTCTCATGTTTCATGAAGCGTGCGTCGCCTTAGCTTTAGCTTTCCCTTTGATTAACGGCTAGGCGCTTATGTCACAGTGATATCAGTTGCTGATTAATTAGACCATTCATTAAAAGTACCTCTAGGCGGCTGAGGTATAATTTTCACAGCACACATCTCACATAACAAACTATAACAATGACCAATTATGTCATGTTGTCATCATCTCCATTGCAATTCCAAACACCAACAATGTTACGCACGGGCCAAAACGCGTCTTTTGCATGCAACAACAAAAGCAAAAGCTACAATAATAATGGTAACAAACAGTGGAATGCCTTGCCAAATGCAGCATTTTGTTTGGGTTAACATTACAAAAAACAAAACCAACTCTCTGCACCTTTTAATAATAATCAAAACAACAACTAACTAACTAACTAAAGAAGAAGAAAATGTGTATCATATGTTGACATATTTTTTATTTTACTTGGCCAACAACGGTGCCAAAATAAAACAAGTAACGAGGCTCTAGTGGAGAAATCCCGACTAGACGATACCCTGAATGCAACATATCTCCGATCCGATTTCAGATTGTCATTATTTCGTCTGATGTCTTAAACTGTGTTCCAAATGCAAGATTTTATTGTTATCGATCACATGTGTAGTATATCGGAAACGGGAAGAGTTATCGAAAATTTGAAACAAATCCAAATCTGAAGCCTCTAGCTCTTATAGTCTTTGAGATCGACGCCTTCATACGTCTATATCGACTCGGCTGATCAAGAATATATATACTTTATGAGGTCGGACATGCTTCCTTCTGCCTGTTACATACTTTTGCACACAACCATTATACCCTTTTTAGCCATTTTCAATGGGTTCAGGGTATAATAAACCTATATACGTGTAATGACTGAAAAATATTCACACACCTCAGCGCTCGTCGCAGACATCATTTGCAGTAGCTGCTACTGCTGCTGCTCATGCAATTGTTGTTAGCCCAGTTTTCAATTGTTGTGTTGTGCTTTCGGATCTATTTTGGATTGTTTAGCGGCGCATGAAACACATATAGTGGCATTATACCCTTGTCGTGGCGGGGTCTTATTATTATTATGCATGTGACGCATGAATATATAGATATATATTTCTGTGAACTCGATTTTCATATTCATAATTAATTTGTTTTTTTTTTGTGTGTTTTTTTTTTAACCGCTTAATTGGAACTCTCGCTTTGCATAACTGTTTTCGGTTTTTGATTAAGCGTATAATTTTTGAAACCACAAACAACATTTTCGGCAACACTTAAAGCAAGACCTAGAAATAACTATAAAATTCAATAAAATAGCAAATTTTATTGGCAAAACAAAACAAACTGTTAAGCTTGACATTGTTGCCGCTTGGCAAAACTCGTTAAACTAAACTGGTTCTTAATTTTACATCATTTAACTTACATATTCATATGAAGTAATACGTATATATACGTATCCATATAGTGCCATTTATTTGCTTTAAGTGCAAAAGCTAAAAGAGTTTAATTTCGATTAATATCGATTAATCGATATCGTTAAGTCAGTAATCGATTTTGCTTGTGATCTTTAGTCGTTAATCTAACCATTATCTCTTATTCTTAAAAATTTTATTCGATAATCTATATACCCAATCATAACAATCGAGAACGCATTAGATTAATATCGATTGTGAAGCAAGTAATCGATTTTTGCTTTTGATAGTCGTTAATCACAATAGATTGTTCTTTGACATCGTATGTCGATTATTATAACCAATTGTTATCGATAGTCTAAATAAGCAATCATAACAATCGATAACGCTATCAGTTACAAAATATTTACTTTTCTTTATGCTTTCATTTTATCTGAATTTTAGATTAATATCGACTGTTTAATGTTTAATTTCGATTAATATCGATTAATCGATATCGTTAAGAAACTAATCGATTTTTGCTTTTGATAGTCATTAATCACCATAGACTATTCTTTGACATCGTATATCGATTATTATATTCTATTTTTATTGATAGTCTAATCGATAACGCTATTATTTAAAGAGTATTAACTTTTCTTTATGTTTGCATTATTCTAACCAATTTTTATCGACAGTCTAATCGATAATAAAATAATTTGAAGAGTATTAACTTTTCTTTATGCTCGCATTTTATTTGAATTTTGTTTGTAGAAAAGTTTCATATGGATGATTTTCTTTCTCGACTCGTTTGTAGTTTATATTACATAAATTATTATTATTACCTTTGATTATAATTATAAAACATTTTGTAGTTTGTTTAATTATGCAGCGCAACAATTGAGATATTTGTTGAAACAACTCGAAGTTCCATCCAAAATTAACTATCCGAAGGAAATGATTCAATAAAATTTCAATTTTATTGGCACTTGTTACGTTGAACAAGAAATTTGAGCATTCACCTGTTATGTTTGCATTAGTGTTGAGGGCGTTTAGCTAAGTAAAGAGTTTGAAACAAGTTTTTATGGCTTTTGGGAACTTGGATTTGCATTTCGTATTTGGTGGTAGTGGCGTGCAAAAATGTCTTCCGCCTGCTTAAGTAAAACACTTGATTGTGTTGCCAATAAGTTATTACCTGCTTTTTGGCTAAAATTGTGCAAATTAGCCAAAGGCAACAAAACAATCAGAGCCAGTGCACAAATGAAATGCACCAATTCAAATGAAATGGAAATAGAAATGAAAATGAAAATGTTGCAATAATCGTTCGAGTGCTGCGTGAAATTGTGAAATTTGCCTGTGGGACAAAATGGCCAACCGGTTAACCGGTTGCTTTGGTTCGCCTGACTGGACTTGGACGCTGCCGGGGCCAATACACGTTTACATTAGTTTTACATACTCGCATGTTAAATGCATAATCTGAATACTGGCCAGGAAACGTTCGCTAAACAGCATTGAACTTGAAAGCAAAAGTTGTGCAACTTGTTTTAAATATGAGCGGCATGTAATAAGCTGTGCATAAGTTGAGTTCAGATCAGAGAGGCTGCGCCACTAAATGGGTTAAAAGTTGCAAGTCACATCCGTCTTGCAGCCAAGAGACTGTACTCCAAATAGAGTAAAATGCTTGGTAAAAGTATAAGACTATATTGTGTACGTGGCTGTTTTACTAAATGTGTTGTTGGTTGTAAGTGCTTGCCATCAGTTAAATATCGCATTAAATCAATTATCCAATTGCTAATCAAATTCACGTAACTTGCTGACTGACCTGCAACATCAAGCAGCAGCAACAGAGAAATTCAATATAAGAAATGAGAAACTTTTTAGCTTGCGTTAAAACCATTTCAAAGTCATTGACACAACAAGCCTTGCAGCTTCAACATACAAATACTTTTTTTTTCTACCGCTTTTCTTGCTTTTGTTTTTCGGCAAACATTTTACTTTTTCTTTTCACTAGTTGTTGCCGCCCTCCTTTGATACTAGTGTCCACGGCGGGCAAGTGAAAAATCTCGTTTTGTAAAAACACTAAAATCACCATTACAGCATTTTCCAGCCGTCTAATTTAGCGGTGGGCGTTGTTGCCACTTGTGGAACACACTGCAAGTTCGCTGCTGAAGACCATTGTCTGCCATTTAACTTCGTTGTGGCCCAAAAAGTGTACAAGATTTTGTTAATTTAGCCAGCGCCAAAAAACGTTGACAAACTCCAAATGTGTTGTAAATTTGGGTAAAAGTTAAAATTTTTTTTGCACACTTCGAGGGTAATTAGTGAAATTTAGTTGTGTTTTTTTTTTAACACTTTTGTGTCTTTAATATATTTAGGAAGTTATTAACATAATGTCGAGGGAAAGTGTTTCCAGTTTTTATGCCGCATTAAATATATTTCAAGCGGACTTAAATTCAATTACGTCAACTAAATCTATCTTTGGGATAACTGAACACCAAAAAGCTGACAGCCAGCAGAAGCATAGCTTTGTTGCAGTTTCAGTCTGGCAAAAAGTGAATGTGAAAAATGTATCCTTGATTCATTTGATTATTATAAAATTTAATCATATGCAATATTGTTTGGGTAATGTAAATATATTTGTCAAGGCTTCTTTGGCCTGAACCCATTTAAAATGGTTAAAAAGGGTATAATGGTTTTATGCAAAAGTATGTAACATGCAGAAGGAAGCATCTCCGACCCCATTAAGTATATATATTCTTGATCAGCCGAGTCGATATAGCCATGTCCGTCGATCTCAGAGACTATAAGAGCTAGAGACGTTAGATTTGGAACATAAGCTCGCCTAACCCCTAGGCAGTACAAGTTTGTTTCGAATTTTCTATAACTCTTCCTGATTCCGATATACACATGTGATCGATAACAACAAAATCTTGAATTTGGAAAACTTTGGGACAACGTTTGAAACATTAGACGAAATAATGACAATCAATGAGAGGTTATAGTCCAGCAGGGATTTCTCGACTAGAGTCTTCTTACTTGTGGGTTGAATAATACAGTCAAGTTTTAAGTATTGAATCTTTAAATGTGATTTAGTACATAGGTAATGAACTTTAAGTATTTATCTATATGAAGTTCTTGCTTCAATAATATTCAACAACATTTTCGAACTTCCGACTTCTATCAAGTTTGAGACATATCTCATCAGCTTAACAACAAGATCTCTCTTTCAAGATTAGAATAATTTGCTTTTTTCATACATTACAGTTTACTTAATAATCAGCCGCCTCTTAACATGCAAAAGGTAGAAAAAAATACTCCCACGCTGCTGCTGCTGAAGCTGCATAAATTAGCTGCAAATTTTCGCAGCTGTTGCAAATGCCGCACGCAGCAAATACAGCACGTTTACCTGCGCCCCCTCAGACAAGTATTGAATACAGTTAGCCAGGTTTATATCCTGTTGCGTTATCCAGTGTAATTCGTGGCGTGTTGTTGTCAATGCCTATATGATGATGAATTGCCCAGGAGCAAAGTGCAACTGCTGCAACATTGTGTAGCACATTGCTCATTCGCGCATATTTACGAATCAAACGCTGCTATTCGCACGTATTTGGGATTTTTGTCAACATTTTCGACCACAACGCTATTAACGAGCATTTAAACATCATTTTCATATCGCAAACAGCCGCTGGGGCTCTGCGGTGAGTTCGAGCTGTGCTTTCCACCTGCCACTTACTACACTTGAAATAAAAATGTGTGCTCAAAAAATGCAGAATGTGATAAATATTTAGATTTGTATATTTTCTTAAGGGTTTTTGTCAGGTTTGAAACCTGATTTTAAGTAGGTAAGATACTTAAAAAACATTAAGTATGTATCTTAGAATAAAATGCTTTAGATTTTGGATTAAGTATATATCTTAGAATCAAATGCTATAGATTTTGGTTTAAGTTCTTGTTGTTTAAAACACTTTTCGCCCAGTGTAACTGTTGCTCATTTTGCATTTGTCTATTGTTGACATTTCGTAATGCATTCTCGCTGGGACAATCATCCCCTGGGGGTTAGCAACAACAACAAGGTAGCTAGAAATAGAAATAGCTCATTTCATTGTCAGTTGTTGATGTCCCCAACCTCTCCCCTGCCACTGCTGCTCCCCCTCAACTGTTGTCACAGGTACATTGCAAAATTTGTAGCCAATACTACTTACTGAGAGGCATGGAACGAGATTTTGCGACCTTGCTCCCGTTGAAGCACCCGCAGCAGGCAGGCAGCCATCGAGTGATGGAAACAAGTTTATCGACTAGCGGTATAAACGGGAATTTTATTTTTCAGCTCATTTGTACTTACCAAATGCCAATGGCAATAGCCAGCAGCAACGGCTGTGGCTCTGACTCCGCATTTTTGTCGTCTGTTTTGGATATGTTTGTTTTTTTTTCTTCTTTTTCTTTTTTGGTAGATTCCTCTTGTCTCTGTGATTGCGTTTCTAAATCAACTTCTATGTGTGTTGTTTTTTGTGTCAACAAGCTTTATAGAAGCATATCAAATTAACACTTGGTTAGCATTAGTTGAAACTATGTAATTTATGCATAGAAAGCAAACAAAAAACTAGATATACCAAAAAGCGTTCTATTTTGTGGGCGTTTTGTCATCGCATAAATTATCTTCAAAGACAATAGTAAAACTTAAGAAAGAAAAAGAGAATGTTGATTTTAGATGAGTTTTTGTAAAAAGTAACAGTAACAGTATTGAGCGAAACGTTTAGAATGAGTTGAAAGTAAGTAGGTAAAACACTTTCGAATGGGCAAGTCTCACAAGAAGTATTTATAAGTTATGTGAAATTTTAGTTTTATATTTGGGTTTTGACTTTAATGATCGTCAATGTCATACAATAAACTAAGTCTCTTGACAAAAGTTTAGCCCAATCATTGTTAAACTTCGTTTTGCAATATTTTTTGACACCTCCAAAAAATTTCCAATCTCTCTCTCTACATCTTTATTTGTCAAAGCAAATTGGTTCATAAATCTATCTATTTAATGGGTAGCTGTTTCGTAGATTATTTAAAAGGGTCATTTGTATATAAAGTTATTGCTTTTTGTTGTTATTATTAGTGTGCTTCAGCTTATTTTCACTTTTATATATTGTTATATTTTTTTTTATGCCAAAATTTTATAAGAACTTTCACATTCACATATTATAAATTGATAAGAATTTTAAACGTTATAACTTTGTTGGAGATTAACGAAGATTGAGATATGAATAAACTGTTCACCAACTAAAATGAACTGCAAATTGCTAAGAAACGATTTACAGTTATTGACAACAAGCGCGCATAAAATTCCGCGACCACGACGCATGCGCGCAACGTTCCAATTGAAACTGAGTCGATGCCGCAGCGCGCTTGTTTATTTCAATCGCTGCAGCTTGAGTCAAGCAGTTCAATTTTATGCACTGCTTGACGAACAGTACTCTCTCGCTCGTCGCTCTCTTTGCATATTTTTGTTGTGTTCGGTCAGCAAACGCGTGCTATGATCTGCCGACGCTGATGACAGTGCTTGCCGACCGCCCCCCGCACCACTTCAACGTCACTTTGCGTCTTGAGTTGTTTTGCCTTTGCATTATATTGCCCTAGGTCAGGTCTTAGCTTAGCTTTGCTTTGCTTTGCTTTGTTTTTTTAAACTACTGTTTTGTTGTTGCTGTTTGTTGTGCCATTGTGTTTGTGGCTTGTAATGAAGCCATTAACGTGGCAATTACTGCTCATTAAACTGATTTGATTTTCCAATGTAAATAAAAGAGGTGCGATCCGAGGGCTTGTTCTATTTACGATATTCATTGCCGCCTTTCACTGCCATAGTTCACCGTTAAGCTTACACAACTTAGCCACAGAAATCTAATCATAAAAAAAAAAAATATTTCCCAATACAATTTTGACATGCAATCGTATGGTTTGGAATACATAAAGAGTATCTTTGTGATGAAATGGAAACAGACAACAACTGAGAACTCATTATTCAACGAATTTTTAGTAATTATCTTGTTACAATATTTTTTATAATGTTTTTTTTTTTACATATTTATGTGGTTTTTACAAACATAGTTATTGATTTGTATTAAAAGTTTAACCTTTTGTGAGTGTATTTAGCTTATTCGTTGTTCGTTTTCCACAGCTAGATTTGACCAACACGCAACGAGCCTGCACTTTCTATACAAGCTTGGCTTATTGATAAGTTGAGAGATTAATTTATGGCAACGTTAATACGCTCGCTCACATACCACAATAGACGTAATAATAATGTTATTAATATATACGATATTCATATTCAATGACCTGATATTATGCTTTATTGTTTCGTTTTCTTCACACTGCTGTTGAATCGTTGATTAATGAATGTCGTTAATTTCCCAACATTTACATTAACTTTTTGATTCACTTTTCAAGTTCAATTAGTCTGCCTCTGTTTTAATTGCATGAATAAAATGTAGTTGGTGGAAACGCTGGCTTATTTTTCTTTTTCCCATAAACGAATGCGAAACAATTAAAAAGTGAGGCAACTTGAGTTCGCGTGATAATCACGCCAGATACGTTTTTTACTATATGCTTCAATTGTCTCTTTTTTTTTGTTGTTTGCTTAGTGCAATTCAATTTTTATTACCTTTGAGGTGAACAATACAAAGTCATCATCGAATGTGTTTGGAAGCCTCGGGTGTTGTATCTATTATGATTGTAGGTTTTTTGCTAACTTCTGTGTTAGAAGTGTGTTACAGTGAGTTAGTTAGTTTAGATTGTACAAAACGAAAAGTGTAAAGAACCGATTACTAAATTCAATTTAGTCACAAAGCATACACAGATGTACCGATGAACGAACCGGTTGGACGGACGACACCTTTGTGGCATTTTCAATTATAATGCCCAGCAAACAGAACTATAACATGCTCGTTCGTTTCTTTTTTCATTTTTTTTTAACTGTGGTCGCAAAAAGAGGCAAATGCAAAGAGCGCCAAAGGCGTCAAAATAACCCATAAAATGAAAATGGAGCACAAAAAGCGAAAAGAAAATAAGAAAAAAAAAGGGAACAAAAAACAACATAAAAACAAGCTCTCCGGGGCGGGGCGCCAGGCAGCTGAAAACCGAGCTAGCCAAAGCGCTTAAATGGTTTTGAATAGCGTGGACTCTGGACGTCGTCGTTGTCCTGGCCGTCGTCGTGGTAATGGAAACGTGGACGCGGATGCGAATTCAAATGCTGCGACGTTTGTTGTCAACATTGTAGCTGCGGTGGTGAGCTGCTGGCTGATAAATAAATGTTGTTGTGGGTGTTGCTGCGGTTGCCTGCAAAAAAAAACTAAAAAAAAAAGAGAAGGAATTGTACAAGGCAAAAATCCCAGCCAGCAGCTCACACAAGTTGCAAAATCACGCGCCTCGAATGCCAAACGCAATTGAATGGAACCTGGGCAACTGGCACGGAGGCTCTCCCCCAGTTAGCCAGACCACAATTCTCTAGTTTAACTTTAGCTGCCGTTTTTTTTTTGGATACTCTCGCTAACATAATCGAAATATTTCATTTTTAGTAGCTTTCGATATGGTACTCGATAAATTAATCTATCTAAAAGACATTTAAACATTTTATCGATGCAGTTATCGATTATTTTTACCACAGGAATCGATAATATTTTTGTTATCGACTATTTACATCAGAAGAATCGATTTACAAACTAATATTTTTGTTATCGAATATTTTGACCAAAATAATCGATTTATTGTACTAACAAATAGTTTAATATTTTTGTTATCGATTATTTTGTCCACAAGAATCCATTTATTGTACAAACAAATAGATTAATATTTTTGTTATCGATTATTTTGACCAAAAGAATCGATTTATTGCACAAACAAATATTTTAATATTTTTTTTTAGTAAAAATTTTTTTTGCACCTTACAAACATATTCAACATTAATCCTATATAAATGTTTTGTCAATAACAATAACTAAGGCTTAGAGAGTTAATATGAAATATTTATAAAATCGATAAAGTTTAAATCGATAGTTTTTGAGTTTTTAAGGAACAACCAAGCAATCATCAATATACTTAAGTATGGAAAACATATTGCAACATGCGGCATATTGAACATGCGGTATCTGCTAGTCGATCATAATTTTCAGTGTTTTAATGTTTTCACTAGTTATGTTATACCAATTGGCGCATTTGTTTGCCTGCCCGCACAAAAACACTGCAACTAACAAGTCGCCAAACGCCATCGGAAATGGTTTTTTTTTTCTCACTAGTTCTTTGTGGCAACAGGCTAGCGCAACAGTGGTCGAGGCGGGGCGGTGCAGGGTGGAGTGTGTTAGTCAGTGCTGCAAAATCAATTGGCATTTGAAAAATTGCACGCCTTTGAGTTTTGCGTTTTGCGGTTCGTTTGAGTTCTTTATAATTGAAATATGGCCAGCAGCAGCGAGGCGCAGCTTATAGATGAGAGAGAGAGATGGGGGTAGTAAAAGCTGCAACCAGACCAGGATTGCAAATTTAATGCTTAAGCTACTTACGTTCCTGTGTATATCGTGTGTGTGTGTATCCTTTAGACCAAATTGAGCCATATAATTAATGCAACTGGCGAAACGTGTGTCCTGTCGATTAGGTGCATCTTTGGGCACGTAGTAGTCCTGCCATCCAGGCCTGGTCCAAACCATATATATATAATATATTCGCTCTTGTTGTTTAGTCCTTTGTCTGCTTGCTTGTTGTTTGCTGCATAAATAATTTGTGAGAGCAAATTAAATTATTCGTTGACATGTGTACGTCGTTTTGTTTCAAATTCCATTCTCATTATGCAAATGCACTTTGTTCCCAAACCGAACAAACATTTCCCCGTTCCTCTGCTGCTGCTGCTGTTATTTAACATTTTTGACGATGATCTATTTGTTTATTTGCATGTGTTTATTACACTCAATTTGGCAAAGTCTGTAATTGGTTAGCAGTTTGAAGAGTTTTTGGCTATTTTATTTGTTTTTGAACTAACTAAAAGATTTCCAATTATATGCATTAAACGTTGTTCACTGAACCGTTTATCATGGTTGGTTTGTATACCCTGAACCCATTGAAATTGGTTAAAAAGGGTATAATGGTTGTGTGAAAAAGTATGTAACAGGCAGAAGGAAGCATTTTCGACCACATTAAGTATATATATTCTTGATCAGCATCAACAGCTGAGTCGATATAGCCATGTTCGTCGATCTCAGAGACTTTAAGAACTGGAGACTCCAGATTTGGTACATAAGTTCGCCTAATCCCTAGGCAGTACAGAGTTTTTATATAATTTTCGATAACTCTGTCCGTTTCCGATATACACATGTGATCGATAACAACAAAATCTTGAATTTGGAAAACTTTGAGATGCAGTTTGAAACATTAGACGAAATAATGATAATCTGTGAACATTTTTATTGAAATCGGTTGAGAAACCGCGGATATATGGAACATTGAAGCTAAGTCAAGTATACACTATACTCGTACACACACATACTTGCAAGCAGTGACTGTACGCGTAAAGTCTAAAGTTCAGGGTATAGTATAATCGGGATTTCTTGACTAGAACCCTCTTGTTATTTATTGAATGTTTTTATATCGATAATTTAATGAACTAGTCACGATTTTTTTGTTTTGGCAGTTTACATTCCCAGCACAATTTCTCATTATAATTACTATACATAGTATTAATACAGTTGCTGATTATTCATTTATATTAAACGCTATTCATACATTTTTATTTATGCTTATGTAAAGCTATTTAAATGATATTTAGTAAATTTTTGAGGTCGAATTTTATTAAAAATCTTCAACTCACTTCCCAAAAATTCATAACAATCGATGCACTTGCCCCTTCCTTCATCTCCTTGATAATTGTAGCTATGTGCTGATTGTCGGACTGCCTGTTGTTGGCCTTTGAGTTGATGTCACGCAGCTCCATTCGTACCAATTTTCACGTAACTCGCATTCGGCACGCGAACAGGCCAAAGGAACTTCACACTGAGCATTGCTGGCAGCGATCATCAAGCAAATGGCCAACATGGCAATGGCATAGCTTAACGTTTGGATTCGCATTCTGTTGGAGAAGTATGCTAACTGACGTGGATTAGATTTACATTCAATTGCTTTTATAGCAATTTTCATCGCAGGTGTCTAAACAAAGTACGCATCAATTTAGCTGTTTTAGCCACGCTTACAGTTGAAATTATAAAGTAAACAACGATTAAGCAAATATTAAAAAGGTACACAAAGGAAACAAGTAAAAAATGGCAAACATGTGGGTTTTAGCTAACATAAGTTAATTCATAAAATATTTCCATAGATTATGGGGACAAAAAAAAAGTTTTTCTGTGCCAAATAAGATTTGGATGCTATAGAACAGCGGTGGGGGAACTTTTTTTTTAATCATTAACCCAAAATATTTTTGTGTAACAGACATTACCCGATGGCAAAGGAGAAAAAAAAAAAAAAATTAAAATAAAATAAAAAATAAAAAAATAAAAAAAAATAAATAAATAAAAAAAAATAAAAATAAAAAAAAAATAAAAATAAAATAAAACAAGTAAGAAGGCTCTAGTCGAGAAATCCCGACTAGACTATACCCTTAACCCTATACTTTACGCATACAGTCAGTGCTTGCAAGTATGTGTGAGTGGCTGTATGTATACGCGTATAGGGCATACCTTCTTAATTTCAATACTCCATATCTCCAGTGTTTCTCTGCCGATTTCAATAAAATTTTCACATGTTGTCTTTATTTAGTCTAATCTTTCAAACTTCATCAAAAAGTATTCTAAATTGAAGATTTTGTTGTTATCGATTACATGTGTATATCGGAAACGGGAAGAGTTATCGAAAATCTAAAACAAACTTGTACTGCCTAGGGATTAGGCGAGCTTATATACCAAATCTGGAGTCTCTAGCTCTTATAGTCTCTGAGATCGACGCGTTCATACATACGGACGGACAGACGGACATGGCTATATCAACTCGGCTGTTGATGCTGAACAAGAATATATATACTTTATGGGGTCGGAGATGCTTCCTTCTGCCTGTTACATACTTTTGCACAAATCCATTATACCCTTTTTACCCATTTTCAATGGGTTAAGGGTATAAAAATAAAAAAATAAAAATGAAAATTATCCCCTCTATTTATGGTGGAATGAGATGGCGTGCTAAATTGTTTAAGTTGAAAAAAAAAATACTAACAGGTTTACAAAATAGCAAATTAAAAATTATATACTTTTTACTCACAAAAGTTTCATTTTTACCCCAGAAATTTCATTTTTACCCAAAAAAAAGGGGGTAATTTACCCCTGTTCCCCGACCGCTGCTATAGAAAGCTTGCATGAAGAAGTTCGACTCTAGATAATAATGAACTTAAATCTACAAAGATTAATATTTAAATGCATAACTTGGTAACATAACTTGGTAAGAGGAGTTGAACAAATGTTATTAAGCCAAGCATAGTTTTGTTTAATAATGATGCAACTACGCTTGCTTACATGATGGACAGCTGCCGTGACGATTGATGCCTGTGGTTTTTGTTGTTGTGGGTGCCTCTTGGTTGCCTGCAGCCTGACCAAGTAACCGACTTTTGCGCCACGTGGCTGGCTTAAAGCTCCACGTAACAAAGAAACAAACAAGCAAGCAACAAAATTGCCTCATGGCAAAAAAAGAAAAAGGTAAAATGCATAAGTGAAAAACGCTGCATGCTGCTTTTCTTCTTCTTCTTCATTTGTTTGTTATTTATGAATGAAAAATGTAATTTTATACTCAATTGCGTGACTTGTGGTCGCGCACACACTCATATTACACAAGCGTCACAATTCGAAATTCTTCGAGTCTTAGTTTTTAATGACGCAATCCATTGTTGCTCTAATTGAGTGGTCGGGGAACAGGGGTAAATTACCCCCTTTTTGGGTAAAAGTGAAATTTCGGTGGGGGGGGGGGGGGGGGGGGAGTGAAGCTTGAAAAAAGCTTTTCATATATATTTTTTTTATATTTTTTTAATATATTTTTTTAATATATTTTTTTTTATATTTTTTTTTTATATTTTTATATATATTTTTTTAAATATTTTTTTTAATATTTTTTTTAATATATTTTTTTTTAATATTATTTTTATATATTTTTTTTTTATATATTTTTTTTTATATATATTTTTTTAATATATTTTATTTTTATTTTTTTCATTTGCCACCATAAATGGAGATTATTATTATTATTATTATTATTATTATTATTATTTTTTTCTTCACCAATGGGTGGGTAATGTCTTCCACAAAAATATTTAGGGGTAATGATTAAAAAAGTTCCACGGCCGCTGCTCTAATTGATAGGAAAATTAACTGTTTGGTTGTGTAATCGATATGAAGTATGCATTCGAGAGCATCCCAGCAGTTGTAAAGTGGGTGAGCCAAGATATCCTTTCACTACCTTACATTCACTTTTCTCAGATCATAGCATTCACTTTGGGTGTTTTGACCAGCACCAAACACACACTTCATTGATCATATAGCCAACTGGATCGATTGTACATATTAAAGTGCTACCTGCTGGTTTGTTTGCTTGCTTGGCCATCAGCAGAAGTCATTAACGTTTAAAAACCAAACCACACCTGACTCTCCGTCTCAACACGTTATTAATTTGTTGCAGCAAGAAGCTGCCGCTCGTGATTTGTTAAGTGCAATTGCAGTTGATAGATTTCATGAATTCATGTTTATGCTTTTTGCCTTTTACAAGCCATTAACCCACAAATACAACATATACGCCACAGCCAAAAAGAACACGAAATACTTTTCGTCATACGTCTGATCACTTTTCGTATGCACCAACTTCAATCGCAGTGTCCCAACATTGAGATCTAACATAGACACGGCAACATCTAGCTTTGGTGGTGGGAGTATTGCCAAGAAGCATAGTATATAACACTATTTATGTTAATGGTACTTTTTTTTCTGAATATCTAGGAAGCTATGAATATTCCTTAATAATACTTGTGAATCTGTTGTTGTTTCAAATATTTATTGAACTTGAATATTAATATCGTTAGTTTAACGTACGAAACAGGAGACAAGTAGAACAAGGGAGTATGGCCAAGAAGCACAGTATAACACTCTTCATGTTTATGATACTTTTTCTTTCAATTCATTTATGAATATCTAGGAATTTGTTGAGTCTTCCTACATAATACTTGTGAATCTGTTGTTATTTCAAATTTTTATTGAATATTAATATCGTAAGTTGTTTATGATACTTTTTTTTGTCTATTTATTTATGAATATCTAGGATTCTTTTGAGTCTTCCTTCATAATACGATTCTTTTTTACTTCGACTAGAGTAATTATTATTTTTTGTGAAGATTTCTAATACTTGTGATTATTTTTTTATTTCTAATATTTATTGAACTTGAATATTAATATCGTTAGTTTAACTTACGAAACAGGAGACAAGTAGGACAAGGGAGTATAGCCAAAAAGCAGAGTAAAACGTTTTCATGTCTATGATACTTTTTTTTCTCCATTTATTTATGAATATCTAGGAAGCTTTGAGTCTTCCTACATAATACGATTCTTCTTTACTTCGACTAAAGTAATTATTATTTTTTGTGAAAATTTCTAATACTTAGGATTATGTTTTTATTTATAATATTTATTGAACTTAAATATTCATTTATGGGAGGATTTTCGTATGTCATAAAACCTTTGTTTTTCAAGTTTTTGAAAGTTTTATTGACAGTTCCAATAGGACTATGTGTCTGTCACGCGCACATCGCTAAGTCTTCAATTTGGTGTTCAAAAGTTGACAGAGGCAGCTGCTGCTGGTTTGGTTTGGTCTGGTCTGTCATGAGTAGAGCAAAGAGTGAACTGTTTTTGCTAGATGATGTTGATACTTTGTATTGCTGTGTGTGTGTTTGGCTGGATAACTGGCACTTGTTGCTGGTTTATGTCTCTTGGCCAACGCAACAGCAGCTGTTGTCCCTATTTGGCGGATGACGATGATGATGTTGATGTTGATGCGAAGGCCACGATATTAAAATCCACAACTGCATATCGCCAACAGATTTGATTTGTGCTGTTGCAAGGTGAAAGTGAGTGGTTTGTGGTCACAGTTGTTAGATTTGGCTGGTAGGTGGTATTTCGAAATAAGCCAAAAGATGATGATGATGTCTCCATTCTGTGCCTCAACATTCATGGCTATAGATTATTGCGGCTTTTGTCATCAATTTGCCCGCAGAGAAATTATTCACAACGATGATGATGACCGCTTACATCATAATCATAATCGCTGATTTCTTTCGGGGCATATTCGGTTGTGGTTGTTTTTCACACTCAGCGAAGTGAGCAACAGCTAAAGGCAAATGCAAGCCGCCAAAAATGTATTCATTGTTCACAATTTTCCAATTGTCGACGATCAAATATAAATACAAACCCACACAACACACACACACACGCACACACACACTAGTATATGCATAAATAACACAATGACTTATCGCCAAGTCAATCGTTGCTGCCGTCGCTGGCCGCTCCACAAAAACAAGTTGCATGTGTTTAAAACCAAAAGCCCCCGGATCGTTTCTTATCGTGCGAGTTTGGAGCAACGTTGCACCAATCAACTGGCAGCCATCTCTTTTAGTTGGCTGCAGTTTGTTAGTTGCAGCAGCAGCTGTAAGCTGTTAGCCAAATGCCTTTTGCACATATCTACACTTGCCAATCGGCCGCCCGCCCGCTCGACTTGTTTGTTTAATTAACTAACCATAAACTGCTGCCGCTGTATACCGCCAAACCCCGGAGGCCATAAAAATGTTGCCACAAAAGTCAACTAAAAATAATTGTAATGCCGGGCTCAACCGGGATTTGAACCCGGGACCTCTCGCACCCAAAGCGAGAATCATACCCCTAGACCATTGAGCCGCATGTACGAATGTCTGCCATTGAAAAACTTGTTCAACGTGTTTTTATTGTTTTAGCCACTTTTCGCTTATTTTTAGTTTACTGCAAACGGCTTAAAATATGCAACACTCAAGAGACCTACACTTGGGTTTTTAGACGAGCCTGAAAGTAGGCCGTGAAAACAATTAAAGGTTCATAAACAAAAAGCGGCAGAACCGAGAAGGTGTTGTAACTAAAATCATTGCATACTTGTAGGCGGCATATTAAAGTCCTTATTTTTGCATTAATTTGATTTTTGAATTGATTTTCTTTAAATTTAATAAGAAATTAAGAATCAGACACAGATTGCAATGTAGTTTGGATGAATTTGTAATGAATTTTAAAACCTTGTTTTGTTGTTCTTAAGAATAAACTTTATTTTAAGCAATCGAACTAATTACTAATATGTACATATGTACAAAACTTAACGTTAGAAATAAAAACTTAAATGAATATTTATATAAACTTAACTTAACTAAGCACAGAAATGCATGCACATTTACAAATTGCACAATATGAAAATGCAATTTTCTGATTCTTAGTTGCTAAATAACATGTTTGTCATGAGAACATGCTACGAAATATTTAACTAACATTTTTTGAACTGAGAAAATGCTTAAATTTGTTAATGCGTGTTGTATGTCAAACTCTTTTACGTTTTTATGAGTTTAAAGATATCTTAAAATTGTTTTCTGTATACATTTTGTAAACAAAGAGATTTCAAAATACTTGGCAAGCCTTTAAAATATGTTGTGAATAATGATCTTACTATTATGGATCATTCTTATATTAATGGAAGTTTCTTTTCGCTCAGGAATATATTTTTGAATCAAGTTTGTTACTTTTCGTTCAGTTTTCCGCTTAATAAACAAACACAAACTAAGTACTAATAGTCGATCGACAAACTACTGTTAGATATCAGTAAAGTCTATTAAGGTTAAGTGAATATGTCTTCGACCAGCTGCTTGGTAATGATGCGATGCGGTCGCGTTGGATTTACCTTCGGGCGCTGATAGAGACGCGCATTAATCGCATACAGTCGGGGCGAGAGATCGCAACGCACATTGAACCACCAATCGCAGACAAAGACCGCCTGCGAGAATTGTGTACCATTTGGGCATAAGAACGATGCCTGACGTCCATCAATGTCACAATAATGCCAGCCTAAACACACAAGAAGATATTACGTTAAGTTCATTCATAAGTGCATCCTGTTTTATACTCACCCTGACATCTAGTTTCCATGTCCGCAAAGAAACCGGGATACGCTTGCTCATCGCAGTAGAAGTTTGTATAGGGCACAGCAGCGAGTATTGGATAGTCTACGCCGGGTCGACCTGTAACGTTATTTGTTATTGCAATTAGTGCTGTCAAATAAACAACAAGTTCCTTCTTCTGTACTGTTTGTTCCTAGTTTGTTGTTTTCCCCAATCAATTTCACTTCATGACGCACTTAAAAGAAAGTGCAGCTCGCTTGAAAAAAAATATGTCAAATGCACGCATGAAACTGACTGCAAACCCAAAAAGAAAAAAATACGTTCCACACAAACAAGTTAACCCCAAATAAAAGCCATGATTCAGCTGCACGTTCGTTTCGGTCCACGCTAATAAATGAATTTACGTGTTGTAGTTGCACTTCTGTGCCAAATTTTCCATTCGAAAAATAATTTTAAAATCGTTGTGACCAAAAAACGCATTTTTCAGCTGCGACAAAAAATTGCTTTGACAGGTCCCTGGGCAGGGCCTCCGGCTGGTTTTAGTTAGTGCCTGGCATGGATTGGATTTTTAATGATGACCAGTCGCTGTGCATATTGATTGACTTATTGCTGTTGTTGTTTTTACACTCACCCGGTATGGATTTACCCAGTTCGAGATATTCACGAACCGAGGGACTTAAAAAATTTTCGGGTATCTCTGGTACATCCTTCTCCTGGCTGCCATTCTCCTCATTGTCCAGTTCCTGTTGCGGTTCCGGTTCAAAGTTAACGGGTTCCGGTGCACGTGGGCGTTTCGTGCGCTTCGATCGTTCCGTTTCACGGCAATCTATAACGACAATCAAAATGTAATTACCAAACCTCAAAAGACTTAAACCTAAAGTTCAAGGCACAATAACAACAATTGGAAGGCATTGCAAATCGCATTAATGTCAAGATTACAAATTTAAAATTGTACTACTTTTTTTGGGGTTAGGCCGTAAACATTTTGGAAACGTAGCTGTCAGCAAGGGGTTAACACACAGAGTCAACATCTAGTTTTGACCCGCTTATTGTATTTGTCTATTGTGCAACACGTTCTCTTGTCGCATGTTGTGCAACATTTGGTGGCCATGTTGACATGTCTGTGGTCGCTTTTGACCTTGCCGCGCATCTTGAAACAGTGGGAAAATACTTTATGACTAGAAGCGCTGACTTCTGCGGTAATTGCTTAATAATAATAAGTTGCTGTTGTTGTTGCTGCGGTTACTGTTTGTATGTTTGCAACTAATTAGCTGGATTTGCCAAGCTTTTGCAGCTGTGCAGCTAGCTTTGCTTCCTCCACACAACACACGGTTTCAAGTATTTATCGAAAGAGAGCGAAAGATTCGTTCGGCCTGGTCAAAACTCGTTCTTAATTTCATTCTACAATTCGCGAACAATTTATTCACAATGCTCGGTTGTCAATTGTGTTTCACTTGTTATTGTAATTGACCTTAACCTTGTTCCACTGTTGTTCACTTTATCTCATTCACGTTCATTCACTTTGTCGCTTTGTGCTTATAGTAAGTAGTTGTCGTTTATTTTCAGCTCAAGTGCTTCTTGTTGCACTTATTGTTTGCAGGCATTAACACTTTCAGCTAGTAACGTTATTAAAAATCATAGTATGTTATTACTATAATATATATCCACCTTAACTGGTAATCCTTAAAGAGGATCTAGTATGAATTTCGGCTTTTAATCGAACATGGAAGGGCATTTTGGAGCGGTCTCGTTAAGGTTCCCCAGCTAGTAGCGTTATCAAAAATCGTAGTATGTTAATACTATAATATATATCCACCTTAACTGGTAGTGCTAAAGTAACCTTAAAGAGCATCTAGTATGAATTTAATTTTAAACGGTTCCTTAGGAAACTTTCGTAGGCTAACTTCTTCTGAAATCTTTATGAACCTTAAGAATAAACTTCTTTTAAAATCCCCATAACATTTGTATACCCTGAACCCATTGAAAATGGGAAAAGGTTTTGTTCAAAAGTATGTAACAGGCAGAGGAAAGCATCTCTGACCCCATAAAGTATATATATTCTTGATCAGCCGAGTCGCTATAGCCATGTCCGTCGACTTTAAGAGCTAGAGACTTCAGATTTGAAACATAAGCTCGCCTAATCCCTAGGCAGTACAAGTTTGTTTTAAATTTTCGATAACTCGTTCCGTTTCCGATATACACATGTGATCGGTAACAACAAAATCTTGAATTTGGAAAACTTTGAGACAGCGTGTTAGACAAACTTCGCAAGCAAACATTATTAAAGGATCTATTATTCGCTAGTTTTCTTTCAGGAATTCTTTAATTTTGACTACAGACATGATTTATACATACTGTGTACATCAAATGTAAATTTCCTTTCCCAAAGTAAACTATTTTGAGCTTATAATCCAGTGGTCAGGGCACAGGTGTAAATTACCTCTTTTTTGGGAAAAGTGAAACTTTTGTGAGTAAAAAGAAAATATTTATAATTTGCTATTTAGATTATTATTATTATTATTTTTTTTTCTATTTTGTTTTTGGGTAATGTCAGTTAAAAAAATTCCAACTGCTATTATTATCTATCATTTTTCTACGGATTTACTATATTAAACGTTTTGCCCAATGTGAATTTCCACATTACGTTGAGATTTTTTGGGAAATTATGAAAAGCAAAGCAAAAAACAATTAGCATAATCCGAATGCAACATGCAACAACATAAAGACACACACATTGAGTAAGAGAAGCATGCAATTGAAAAATATATTATTAGTCACACAAAAACAAACACACACACATATTAACACACATTTTTTGGGGGGGGCACAAACATTATTACAATTGAAATAATTACTGTGAAAAAACACAATCAAATTGTAATTAGAAGCAAGAGAGAGAATCACGCAAACCAAATCAGCAGCAATAAACGACAACAATTTGTAAAGCCTACAAAAAATTAATGTTTCTAACAATTTATATATATATATATATGAGTCCATAAATGTTACGCACAGCATGGCCTAATGTCAAAAGTTGTGCGTAGTCATTAGATGAAAAAAACGAAGTCTAGCTGAACTGGGCACGGCTCATTGCTGTCCACAAACGGATGCAGTGCATCATGGTGTGGCACACCCCTTATGTTGTTGTTGTTGTTGTTGGGTTAGGTAACCTGACCTGCCGGAGCCTGATGCAGCACAGTTGTTGTTAGTGTTGTTGTTGTTGCCACTGCTGTCCATATGTTGCAAACACCGCACTCCAACACTTTGGCTTGTCGTCGCCCCAATGTGATTGGATTTTTTGGTTTTGCAGTCGCATAATTAAAGTAATTGCGAGCCTGCGCTGCTGCACCAAATTGTGGCAGCCAACACACTGCACCACTGGACCAGCCACGCATTTCACAATTGTAATTGCTTTTGCACTAACTTGGCTAACAACAAAACAAAATAAAATAGTTTGCTACTTAAATCACATACGCAAAAGCCGCCAATTACACGCCCAATTCAATGCCTCCACACACATACATATATACATATAGATAAACAGGTATGTATGTACATCCTGCTGGAAATGGCAACCATTGCTTTGTGTGAACATAAATCCCAACTGTCATTTTTATCAGTTCAACCATTAAGAGAGAATGTGTGCATTATTTATGTAGGCAGCATTCAAGAGCAAAGTTTAGAACTGCCTAAAAGCGGCAATTAGCTAGTGTCAAGTGATAATCGTGTGCCTAGTCTTTGTGATTTACGACAAATACTTTACATCCTTCCTGAATATTTGCTTTATGAGCTCTTTGTTTACATCATTTATTAACGAACTAAGAAGTATGTGTGTGTTTTGAATGTCTCGTTAAAAGATACTTCTGCAACGCTGGTGGCAAAATGTTCATAGACTTTAGTATTTATCTTTGACACTTGAGACACGAACGTTGTAAAAACCCGTTTCAATCTGATATGATATATGCTAATGTTCGATTTTACTTTAGCCAATTGACAGCCGAACTAAAAATTGTCAACTTTAATGTACAAGAAATAATTTTAAAACTCTTTGAAGTGGTTGGAGTTTGATGCCAAGCTGGCTACGATGTAATTTACAGTTTGTAAAATATATATACATATGTTTCTTTGATATGAAATATCTTTGTGGCCCATCTTGTTTTTGTATGCTTGTATAGCAAAAAAAAATTCTTTAGAAAATTGTTAGAAAAAATTGTTTCTATTCGATTTTTGTGTTCTAAAAATGTTTTTGTGTACCAAAAAAAAATTATTTAGTACGTTTAAAATACAGGAAAAAAAAAATAAAAATCTAGAAATATTTTTAAAAACTTATTTGTATTACATTTTTTGGGTTCAAAAATATAGTTGCATAAAAAAATAAAATTCTTTACTATTATTAAAATACCAGAAAAATAAAAAATATCTAAAAATAGTTGAAAAAATTATTTGTATTAGATTTTTATGTTCAAAAAATGTTTTTGTATCCCAAAAAAATTCTGCAGTACTTTTAACATACAAGAAAAATAATAAAAAAAAATGTAAAAATATTTTTAAGAACTTATTTGTATTAAATTTTTTTAATTAAAAAAAAAAATTCTTTAGTACATTTAAAATACATGAAAAATAATATAAAAATCTAAAAATATTTTATTAAAATATTTGTATCAGTTTTTTGGTTTTTGTTTTTCTTTTCGCATGCTTGATCATCAGTTTCATTCACTCTTAACTCAACAAGCTTAGACATAACCACTAAAAGATTCGCTGGCTAGTTAAAAGCGCGACTTTTGCCGCCTTTAAATTGTTGTTGGCCTCTGGCACAGTTGCTGTGTTGGAGTTTGTTGAGGGCGTTTATTGATAGGCATCAAAAGCGGTTCTTTGGAAAATAAAGTTAAAAACTTGTTCGTATACACTAAAACCCATAGCGCAATGGATATTGTCTGCGTTCATAATGTTTGACATGGATCGTAAAATACGTTTTTGGGTCCAGCTTTTTGCCCAGTTTCTCAAGACAAAGCGCCTTTGAGCTATTTGCAGTCGTCGCCTTGCGTTGTTGCACGAATGAAATAAAATAATAAAAAAAAAAAATAATCGAACTCGTTTGTTGTTGCATTGTTTTCAGATTTTAAATTGTCGCTGAGGTTTGGCCGCCAGTTTATGCAATGCATTTAGTCAATGGATTAAGGAGCCGGCTACATACATACATATACACCCAATGTCTAACTAAATTGACGTATATGTATGTGTGTTTGTGTATGTGTGTTGTGTATATGTGTATCAAATCGTGACTGCATGAAATTGCCGTTAAAATCTACGACTACGCCGCAAATTCGCTTTGGATCCACAAGCCACATGCACAATTTTTAAGGTGGAGCTCGCTGCGTATTTTTTTTTTTGGGCTCGACAATAATTTAACGTATACCCTGTAAACATTTAAAAATATATTTCGAATAGTATAAATATTGTATATGGTTAGCTTGCAACTAAAACAAATCAGTTGGTTTCGAAGTTTAGGCTTGAAAATTGTTAAATAATTCGAGGGCTTTTAGAATTAACCAACGAAACAACTTATCTTGCATTTTTGCGATTCTTTCAGTATTAAAAGGCTAAACAATTATTTGTATTAAGTTTTTGGGCTCAAAAATGTGTTTGTATACCAAAAAAAAAAAACTTTAGTATTTTTAAAATACCAGAAAAATAAAAAATATCTAAAAATAGTAGAAAAAATTGTTTCTATTAAATTTTTGTGTTCAAAAAATGTTTTTGTGTACCAAAAAAAATTCTTTAGTATTTTTGAAATACAGGAAAATTAATATAAAAATCTAGAAATATTTTTAAAAACTTATTTGTATTACATTTTTTGGGTTCAAAAATATATTTGCATAATAAAATAGAATTCTTTAGTATTTTTAAAATACCAGAAAAATAAAAAATAGTTGAAAAAATTATTTGTATTAGATTTTTTGGTTAAAAAATGTTTTTGTGTACCAAAAAAAATTCTTTTGTACTGTTAACATACTAGAAATATAAAAAAAAAAAGGGAGAAATAGTTTTTAATACTTGTTTATATTAGATTTTTTGGTTCAAAAATGTTTTTGTATACAAACAATTTTTTTTTAGAATTTTTCAAATACAAGAAAAATAATATAAATATCTAGAAATATATTTTTAAAAAGCGAAAATTAATATTCCCCCCCCCCCCCCAAAAAAAAACCTCCCGTAATCTTCGACTAAGTATTACGAAAAATGTTCAATAAATAGTCAAGTGATCTTTGAGAATACTGAAGTGTTCATAAATATATCAAGTACATAACGTAGGGTATCTCTTAGTTAATCAGTCTTCACTATAGTAATCTTGCTGATTTAATATACATTTTTGTTTATAGTTGCAGCGATTTAAAGCCGGTCTATGCATTGATTATACTACTTAAATTGCACAAACATAAATGGATATATATATATATATATATATATATATATATGTGTGTGTGTGTGTGTAGTTGTGTATACGCGTAATCCAATTAAAGAGAGGGTATTTATTGTTGCCCACCTGGCAGATTTATGTTTGTTCTCTGTCGTCGGAAGTCTGCGACAGCACAGTGAGAGAGAAAGAGAGAGGGAGAGTGTGAGTGTGAGAGCGAGAGAGCGAATCATGTGCAACAGGAAATTCATTTACATAATTTTTGCGATGTCCATTGGCATCCTTTGCGTTTGACTGGACATTATCCTTTTAATAAGCAACACAAACACGCATATACACGGCCACACTCACCTAGAGAGTGAAAGAAGGAGCGGGGGTGGGTTGGGCGAGGGGGCAGGCACATGGCTAGCCGTGTGGATAATCAGCCTATCAAGAATTCAATTATACGTATAATGAGCTTAATTTATTTTGCGCCGCTTTTTACCCCAAACGCAATTGGAGACTCGCCAATGGATCAACGCAGTACTCAACTATGTTTGTTGTTGTTGTTGTTGCTATTCCGGTTGTTGTTGTTGTTGGTGTTGTTGCTTGCGGTCTCATTGTGAAAGGATGTGTCGTGTCATCATCTTTTGGGTATTTTTTATAAATGATTTATTGCCTCATAATTGTCAATGAAATGCTGCACAATTTGCATTCCGCTGGCTTTTTGAACCCTTAACTGTTGGTTAAAACATTCAATGCAGTATGTTGCATCATTGCAGTACATACAATTTCTTCACAAAGCAGTTAAGATGCTTAAAGTTTGATGATTTTCATTGCAGTGATATTTTTATAAGATTTTTGATCTTTTGAATAACTTTTCATTTTTATACTCTGAACCCCCTTTAAAATGGTTGAAATGGGTATAATGGTTTTGGCAGAAGGAGGCATCTCCGACCCCATAAAGTATATATATTCTTGATCAGCATCAACAGCCGAGTCCATAAAGCCATGTCCGTCTGTCTGGGTCTAGTCTAGTCGGGATTTCTCGACGAGAGCCTTCTTACTTGTTTGTTTAATGTTCATGTTGCAAAACGTGAAAGTTTCTCATTTTTACAGAAACATATATCATTTTACAAACATATATATGATTATTGAATACAGTTCCAAGCTCTTAAATCTTAAAAATCTTAGATCTTCGCACTCATCATAAAGTTTGATGATTTTCATTGCAGTGATATATTTTTATAAGATTTTTGAACTTTTGAGTAACTCTTTCTTCATATTTTGTTCAATGTTCATGTTGCAATTCTGTCGATAGTAAATAGGTTTAAAAACGTGAAAACTTCTTGCACTCATTATATTACGGAATACAGATCAAGCTCTTAGATCTTAGAAATCTTAGAAATTAGCAATCATACCCCGCACTTAGCTTTCTCCCATTATATTTCCACCAAACAGTTATGAATGAAATGTGATATATGATCGTATTTCCTGTACATTTATAGTAGTTTTCTCACAATAACATCGTATAAATATTAGCAATACAATAACATATAATCCATTACATATGATCCATTATCTTTCGATGATGCTGACTATTTCTCAAAAATTGGTCAACAGTTTCTTAAGAATTGCCTCGATCAAGTGAGTGATTGAAGTTTGATACAGCAAAATGTACAAAAGAATTACTATTTAAAGTCCTTTCAAAGTCCCTGACCTTTACTACTTACTGTTCATCTTTTAGCTCTAAGCTCAAACTATTTTTATATATATTTTCGATCCACAAGATCTTTTATCTAATTGAGCATAAACACCCGAAAAATGAATGTTTCTCTCTCAAAAATGTCATTAAATTATTTTCGCATCTACAAACTAAAGGCAGGTAAATCATAAATATATAAAAAAAAATTATTTTCATATATAGTATATGTAATTATAAATTTGTATTTCATATTAATTGCTTGAAAGCCGCCTCCGCCACAGGCCGTTTATCATTGGGGCCAGCTCATAAATATAAATGAGCAAAAATTTGTATTGTATTTATTTCACCAATGTTGGTCTCTTATCCGTGTGTGTGCGTGTGTATATTGCAATTTGTCGCGAGCACAAAGCAAATTTCATTTTAATTGAAAATTATGCCATGGCATTAACATTAATCGCAAATTATTGACAGAAACCAAGCCAAAGCAAAGCAAGGAAATCTTTGCGCGCCTCAAACGCATTTGAAGGCGTTTTTTCTCACCTTTTTTTATACCCTTAACCCATTGGTAAAAAGGGTAAAAAGGGTATAATGGTTTTGTGAAAAAGTATGTAACAGGCAGAAGGAAGCGTCTCCGACCCCATAAAGTATATATATTCTTGAACAGCGGAGTCGATATAGCCATGTCCGTCGATCTCAGAGACTATATGACTTAGAGACTCCAGATTTGGTACATAAGCTCGCCTAATCCCTAGGCAGTACAAGTTTGTTTTAAATTTTCGATAACTCTTCCCGTTTCCGATATACACATGTGATCGATAACAACAAAATCTTGAATTTGAAAAACTTTTTGATGCAGTTTTAAAGATTAGACTAAATAATGATCTGTTTAATTTTATTGAAATCAGTTGAGAAACACTATAGATATGGAACATTGAAGTTAAGAATGTATGCACTATACGCGTACACTCACACATACTTGCAAGCACATACTTGCAAGCACTGACGGTTTCAGGGTATCGTCTAGTCGGGATTTCTCGACTAGAGCCTTCTTACTTGTTTTTACTTGCTTGCTGGCTATGTCTGTTTTTAGCCTCAATCAAATTGCCAGTTGGCATTATAAGTTTTTTGGGCTTATCGCTATTGTGCCATTTGCATATGTCAGTTGGGCGTTTATATGTATGATGTTGTTGGTTATATAGTGGTTGTTGTTAGTTGCTGTTTGTTGTTGTTGTTGCTGTTAGTTGTAGTTGTTGCTGTTGTCGGACAAGCCAGCCGCGCATAAATTGTTTTCCCATGTGTGCCAAATGTTTGACTTACGAAAATATAATAATAAAAATCAAATAACAAAAACTATTTCCACAGCCAAATTCCTTTTGCACGTGTGCGTACGCATTGAGCCTATTTTATTTTTTTAAATTTTTTTTTTATAGTTTTTTTATAGTTTTTTTTGTATATTATCCGCCCATAAATCAATTAAGCTTTTTTATACCCTGTACCCAATGGTTGAAAAGATATAATGGTTTTGTGCAAAAGTATGTAATATACAGAATGAAGCATCTACGACTCCATAAAGTATATATATTCTTGATCAGCATCAACAGCCGAGTCGATATAGCCATGTCCATTGATCTCAGAGACTATAAGAGCTAGAGACACTAGAATTGGAACATTAGGTCGCTTAATCCCTAGGCAGTATAAGTTTGTTTCGAATTTTCGATAACTCTTTCCGTTTCCGATATACACATGTGATCGATAACAACAAAATCTTGAATTTGGAAAACTTTGTGATGCAGTTTGAAACATTCAACGATATAATGACAAACTGTGAAATTTGTATTGAAATCGATTGAGAAACATCGGAGATATGGAATATTGAAGTTAAGTCAGGTATGCAGGATACTTGTACACACCCACACACACTGGCAAGCACTGATTGTACGCTTAAAGCATAGGGGCTCAGGGTATCTTCTAGTCGGGATCTCTCGACTACTTGTACGAAACATGCAAATGCACTACCGCTCCACCTGGCGGCGACAGTTGAACAAAGCGGGGTGAACAAATGACAACAGCACAGATACGAAGTTTGAACCGAACAAAGCTCAATTTATGGGCTTAACTGTGCAGTTATTGCCGCCATATATACATAGATCTGTTGAGCTTTATCAGTTGCATAAAAGTTTCCGTTTCGCATTAGGCAAAATGTATTAAAAAGAGAGACGCTTGTTGTAAATTTGTGTTTCCTTCTTTGCGCTATTGAACATCATTTGCATACTTTTAAATAGATGGTAAATGTTTTGACATGAGATGTTGTTGTTGTTGTTGCTGTTGCAAGTTGTTGGTATGTGTGTGTGTGTGTGTGGCGGATGTGCGGCTCAAACAAAAGAAGCTAACTCTACTTGGTTGTTGTACATTAAGTATACGCGCCGTTGCTCGCTGCATCTAGTGAATGGCTAATGCTGGTTAACTCTTTTGCCATTTGCATTTGAGTTCACAAGATGGGACATCAATTATTTAAAGTCAATCCATGTCGTGACTGCTTGAATATGATTAATACAACACATACATAATTAATTATCAAGAATTGAGGCGATAAAAATAAATTGCACAAAAACAAATCGATCCTGACAATGTTGATGGCATGGCGATGGTTCCGGCTCGTCGGATTAAGGTTAGCTTGTTCTTAAAATCCTATTTTTCAATACTTTTTGGAACTGTTTTCTTTCAATTTTATAAACTTTTGTATTCATTTTATTATCCATTATTTGTTTGTATTTTAACTTTAACATTTCAACCTCTTGCTGCGTGTATTTCTCTTCTCTGCATTTGGCATTTAATTTTCTTATGATGTCACTAGAAATTGATGTCTAGACAGCAAGAATTTTGTTGTTTACCCAACCCACAACATTAGCCAATACATTTGCATGCTTAAAATGTATCATAAAGCATCTGGCTTGAAAAGGTGTTGCATATTCTATAATCTTAACACTTCTACTTAGATTGTTTATACCAAGTTTAATAAACTCTCTTTGCATTATTTGTAGAAAGAAATCACAAACACAAAAACAAGTATTTAGCTCAGTTTGACGATTTTATTTGCTTTAAAACTTCTAAAAGAATTTTTAAATATTTTTTTTTAACGTTTCCTTTCAATATTCAATCCTAAAGCAAAAATTTGCTTTTCAAGAATATCTCTTCCAATTTCCACAACTATTAGCTAATTATTTTACTTTGCTTTGTACAGGGTATTACAACAAATAGAAAAAAAATACAATTGTTAACTGTTTCTTTGACATTTTGCCACTCGCTTTTGCTGCATGTGGGCAACCTTTTATTACCACAAACAGAGAGAGAGAAAAATAAACTCATTTATGTAATAATAAACAAGTAAGAAGAAATTCCGACTAGACTATACCCTGAACCCTATACTTTAAGCGTACAGTCAATGCGAAAACGACAAGAGTTATCGATAATTTGAAAGAAACTTGTGCTGCATAGCGATAAGACGAGCATATGTTCCAATTCTGGAGTCTCCAGTCTTATAGTATCTGATAGCGATCTATATCGACTCGGCTATTAATGCTGATCAAGAATATATATACTTTATGGGATCAGAGATGATGTTACATACTCACATACACCAAACCATTATACTCTTTTTACCCATTTTTAATGGTTTTAGGGTATAAAACTGCAATGGTATTCCGAATGTTTATTAATTAAACGCAAATCGAACTAAGTCTCACACCTAATCGAAATGGCAAACGACGAATGCTACAACATTAATGTTTATTTAAGATGTTGCCTTTTGGCGGCATGGTGTCGGAATGTCGTGCAACTTTATGGGTGCGGACTGTGTGGGGCAACCTTCAAATTTCGTGAGCAACAAAAAACTTCAAATGTCAAATGTCGAAAAGCAGAACTTTTACTCACAAATTGCTATTTTGGACGTGAATGTTGCTTTGCGATTTTCTTGTTGTTGTGTGTATGTGTGCGAAAGTGTGTGGCATGTTGCATGTTGCATGTCGTAGTGTTTTGAAGCGCATCATCAATTGGCCAATTGGGCAATTACATAACTACTAACATACGCTTTGCGTGACTCTCATAAAAGGCAGATCGGAGATCGCCAAGATGTGTTGCAAGTCGCCTGGTCCTCTTGCCACATAATAAACCAAATAAAAGCTCAACATGACGACGCGTCGACTTGACCATAAATGTCAAATACGCACGCTTTTTTTTTAGCGGTTTTTGTGTGTGTGTGTGCTTTTGGCTTTTTCTTTCTGTTTCTGTTACACGCCTGAGACAACAAGGCGGCTTTGTGGTGTGTTATTACCTCGTCCCCGCCCTCTGCGACTGTGTATGCCACATGGTAGTATGTTGTGTGTAATCTGCTTGAAGTTATTGCGATTTAGCTTGCGAACAACAACTACGTACAACATTGGTCGTAATTCATGTTCTGGTTGCTGCTGCAGTTGTTGTTTTGTTTGTTGTTGTTGCATAAACACTTATGATTAATGGCTTAGTGGCAACGACTTACCCGTAAACAGTAAATATCCACAAAAGACGATCAGCACAGCGAATGTAATCCTTGGCAACATGTTGCTAACGCTATCGACAGCAAGTGGTTGATTTACTTTACGATAAAACCACAAAACGCGTGCGTTACGGCTTACGATGCGATTAAAAACGCGTTCGATTTTTACTGCTTGCAAGCAGGGCAATTAAATTGTTTTTAACGCTTTTGCATTAACAGCCAAAGTAGCAACAACAATCCAATATATATATATTTAACCACACCAAAAAAGAAAAGTGTTTTTGTGTTAAATTTGCATGAGTTGGCCTATAAAAAGTAGCACTAGTCGCTGTAAGTTATCGTTGTTGTTGTTGCTGCTTGTTGTATGTTGTTGCCTAATATGCTGGCCCAAAATAGCGGGCGGGCGCTTGTTGCAGCAACAGTTGCCACAAAACAATAGTGCACGAGTGTTGCACGACAAATAAATATACACACAAACACACACACTCACACACATTCACATTTGTTGATATTATAATTTTGTTTTTGTTGCACACATGTCGTATACTTTGTCTCCAACTGCCACACACAAGCACAAGCACAATTGTTGCAAGCAATTACAATTCAGTAGTTGCAATGAGCCAAGTTTTGTTGTTGTACGCGCGCCTCCAACAACCGTTCGCTTGGCAGTTTCAGCTTCAACTGATTTTCTGTTTTCAATTGTGTTGTTGAATTCTTTTTCGCAACCGAGCATCAATCCAGACAACGAGCAACAACAACAACAACATGAGCTCTCCACTCACAAGCTGAGTCAAAAGCTTTTGAGTTGGTTTTGAGCCAGGTCTTTAACTCGTTTGTCGTGCCTCCAAAATGCAAAAAAAAATACAACAAAAATTGTCTCTCAGCTTTTTTTTTTTTAATTGTGCTAACTAGACTTACGGCCTTACGCAACTACAAATCAAATTAAATCAAAGTGCGCCCGATGACTCACACAAACAGCCTTAAAGTCAGTTCTGCAACCTTCATGTGGCTGAGTCGTTAGGAACACACAAATATGACCCAAAGTCACAGCTTCGAATCATGTAATTAAGACGCTTTTTGCCGTTTTTTATTTTCGTTTTTTCTTTTTTTTGTGTGTTACGTTTTGTTTTTTGGGCTAGAACGGAAAAACCTTAAAAAAACGACACTTCATTGCTTAGAATGCCTCCTTTCATTTTTATATATTGGTTTTTGTTTTTGGCAGTCACACACAGCTGCTGCTGCTGCTGCTGCTTGCTAATCGTTGTGGCAAGCATCTTGTTTGCTGACCTTGTAGCCATGTATGTTGCCACACAATATATGGGCAACAAGTACGAAGGCTCTGGTCGAGAAATCTCGACTAGACTATACCCTGAACCCTATACTTTAGGCGTACAGCCAGTGCTTGCAAGTATGTGGGTACTTGAGTTAACTACAATGCTCTATATCTCCGATGTTTCTCAACCGATTTCAATAAAAAATTCGCAGATTGTCATTATTTTTTCTAATGTTTCAAACGCCGTCTCAAAGTTTTCAAAATTCAAGATTTTGTTATCGATCACATGTGTATATCGGAAACGGGCAAAATTATCGATAATTTGAAACAAACTTATTTCAAATTAAAATTTGAACGAGCTTATGTTCCACATCTGAAGTCTCTAGGTGTTATAGTCTTTCAGATCGACGGACATGACTATATCGACTCGGCTGTTGATGCTGATCAAGAATATATATATACTCTAGATGCTTCCTTCTGCCTGTTATATATTTAGTTACATACATAAATCACTTTATCAGTCCAACGCACACTTACAATATTGTATATCTAAATATTTCACAATATATGTTAAATAAATTGTAATTATCATTTAATACATCATATATTGTATAAGAAGCTATGACATCTCTCTGAAACAAAAATATAATGTATTAAGGTACCTACAAATTTATGAACACAAAACACTCAATTCCTTATACAACTACAATGAATACTGTACATCATTCAATGTAATTGTGTACACCAATGTGTGATCTAATCAAATACAAATAAATAAAAATATATTTTAAAAATTTAATCAACTTCAAAGTGTTTTTTTTTATTATGCATGATCAGCATGATTTTACGAGTTTTTCTTAATATCTAGTATTTTTGGTATTATTAATTTGTTATATTTCAGCATGATTTTACGAGTTTTTCGCAATATATAGTATTCTTTGGTATTTTTCGTAATATCTAGTATTTTTGGAATTTGTTGGTATTTTTCGTAATATCTAGTATTTTTGGTATTATTTATTTATTATATTTCTGCATGATTTTTCTAGTTTTTCGTAATATATAGTATTTTTCGTATTTTTTTGTATTTTTCGCAATATCTACTATTTTTGGATTTTTTTTTTGGTATTTTTCGTAATATCTACTATTTTTGTTGTTTAATACTATTAAGATTTAAATCATAAAACTAAAATGGAAACATTGGAAAAATCAAGATTTAATAATCTTAAGAAAAGCGTATTTAATCTTTGACTTAAAAAACATTTTAGCTGTCACCTCTTTTTGTGCTTTCAGTCGGGACTGCATATGTTTATACATATATGTAGATGGGTGCCTGATTTATATATTTTTTGCTGTCCGTAATGCTGACCAGCATGTCTAATTAGCTTGATTTCTTTCTCTTTTGAAGGCCTCGCACAATAAACACAAATCATAATCTCATTAGGTGCAAAAAACAACAGATTTTTCGCCCTCACATGTGTGCATTAAAATCAAATTGCTACAAAAGTAAAACTATACAAATTATCTATTAAATATGAACAAATACAAATTACGTATGGGCCAAAAGTGGATTTCTCATTATTACAACTCTTTTTTTGCGGCACGCGCGCACCAAACACAAAATAAATAACGAATAAACCGCAAAGCGGCAACTAACGAGGCGGCTCAAAGCGCCTGATAAACCTGGCCAAAATGAAGTTGGCTTTCATTCTGACTAAACTCACTTACCAACTGACTGTTGGTCTTATTATGAGTATTAAACAAAAACGCATGTCCAAGCGAAATATTTTTTGTTACTTTAATTATACCACTTGAATTGCTTGCTAATTGTTTTAATATGTGCTAAATGCTGTTTGTTCAACTTATGAGCAAATTATTGCCAACTAAAAATTGTTTGGTTAAGCCTCAAGTTTATGTCACGCGGCTGCCTTTGTCGAGTTTTTACTAATATATATATATATAAAGTAGCTGTTCAGAAGCTTTTGATTTGTTGCTAAATAACCAGCACGATCTTAAAGCACATCGAGACACTTTAAATTGAAGTCTAAAGCAATTATATGCAAACAAAAACACATTGCTTAATGTTCATTAAATAACCAAAAATTACTGAACACAAATTTTTTTAACGCTTATCACAATTTTTAATACCAAACTGGTACAATTGAAAGATCCAGGAAGCATTACTTGGCATTTCTTTTAGCAAAGAACATTTTTTCTACATTTTATTAGTTTGTTTATTGCCAAAATCGTATCTTAGCATTATTTTTTAACCACGTTTAACATGTTTCAAGTGTTAAACATCTTAATTTTGTATATGGCTGAAGTACTTAAACTTTGTCCAAAACAATCAACAACTTTAAGCTCATTGACTTCAAGTATTTTAAGCTTGAGAGCGTAGACTTTATGGTGTTCAGCTATTATTATTATTTGTTATAACGAGAGATTGAGATTTCCACTCGACAAGTTCTTAAAAATCCAAATCGCATCGCTCGCTAAGTGTGAGTTGTGAGATTATTGCCACAGTGTGCAGAAACCCTTCCATTAAAACAGCTGTCGGGGAACAAGGGTAAATTACCCCTTATTGGGTAGAAGTAAAATTTAAGGGGGTTAAAAGCATCTCCCAGAAATGGAGGAGGTGATTTTTTTTTTTTTTTTTATACATATATTTTTTTTTTTGCTCCATCACCAATGGGTGGGTAATGTCAGTTCCACTAAAATATTTAGGGCTAATGATTAAAAACGTTCCCCGGCCCCATTAAAACTAAAAACAAGCTGAGCACCAACTGCCTTAGAGTAAACACCATTTAGCCATAGCTATAATGATATTTGACTAGCAATTAGGCCAAACAATGGAGCATATCAATTTTGTGTGCGCCGGACAAGGTCAAGTGTTGAATTGAATTGAACTCTTGAGTTGTCGAGCACTTCAAATGCGTGTAACCTTTTTGGTTGCCCTGCCCCAAAAAAGAAACTTTGGTGTGTGCGTTTAGTTTTAATGATGTGCCAATAAAACAAGTACAACAAACATTCCAGTTTCATTTACACTGTTCAAATATGCCTGCCATTTATGGTAGAACTGAGTCAAAGCGATTGGCGCGAACTTGCCTGTCATCTGCTACAAAAATCAGCTGTCATAAGACCAAAGCAGCAACATCAGCACGCAGCATCAGCGTTTATTATATTTTTGGTGGTTTTTACAATCACTTTCAAAACTAAAGTAACGTTAACAATAAAAGCAACGAGCAATAAACTCGTCTAGATGTTGACTGCCAGATAATGATCATTATTTGGCGGCGAAACGAAGAAGCATTGAGAAATGTACAATTAAAAGATCTTAACACAAAAATATGCCATTCGCGCCATTCACCTGCCGCTTAAGTCATTAGAATGTCATCGTTTAACTACCCTTCACTCTATCTTCACTTCTCTTCTCTTCTTCCATTTTTTAGGTGGTGAAGAACTCGAAGAAGAAACTTGGCGACTTTGCGGCTGAGACGCTGGCCAACATCTCAAAGTGTTTCCGCTTGTTGCATGGCCAATTTCAAAATGCTGAACTCCAAACGATTGAGTTGCTGCGTGAGTCCAGTTTGCCATCACAGATGCAACTAAATGTGGCAATGAGTCAACTAAATGGCTATGAGACCATTTTGAAGGTAAGCACTCAACTAAAAACGACTTATTATTTAAAGATACTAATTGAACTGATTTATTCTGCTTAGAATCTACGACAAATGTTGTACAGCGGCGGCAATAATGATCGCTTTGAGGTGCCACAGGATATACGTCTACAGGACGTTATTTGTCTGACTAACGAACACTTGGAGAAAATGCCAACCCAAGTGCAGGTAACCAAATACTACGAGAATCCATATCAGTAAGTACAAAATGCATATATTGATTACGCATTCATAATCATTCACAATCGTTCTCTTATTAGCTTCACCTGCACTCTGGACAATATATCGTCAATCATTGCCAATAGTTTTGTGTGCATATATAATGATCCCAAAATAGAGGTACGCTTCAACAATGAATACGATCGTCAGAGCGTCATCTCTTGTGGCATCAATAGGATACAACACAACTTGTACGAGGCTAAAAGCTGGCAGGATCAGCGCCAGAACAAAACAATCCAATCAATGACTTCTGTTCGTGGCAAAGTATTAAAGCGTCGTCCCAAGCACAACAGCAACCACAGCAACAACAACAACAATCGAGCCTTGAACAGCAGCAACAGCTCGATGAATACCAACAATACCGATGATCTGCGTCTGGTACAACAGCGTGAACTGCTGCGCACACTCACAATGAAGGATATTAGTGAGAGCAACGAACAAGAATTTATAATCAGTCCCCATATGGGCGACTGGTTTCGCACGGACGCCATTGTGCTTGTGCGTAGCGTTTATTCTCCTGAGGATTTCTATGTACAATGCTTACATATGGCTCAAAGCATACGCGAAGAATTGCTGGGATTTGTCAATACGGGCGCCTGCCAAATACCCGATGCCATTGTTGTGGGTCAACAGTATATCACGTATCACAATAAAACCGAAACGGATCGCTGGCATCGTGCTCTGGTCAGCCAGAAGGCCGAGCAGCTCGATATCTATCATGTCTTCTTGCCGGACATTGGCGTCAACAATCAGGTGCACAGCAGTGAGTAAGTTGCAAGTATATGTGTTAGGTTTAACCACCATTGGTAATATGTTCTTCAATCTCTTGCAGTTTTCGTAAGCTGCCCCCACATTTGGCAACGTACTCATATGCCGCTGTACACTGCAGCCTTAAGCAGTTGATGCCACCCGATGGCTACGCTTGGGAGCCACAAGCTTGTGTCTTTCTTAAGCAGCTGGTCCAAAAGTGCGTATGAAACTGACACATTTGTAAGATTTCTACATTTGTTTTCTCTATTGACATCAGCAGTCCTGTACAGCTCAACGTAATACGTGCGTTGGGACCAGAGCTGTTTGAGGTCGATCTCATTGCCACCAACTGTGGCTCAGCGATATCGGTGCGAGAATCTTTTTTATATACCGGTCTGGCGCGAAGCCAGAACTATGCTGCTCCGGCATTACCGCGGCGACTGCAACAGATTGCGCTACCAAACCAGAGATTGCCGCAATATGCGCCACAAGTGGGAGATATGCTGATGGTGCAAGTGCTGCACGTACAGCATCCGCAGGAGTTCTATGCCATGCCAGTCAAACTGGAAAGCACACGATTTGATATGCAGAACAAATTGCAACACTATATGGAACGCGTCAATCTCGCCAATGTGGAGCCCATCTATTTGGGTCGCCTGCACTTGTGCTGCGTCCTTAAATGGGAGGGTCAATGGCATCGTGGGTCTATTGTGGATATGCTGCCCGAAGGTACATTCAAAGCTGCTCAACTATATTGGAGTCTTGAATTATTTTACATTGAATTTTGAATTTTCAGGTAACGTTTTAGTGCGTCTTGTGGACAGCGGCGTAACGCAGCGAATGCAGTGGGATCATCTGTTTAGGCTGCCAAGTGCATTCTGGACTCAAGAGCTAGCGATTAAGTGTCGCCTTGCCGATGTGGATACCCTACAGCAGAATGACTATACCTGGACAGCGGCTGCAATTACTGAATTCAAACAAATGACTGCCAATCCCAAGCTGCAGTTGGAGGTGATCTGCGTGCGCGGCATTGTGGTCCAAGTCGCCTTGCACTATACACGCTCCGCTGGCGGCGATAGCATCAATGTGGCCGCCATGCTAGTTGCCCAAAACCATTGCTACTCCAACGGAGAGAGCAGCAAGGTTACAGAGCCGCCAACTCAACGACACACGCAGCTGGATGCAGAGACGCGTCAATTGATTGAGCAGTCTAAGCTGCATTTGGAGCAGCCATCATCCATGAGTGATAAGAAAAATCGTAAATTGGCTCGCTCGGCCATTGAGGTGGTGCACGTGCAACATCCAAACGAATTCTATGTGACCATGGCGCACTTTTCCTCCGTCATTGCGGAACTAAGGCAAATGGTTCAGGCAACTGCACCTGCAATGTATCAAAAGTTTGGCCCGAAATCTGACTGGCAGCCGGGCGAGATGTGCTTTGTCCAGGCCAGGGCTAAGACGGATCTCGATACGCTGTGGCATCGCGGCGAGATTATTAGCGAGATCCAAAATCCATTGACATACAATGTGCGACTACGCGATATTGGCGAGCTGATCGTGGGCGTGCCCCCTGCCTGTCTGGCCCATATCGATGATCAGCTAATGCGTATTACCAATAGCGCCGTGCGCTGCGAATTGTTTGGAATTGTTCCAAATGCTGAAGCGTGGTCCTTGGAGGCAATTGAGTTCTTTAAGGCACAGCTTCAGGCTTACAGCTCGTTGAGTGTTACGGGATATGGTCGTATTGGCCACTCCTTTTTCATCACATTGTGGGGCGCTCGCACTGAGATTTCCGGACCCTTCAGCCCAGACCGCATCACTTATACGAGCATTAATGATTCGCTAGTGGAAGCTGGATTTGCTCAATACTATTTAGGAAATAAGATACCACATGTGGACTCAAATGTGAAGTCAACAGAATGCAGCAACTCCATTTCTTCCGACGACTGGGATTCGGATTGCGACAAAATAACACGTGCCGTTGACAATTATAATCAAATTTCAGGTATATGCATGCTGCATTCTTTCAAATCTCTCTCGAAACTTAGACTAACTCTTGTTTAAATTTTAGACAACTGTTATTTGGCAGATGATAAAATGTCAAATCTAGAATTTCAGCACACTGACGAAATGCCACCGATGGAGTTGCTGCAAGAGTTCAATACAGGCGCAACCACAACTGGCTATGCTGAGGCACCGCCAGCCTGGCTGACGCCGCGTGAGTGCCACAAAACAATATTTACTGCCAAGCCCACCTATGTGAACAACTACTGTGAGGTTTATCTCAGTTTGGCATCTGATGAGCATTTTATACGGCATATGAGCTCTTTGCTGATGGACCATTTCAAACCCATACTGGAACTGGAGAAAGAAAAGAGGACCACCTATCTGATTGGTCAGCCTGTGGTGGTCATTTATCACTTGGATAAATTGTTCTATCGCGGCGTTGTGCAGAGCGAAATGAACGATGAGGGCGAGCACACGGTTTACTATGTTGACTATGGCAATGAGGAATTTGTCTTACGTTCCGAAATGTTGCCCTATGCGCCCTTTCCGCATCTAAATGCCATGTGCTGGCCGGTGTTGATTCATGGCGTGAAGCGAAAGAAATTCAATCGATCGTCAATGGACTTTGTGCACAGTCAGCTGGTCATGAAACTGTGCAACGTACGCGTAACAGAACCCAAAGATAGAAGCAAACTTCCAATATGTCAAATCAAAGTAGGCGGAGTGACTATAACCGACATTATGATAGCCAACAACATTATTGAGCCACTGCAACACTCTGGTGACCAACTGGAAAAACATAACAAACGCGATCAGGCATTAAAGAGCTTTAAGATTTTCGATGATCTCTTTCATTTGGGCCAGATGAAGCTGCAGCCGCAGCCGCATCCGCACCAAGTAGTTGCTGTCAGGGAGTTTGGGCAGCAGCTGGATTGCTGCGAGTTGGATTTTGATTGTAAGGAGGCTGCAAAGCAGCGGCTACAAACGAGTGTTGATTTTGAAAAGCCAAGCAGCGATGATGATAATGATGAAAACGACCGAAACGAAAAGACTCCATTCCCGAACGACTATAAGGACATCGATGAAGGCGTTGCCAATGAGGATGAAAGTCCGGAGTTACAGCAGGCAAGCTTAATGGTACCGCATTGCATGTCTGCCATAGAGCATGTGCGCCATCGCTTGCATATGCGTTACAAGGTTTGTATAGCAGTTATATTTTGTATAGTATATGCCAAAGATCTTTAACGATTTGTTTATTAAACAGAAGAAACTAGGAAGCTCACATTTCTTGCCAATGGATACTTCCACGGAGCGTTCGTATTGTGATGCCATTGAAGGTTTCAAGCCACAAAGTTTGCCCACGGGCGTCAATAGCTTTCCATGCGTCATTGACAAAGTGGTGTCTGCCGTTGAGTTGCAGGTAACGCCACAAATAACCGAGTTTGCCAAACAGGAAATAGTTCTAGCACAGGAGACAAGTGCGCTGATTAGAGACGCTCCACAGTTGATTCCTGTGAAACTGGACTCACTCTGCCTTGCACGCTATTCACCCTATCAATGGTATCGCGCTATTGTCAAGGAGCTACACCAGATCACGCAAAAGGCAACCGTATACTATATTGATTTCCATGACACCGAAGTCGTTTCCTATGCGGATTTGAAAGTAATGCCCAAAGAGCTGTTCATGTTTCCGCAACGTTCCTTTCGTGTCAAGCTGCATGGCCTCAAATTGACCACACACTATGCCGAGACACATGTGCGTCTCGCACTTCAGGCGTGTCTAAACCAACATGCAACGGTGTTTGCGCGCGTTCATTTTTCACCGGATTATCACGACAGCATGCTCGAGGTTGATATCTTTCAGGATAGAAACAAAACCGAGCTGATATACCAACCACTAATAAACTGTGAGATGTACTCATTGCAAAAGCATTAAAAGATTTTCTTAACAAAATAATTATAAGATTCCCCAAGTTGGCATGCATAATTTGCCAAAGTTTTTGTTTTTCAAACTGATATTATTATTTGAAATTTTACATATTAAACTATGTATTATTATTTTTATGTTTTTTTCCCATTACACATGAACAATGTATTTCCAAATTTTTGTTTTCAATTACGATTTCATTTACGTTTTCAATAAATACTTACATTAATGAAAAAATTACAGAAGATGGTATCTTTCTTGTAGATAAAAGTGCGGCATACTTCAAGGATTATCCCCACGATGAAAAAATTTCAATCGATACTTATACATTTTTCAAGGGCATAAAAGCATAAGTGAAAGACATAAAAGTCGTATCGAATCCTGAAAATTCTTGGATGCAAATCGATAGATCCTGATGCTGCGAGTTCAAAAATGTGTTTGCTTTTAATATTTTCAAGGAAATGCCCAAATAACAATCGATACTCATACATTTTTCAAGTGCATAAAAGCATAAGTGAAAGACATAAAAGTCGTATCGAATCCTAAAAATTCTTGCATGCAAATCGATAGATCTTGGTGCTGTGAGTTCAAAAATGTGTTTGCTTTTAATATTTTCGAGGAAATAGCCAAGGTATGGCTTAGAAGCAATGCCCTTTGGCCTAAAATGTATATAACTCAGCCATATCTTAACGGATTTTCAAAGGACATGTTGCGTAAGACTTGCAAGGACCAACTCTATCGAACTGCATTCAAGGATTATGGAGTCATCTAAGAACCAAGTACTTATAAAAATTTCACTCTGGGGACGAACGAAAATAAGTGAAAGGCATAAAAGTCGTGTTTTCTCGGCAACCACAAGGACGATTTGGATGTCCTTTGGCCAGATGGTAGGCCTGGTCAAAACAAATTGTCTGACACAGGACTCGTTCGAATCCTTAAGGATTTGGCCGAGTTATAGGCAATTATCTGGTTTTAACAAATATCCTTTTATTTCAGCCGTTTAAAGGACTTTCGTCCTTTTCATTACCTTGTTCGAATTGGCTACTCTGGGTCTACTTGTGGTCCAAAGGACATCCGGATAGTCCCTAAAATGTCCAAGTTATAGCCGATTTTGCAATTTTTTCAATTTTTTCTGACTATCCCCCTGTAATATTTTTCGAACATTTTTTTTATCGAATCCTGAAAATCCTTGGATGCAAATCGATAGATTCTGGTGTTGTGAGTTCAAAAATGTGTTTGCTTTAAATATTTTCAAGGAAATGGCCACGGTATGGCGTTAAAGCCAATGTCCTTTGGCCTAAAATGTCTATAACTCAGCCAAATCTTAACGGATTTTCAAAGGACATGTTGCGTAAGACTTGCAAGGACCAACTCTATCGAACTGCATTCAAGGATTATGGGGTCATCTAAGAACCAAGCACGATTTGGATATCCTTTGGCCAGATGGTAGGCCTGGTCAAAACAAATTGTCTGACACAGGACTCGTTCGAATCCTTAAGTATTTGGCCGAGTTATGGGAAATTTTTTGGTTTTAACAAATATCCTTTTTATTTTTATAATTATCCATAAATTGTATTTATTTCTTCCACAAAAGGGGTTTTTATTTGTTTGTTTTTTGTTTTTTTCATTAATTCTCGTTGAAATTTTTGTTATTTAAGTTTGTAAATATTTGAAAGTGTTTTTTGTTTTGCGATTGATTTTCTTGTATTTTCATATCATTATGTAATGCATTATTGAATTAATTATAATGCATATGCTGTGTTGCGTTTGCTTAAAAACTAGAAATTTTTACTAATCGCTTCGTAATCGAAACCATCGCAAACAATTATTCAAAATAGCCTAGAGAAGTTGCAACTACTACAAATCAAATGTATATATATATATTTATATATACGCTACATACATCGAGATGGTTTTATACGTTTAGGTCTATTTAATATGACAGATGTGTTCGTTTACTTTCGTTCGCTGGCTGAGAATATTTCTCATTAATTCAAAAATTTGAAAATTTAATAACAAATCTTTAAAACGGTTGCAATGTTTTGTTTAATATATGTATGTGGGTTTATGTGTGTGTATATGTGCTTCCTGATGGCTTAGAATGTGCTCAAGTTTCGAAAACTCAAAAGAATTTTTATTAATTATAATTATATTTTAAATCCAATTGTAGCTAACTTAAATTTAACTAGATTTGTGTTTTGCTTTTCACTTACAAAATATGCATAAAATATATATTATACTTAAAATTAAATGAATAAAAATATTGTTAACGAACTAAAGTTGAGATAATTAGAATTATAGCATACAATTAAATGATATTAATGATGAATATTGCACTGAACTAGGCATGTCATTTCACTAATGTAAATGTGATAACAAATTTAAATAAAATTAAAGCAATTTCTTTTGAAATTAGTGTTTAAAGCAAATTATTTGTGGATTGTGTGGATTAAAAGTATTGTGATTGTTTTGTCAGGAGTGAGTGTTTGTGTGTGGGGGTTGTCTAGGGGAAAACATGCGTCGAAGAGGGGGAAAAACACTTTCACATTTATCTAAGTCTTTTAAACCACATCCAAATGTACGATTAGTAAAATGTTATTATTTTATGATATAATGAATTCATTTCTTTCTTTTTTTTATCTCTTTGTTGTTTATCAAGAATTGGCATTCGCATATATAAACTTTACGCACACACATATATATAAAGATATATGATGTATGTTTAGCATATATATATATATAGTTTGATAGGTAATACTAGTTTGTTTGTTTTATATAACCACAGACACACATTACACACACACACAGAGAAGAGCCATGAACAGCTTGCTAATTAATGAATTAAACTTTAGTTAGATTGTAGTCGATTAGTCGCGTATTATTCATTTAGACCTCCACGGTGAAAGGATCGCGCGAATGATGAATTTTCAGATGCTTGTTGTGATTGGTCTTCGTGGTCGAGCTCTTGCCACAGATGGTGCAGTGGAACGGTCGCTCGCCCGTATGAATCCGCCGATGCTCAATCAGATAGTAGTGGCGATGGAAAGACTTGTCGCACTGATCGCACGTAAACTTCTTGTTGCCATGATGCTCACGTCGATGCCGCATATAGTTGTACTTGCGTATGAACTTGCAACCACAATATTCGCAGGTGTAGGGCTTGATCTGCTTGTGCGCATTCATGTGATTCTTAAAGTCCAATTCACGTACGAATGCCTTGGGGCAATACTCGCACTTGAACGGTTTGGCCGTACGATTCGCATGCACCCACGAATGTATCTTGAGATTCCATTTGGTGGAGAAGCTCTTGTTGCAAATGGCGCAATCGTATTGCGGATCCGTCGAATGCGTCGCCATATGCGCCTTAATCGATGTCTTTGCAAAGATCTGTTTGCACATCTGACACTCCATGGGTTCGGCATAGTCAAACTTGTCCGAATGCGCCAGTCGAATGTGTCGACGAAGCGAGTTCGCATGCACAAAACGATCGCAACAGTACGGACAACATTTGGGCTTCAAGTCGTGCGTCTCCTTGTGCCACAGGAAGCGCGCCTTTGAGGGCAACACCTCGCCACAGTGGCACACATATTCCTTCTTGCGCACTGTCATCTTTGTGTGGCGCTTGCGATGCTGCGTCAAGTTCGAATACCGCTTGAACTTTTTACCTGACAATGTAAGAATATGAGTATATAATTAGATCGATCTTGAAAACGTTTCATAAAATTTCGCAAATAATTGAAGCAGTAGGTTTAATATTTAAAAAAAATTTAACTTGCAATTGATTATCCAATTCGTTCGTCGCACGAAACAACCAGTTTGGGATCTTGATTCTTGATTCTTGATTGATTCTTGATTCTTGATTCTTGATTAATTATTAATTTCTTGATACACTTGACTTGCTATTTGCTTCTTCTATTCACTTGATATGTTCAGTTTACGTTGACCCATTTTGATACTCCTCTTATAAACAAAAATAATTTCAATTTCACTGCTATAATGTGTAGAAGGTTTCCATCTGTATGCTATATCATATATAAACAAGTTGTATTTGGAGAGCTTACCACATATCTTGCATTTGAGTGGTGTTTGCCCCGTATGCATGCGCATGTGCTCGACGAGAGCGCTGCGCACCACGAACTTTTTGTCGCAAACATAACAGCCGAACTCCTTCCAGCCCAGATGCCGTTTCAAATGCAGCGAAAAGTTTTTCCAACGATAGAATTTCTTGCCGCACGTGAAACACTCGGCCGGATGTTCCGTTAGATGTGCGTCGTACAGCTTGACAGAGGGAAAATCGGTACGGCAGATGTAGCACAAGAATATGGATTTCTCCATGGCCTTTTGCTCCAGTTCGCTTAGATTGTTGCGCTCTTGGCCCAGCTTGGATTCGTTGTAGGATATAAGCATGCGATAAAGAGCCGCCAACTTGGCAGCTGGTGTCGTCATGGCCAGCGGTGCTATGCCTGGCTTTTGGTCCAGCTCAGTTACGCTCGTTGGTGGCTTCATGTCCGCATCGCGAACGTTATCACCGCTGGTCTCGAGCAGCCCCGCATCCTTGACATCCGGCAGCTCCAACTGTTCCAGCAACTGCTCCGAGCCTGAATCCTGTTTATCCTGACAGTGTTCCTGCTTGATCTTCACAATGCCATCCTTGGAATCCTCCTGCTCGGCACCGCCTGCGCTGTGCCCCGCCTGCAGCAACTGTTGCTGCTGCTGCTGCTGTTGCTGCTGGTCTAGGTGCTGTTCTGTTGGCTGAGCCGGCGGCTGTTGCAGCAACGCGGCGTTGACCAGCGCCTGTGTGCAGATGAGCCGACGATTCTGACGCACATAGTTGTGCTCAGCAATCATGTGGGCATTGCGCTCCTTTAGCTTCTCGAAGATAGCCACACAGTGCGGACACTTGTAGATCTTGCGACGTGGTGGCTTTCGTTGCGCCAGCGCAGCTGCAACTGCCTCCGCTTCGGCGGCAGCGCGAGATGTCGAGGCTATTGGTGGACCAGCCAGCAAAGCCGATGACGATTTCGAAGTGGTGGGCTGTGCATCCAACAAATGATTGTTTCGAGTTGAGCTTGAGGAAGCTTCCAGCTCTGTCGGCTGTGCGTACTCCGAGGTGACCGCGTTAAAGTCAAAGCTGTAAGACAAACATAAAGGCATAATGTAAGTGCGAAATATAAAGGGTGTTGTTTTTAGAGGTATAGAACTTGGCACTTTTTTAACTGGCGGCCATTTTGTCAGCTGTTAAGTGATTTATGTTTAGCTTAGTTTGGCATTTCAACATGTATAGACTGAAGAAGTCATGCCGCTGTAGAGCGTAGCGTAGAGGAAGACCCGAATCAGTCAATCCGCCATCGTGCACAGGAATTGTATTTGTGTACTTCCACTTTATGGAAGATTTTGCGGAAAGATCTTGGTTTGCGTGCTTACAAAATCCAACTCGTGCAAGAATTGAAGCCTCGCGATCACCTAGAAAGGCGTAGATTCGGTGAATGCGCCCAAAATAAGATTGCCGTCGATCCCGATTTTCATAAGCGAATTTTGTTTAGCGATGAAACTTTTGGTTGAATGTTGGATAAAGTCGTTGAAAATTGGACCTCTAGATTGGACTACGTCCGAGCCAGCCGTGGCGGACATATGCCAGAAATCATATTTAAATTATAATGCCAGAAGTTTGTCTTTCGAATAAAGTAAGCTTCATCTTTGTTTTATTCCATTTCAAAGTTCTATACCTCTAACAAAAAACACCCTTTATAAAGAAAGGTTATAAGACCCAATCACATACCGCTTGTGCTCCCTCTGTTGGCCACTGAGATCTTGCGCCGGATAGTAATCATGACGCCAATCGGCCAGCTGCTGATTGTAGCCATCCGAAAATTGATTCCTAAAGTAACGCTGTGATATGTCCCCATACATCTGCAATTGGTTTTGCTTCAAAAATCTGGTAATCTGTGATGCAATTGATGTGTTCACTCACCGATTGACTCCAGGAGTTCTCAATGTCGCAGTTGCTTTCCTGCTCGGATATTTCACCCTTGGCTGGCATCTTCTCATCGGTACGTATATTGAGACCTAGACCACCAACAAGACTGCTCTCCGTTGCAGCGGCTTGAAACGATGACGATGTGGTGGATGCAGAGGGCAAATGGCTGCTACTATTGCTAAGCTGTTCCCGCTTACAGGCATCCAGATCCAAGTATTTGGCCTCACTGATATCGCTATCAACGGCCGCATTGCAGCAGTCGACAGCGGACAGAGCTGCAATAAAATTGCTGGGCTGCTCCACATGCGAACTGTGAGATGAAGTGGTTGCCTGCTGCTGCTGGTGCTGCTGCTGCTGATGTGGTTGATACCAAGCGCTTAGCATTGATTGTGGCTTGGCCACACGGAAAGTGGCATTCATCGAGCATTCCTGATCCAAGGCAGACGAATTGCTGGAGGAAGCAAGCGTTGCCGCATTAGTTGCCTCGCTGGAGCCATGCTGTGGATGTTGCAGCTGCAGCGATTGCTGCTGCTGAATGCCAAATGGTGAAAAATTGGATGCAGTCGTTGTTGGTGTTGCTCCAGCTGATGTTGCTGTTGTGTTTTGGTGGTACAGAAAATTAAAGTCCGTGAAGGCGGACGGATGCGCCTGTTGCAAAGATTGTTGTTGATGCTGCTGATGCTGCTGCTGCTGTTGTTGTTGCTGCTGTTGTAAATGTTGCTGATGTTGGTGCTGCTGCGAGGTGGAGGCAAAGGAAGACGAGGACGATATCATAATTTCATCCACCTCCAGTTTAGTGTCATCTGGCAGAATGTATTCATCGCTCGCATTGATTGACTTATCCACATTGCCAATGATAGTGCCTCCGCTTGTGGCAAATACGGAACCTGCTGACGGAAAGCTCGCAGCATTCACCACAAACGTTGTATGATTGCTTGTGCCTGGCATTGGCATCTGCTTCGAATTGGCAAACTCAAGCAGCACACGTGCATCATCATCGTTGACGGCAGAGTGTTTGCGTGCTTGCTGTGCGGCAGCATAGCCGGTGGTCAGCAGATGCTTTTCCAATATGCTGCCACTGGATGTGAATGCGTCGCCGTTCTCGTTCTTGATCTGCACTAGGTCGGCGGGCGTATTTCCTGATATGCTGTAGGATTCGGCGCAATTACTATTGCTATTGTTGCTGTTGCTGCTGCTGCTAGTACTCCTACCGGCAGCTTTGTTGTTCTCAGTCTTTTTCGTCGTCGTCGTCGTCGTCGTCGTTGTGGACGTTGCCGTTGCTGTTACCTTTGGTTTGATGACTAATTTCTTGGGTCCACGCAGCTGACCGGGCGCCGAGAAGCGTTGTGGCAACAGTGCCGTCGGCTCCACCTCCACCTTCATGTGCGGCGGCTGTGTGAGATCTTCGGCAGCAACATTTGAACTGGTGCTGGCCATGCGTATGACGCTGGTTGTGCCATGGCCAGTGCTGCTGCTGCTGCTGCTGTTGCTGCCACTGGCATGATCCAGGCTGGGTTTTTGCTCCAAATGCATATCCATTGATTCGGCTTCGTATTCGTCCATTGGCTCCTCCTTTTCCACCTTCACCAACGGTATGGGCGCCACAGCGGCAAACGGACGCGCTGCACCAATGCGACTGGAGGCCACAATGTTGCCCACCAAATCCAGATACTCGTTCATGTTGAGCGGCACATCGCTGAGAACCGTCACCCGATTCTTTTTGGACTTGATGGTGCCGCTGCCCGCGAACTTGGAACTGCTCGGGGAACAAGTGCCAGCTGATCCACTGCTTGTGGAAGGCGCCGTGCACAGTTGCATGGGCGATGTGTTTGCCACTTGTGCCGACGATGATGGCTGTGGTTGCTGTTGTTGTTGCGGCGACTGCTGCTGCTGTTGCGATTGCTGCTGCTGCTGCTCCTCTGGCTGATGATCGCTTTCGGCACAACTGCTACCAATGCTCAGGAAGTCATCCTCGTCCTCCACCGTGACCAACTGATGCTTAGCGGGTCGTTTGTGCATCCTGCCAGTAGACTTTGGCTTGCGTGACTTTTTCGTTGTGGTTTTGGGGCCAGCACGGCTGCGACTATCCTCGTGCTCATCGTCACCATCCTCGACATGTCCAAGTGGCACCTTAACGTCATCCTCATCATCGCTGTTTGCCCAACTGAAATATTATGATATGAGTATTAGATAGATTCATATGAAAAGCATTTCAATTATTTTTATGATTTGTTAAAATTTTTAAATATTTTTTTTTCTGGCTTACCTCTGATCTTCCTCTTGTTCTTCCTCCTCCTCCTCTTCATCATCGTCGTCGTCGTCGTCGTGTATGTGGAGTACGCTGGGTGGTGACTGATAGATGCGCTCTATTACCGAGAATTCTCCATCATCTTTCTCGACACACTCGACAATGTGTTTGGGCGTCTCCTGCACTATGAAATCCCCATTCTCCCGCTCCAGATAGTGAGCCACTGGCGACTCGGCGTAGCGCAACACTGATGTTCCACTGGTGGCGGCGGGTGAGGAGCAGGCAGCATGAGCCGCTGCATTAAGCAGTGCACCAAAGGGCGAATTACTTGACTGACGGCTACTGGCCCGTGCGGACATTGGAGACATCGAGGAGCTGGAACCGCTAGCAGCTGCATAGTTACTGCTGCTAGCTGCATGGGATTGTTGGTGCTGCTGCTGCTGTTGGGCATGTTGCAGTCGTGAGGAGGTCGACGCTGACGAAGACGAAGACGCAGACGCAGAAGACGCTGATGGAATTGTTAGTTGTGGCGGTGGAGGTGGATTTAGAAAGATATCCGTTTGGATTTTGTTGCTATGTTGTTTGCCACTCGGTGGTGCTACATTTACGCTATGTTGTTGTACGTTTATGTGTTGCTGTTGTTGTTGCTGCTGCTGGTGTTGTTGTTGGTTTTGATGTTGCTGTTGTTTGTTTTGGTTGTGTTGAGATCGAATTTGACTGATGGCGGCGCCATAGGCGGGTGGAGGCTTCTGATGCGGCTGCGTTGACGTCGGTTGCTGTGCAAAAAGCTGTTGAAATGACAAAACGATGAAATTATTATAATAAATATAAATAATAGTAATTGCTGCATTGATAAACTGTTGTAACAAACAATTTCATATGCATTTCACACTCACCTGCAACGGAGGCGGAGGCAGCGCTGCTGTTGCATATGTAAACTTCATGGGCGACTGTTGCTGCTGCTGCTGAAGAGCAAAGTGCGCAGGCGACTGTTGGCTGGCCAAGAAGTTATGGTGCTGCTGTGGCGCTTGTGGTATCACCAGTGTGGTGCTTGTGCCACGTGGAAAGCCATGCAGCTGCTGCTGTTGCTGTTCGTAACGATAATCTGTTGCCAGGGCTGCCGGATAGACAGCGGCTACGTTGCTTATGGTGGGTGTGTTGTTGTTGTTATTGGATGTGGCTGGCGCCTCAGTCGTGGGTGGCGCGCTTTTCACTGCCTTAATCGGTGGATTGTTCAATTGGTTGTTGTTGTTGTTCTTGCTACTGTTGCTGCCCAGCAGTGCAACACCTTTGGGTGCTGCTGATTGCGTTCTGGTTGTTGCTGTTGCTGCTGCTGCTGCTGCTGCAGATGCTGCTGCTGTTGGTGGTGGCGGTGGTAGTGGTGATTGTGGTTGTGTTGTTGCTGTTGGTGCTACTAGCGCAACATCTGGCTTGATATCCGCAGCTGGCGTTGGGGCAGCGCTGTCTGTTGAGAGAGCGTTTTTGCTGCTGCTGCTGCTGAGTTTGGTATTAGAGGTCACAGCTGCCGCCAGGGCGCTTTCAAGTCCGCCAGGGTTGCCGGAAATGGTCATTTGGACCAATGCCTTAATGACCTGCTCCTTGGGATGTGTCTCCAAATGATCGGAGAGATTCATGCCCGCATGCAAATACAAAGTGCACACGGGGCACTGCACACAGTCCACCATGATGATGATGACAATGATCCGGCCACAAGGTATTCACAAGCTTAACGCTGCTGCGTCTTCTTCTGCTCTTACTTAAGCTGTCTCTCTCTCTCTCTCTCTCTCTCGCTCTATCTCTCTTTCATAAAACTGTGAGTTTTGTTGTTGTTGTCTGTGTGGTGACCATTTTGCTCAATCCTTGAGCGGCGCTGTATAAGAGAAACGAAAAAATACGTCACGTGATTGCATTATATGTATTTACGATATAAACAATTTACGATAAGTTGAAACCGATATTCGAGTGATATGGCAAACCAAAGAAAGACGGATCGTTGCAACATAATCTTTGCGATTATCTATGAAAACGTGCAATATTCTTTGCGACGAAAGAGAAAAAGCTTTTGCAATGAGTGATAAAGAGTGAGAAACAAGTACACATATACAATACAGCAAAAAGTCAATGCCAAGTGAATAAAGGACAAGTGCGGCAGACAACCAATTCAAATCAAAAACAATAAATAAACCTAAATATGTACAAGCATACATACATATGTATGTATGTACAAACGATTGTATGTATGCATGTGCATAAAGAAGGAAACAGCATCGGGCACAAAGCTTCACCAGGCTGTGAACTGCTTTTGAGTGCAAATGGAACGGAATGGAATGCCCTGTTGTGCCAACAACAGCAAACAGTAACAGCAACAGCAACAACAACAACTTTGCGAACAGCTTTTTGTGTGTGTGTTAAACACGACGAGGACGATGGGCACACGGCAACATCGCGATAATGACGAGTTATTCGTTGGGCTTGAGCAATAAGTGCGATGAATCAACAAAAACCAGTGACTTTTTCAATACGAATACGAACAGTGTATATAATTTTCGTATGATTAATGCCTGCAAATGGAATTCGTGTTTCTAATCAATATACGATAATAATATTTTGTCTCGGAAAAGTCATAACATAGGCATTCAAATGCACACATTTGTATATTATAAATAGGTATTTTAATATAAATATTATTATTATTATTGTTCAAGAGCGGTATGTCAATATAATCAGCAATGAATTTGCTTTTAACAAACAATTACAGCTGGCAAAATAAACAGCTGGTGAACATAAACAAAACTAATTTCTTTGTCGTGATAGTTTTGCAGCAAGCAGGTGATTTTTTTCTTCATCTTTTTTGAATAATCACTGTGCTGTTATCGATCAATTATCGATCAGTTTTACGTAAGTATTTGCTCAACGCTAATAACAATCAATAAATATTTCCAGTGAAAGACAGAGAGAGCGAATATCAATATTTGTCACAAGTACGTACTCAATAACATGTGCATACATATTTATATACATATGTATATTTTTTTGTGCATGCATATATGCACGAGTACATACTTCTATGTACATCGTTTTCGCTCATCTGTGTTAGCGCTGCTTTGTTGTTGTTGTTGTTCAGCACTGACAAAGTCTCTGGAAATGGTCAACGTTTTGCTTATTCTTTTTTATTGTGCACATCTACATACAGTAAATAATTTTTGTATTCTTTTTTTTTTTGTTAAATATTCGTATAGTATTGTGTGCTATGTGGGCATTCTCGTATAAGGGTTGTGCTGGTGTTGCAAACAAAAAACAAACAGACGTAAAGGTCTACGTCTGTTGCTATTGATTTTTCTTTCGAGCAAAGCTCACAATGCAAAACGATGAACAAGTCGCACAAATCATAAAGTGCGTAAGTGGGCACAAACGAATATACATATGTATATGTATGTACATCGCTTTTTGAGTTATGATTTTATATACGCATTACAAATTAAACTGCTCGTACTACTTCTTCACCTACCTACCTTTGCTGCTTAAAATGTGCAGGTGTTGGTGTGATCTTGTGTAGGACTGCTGCGGGCTGCGGTAACGTTTTTCAGCTTCGATTTTCCACACACGCACAATGCGCTGCTGTTTGATACACTTGAACACACGCACACACACACACGCACAAGAAAGGTAGACACAATTTCAGAGTACTTCCGCTCTGTGTATCTTATATTTTGTTCTCCTTTGATTTCATTCAAGTAGAGATGTTCGTCTTACACACACATACGCACTTGGGAAGAACAATGTTTAATAAGCACGAAATTCAATTGAATTGCAATTGCAGTTGTATGGGATATGTTCAATAAAACCGTATACTGGCGGCGTTAATATCGATCGTAACGTTTTTTGTATGGACTTCGATTGAGAAGGGGTGAGGACCTAAGCTCAGTATCCCTGAAGAGTTATGCACCTGCAGCTGTTATTATACGTATACATGTTTATATGTATGCATTTGTTTGTGTGTGTGTGTAATTGCTGCGTTTGCGGTTTGGGGCTCCTTGGTCTTGGTCTGGTCGTCGCCTCTTCGCCTCGTTCAATGACACAGAAATCTTTCTTCTCGTCTTTTGCTTTGTGCGCTCCTTCTTCAATATACAACTGAGCTTTTATATATGCTGCGAATGCGAGTGCGAGGCCATTGCTGCGTTTATCTCCATGTGTGTGTGCGTGTGTGTGTGTGTGCTACACACAAAGTAAATTTTCAATCGCTTTTTTTATGCACTTTGTGTTGATTTTTAAAGGGGCATTTATGCATAACTGTTACACGCCTTTATTAACTACAATTTGGTTATATTTTGAGCGATTTTAATGCACTTTAAACTATTTAATACCCGTCATTTCGATTTCACCTTGCGACAAAATGAAAAATTACAACACCAGGCGTTAGAGTGTTGTAAAACGTATGATGACAGCGTTTCAACACTTAACAACACATGTTATCGCTAAAAGCAACTCTGTGTGGCTGCATCATTGGGAAATTTATTTTGCCGACCGTGGCGACGCGCATCTGATTTTATAAATCTAATTAAGTTATTTTATCAATCGCCGATCAAACAACAATAAAGCAAAATGGCAGACAAGGCACAGGAACAAAGTATTATGGACAAGTCCATGCGGTCTGTGTTTGTTGGCAATATACCCTACGAGGCGACAGAAGAGAAACTTAAGGAAATTTTTAGCGAAGTCGGCCCGGTGCTCTCGCTCAAGTAAGACAACACCAATCTAAGCCATGTGGACATAAATAATATCATTTCCATCCACAGACTTGTGTTTGATCGAGAAAGTGGCAAGCCTAAGGGCTTTGGATTCTGCGAATACAAGGATCAGGAAACCGCACTGAGTGCCATGCGAAATCTCAATGGCTATGAAATCGGCGGACGAACATTGCGCGTGGACAACGCTTGTACAGAGAAGTCACGCATGGAGATGCAGCAGCTGTTGCAGGGACCCCAAGTGGAGAATCCGTATGGCGAGCCCTGCGATCCAGATGATGCACCCAAATTGATCACAAAAACAGTTGCCGCCCTGCCGCCAGAGCAGATGTACGAGCTAATGCAGCAAATGAAACTGTGCATTGTGAACAATCCGTCCGAGGCGAGGCAAATGCTCATGCTGAATCCCCAACTGGCTTATGCGCTGCTCCAGGCTATGGTCGTGATGAACATTGTTGATCCGCAGCAAGCGCTGGGCATGCTCTTCAAGGCCAATCAAATGCCTCCAGTGCTTGGCGGCACTCCGCATCCCAATTCAGGTGTTATGCCTATAGTGCCTACGCCGCAGCAGCAACAACCGCCGCAACAGCAGCCGCCGCCCCAATCGGCCATTGGTGGTCCTGGACCCATGCCTGTGCCTGGTCCAAACTTTAACAATATGCATTCGAACGACATTGATTTGCGCATGGTGGCAGGTGGGCCAGGCAATATGGATCCGCGTATGATTGCACGCAATATGGATCAGGATATGCGTCAGTTGCCCGGACCGATGCCAAATCCGGTGCCGCCACCACTTATGGATCCACGGACTCGGGCTCAAATGCAACCGCAGCAAGGACCACCGATCGCACCCATCCCATACCCAAGTGATCCACGACAACGTCCCATGGATCCGCGTCTAAGGGGCGCTATGCCACCAGGACCAGTGCAGCAACAGCAGACGCCTCCACAGGTGCAACAGACGGTGACGCAACAACAGCAATCGGCGGCCATGCAGCTTCAGAGTCGTCTGGGCGCACACGGTGTATTGCCGTCTGATGCTTCCGATCAAGAGAAGGCCGCTCTCATTATGCAGGTGCTGCAATTATCCGACGATCAGATCTCCCAACTGCCGCCGGAGCAACGTGCCAGCATACTGGTGCTAAAGGAGCAGATAGCCAAAACACGAACGGCACGCTGAATAATGTATTTTGAATTATTTTTAATTATACTCCATTTCAACTTGAATGTTAATAATAATAATAAAGATTCACACGTAAATCTAGTTGGGAATTAATAAGCTGACACCAGTGTTTGGTGCAGTTTCTGCAGGGTGGTGTTTAGCATCTGTCGCAGCACCTCATCCTCCGCACACTGAACTGTCTGCAAGATACACGAAAGATTAAGGAAACGTAACTGGAGTTATGGCAAAAGCTTACCAATGTTTCGAGATTGATTTCGGCATGCTTGCCATTGACGGTGACTGGCAGCAAATCGCCCTTAAACATCTTGGGCACAGAGGTCTCCCCGAACGTGTCCTGCAATGTCTCAATGAGGCACTCGCGAAAGCGTGACTCCTCCGACTTTGTCTGCTTGGTGGCACCCTTAATGTTTGTGCCACCCAGCTCGGACTGCATGAGACAGGCAATCACTGCATCCGCATAGACATCATTTACATGCGTCGCCTGCCATTCCATAACAATGATCTTCTGCTCCACTGTTAGTGTGACGCAGTTGAAGACGCGTAGTTTGCGCTCCGGCTCAACAACCTCCACGCAGCCAGCACCGATGCGATCCAGCAAGAGTTGAAGTGTTGTCAGCGAACTGGACCATGGAATCGATTGGCGCTGCGTTACCACAGACATGCTCATGTCCGTGTATTCTGCGTAAGGATTAAGAGGATTAGCTTTGCAATGTTTTTGTGGCACTATACAACTTACTGCCCAGATCCGAGGGAGCTAGCAAATGGTATTTGAAATCTCGCTTGACCAGCACTCCGGAGAGTTTGCTGCCCACTTCTGGTTTCTTGGCCGCCAGATGTCCCATCACCTTGGCCGTTTTCTCGCCACGAAAATAGAGATCGACGGCGTGCGTGTTGCGAGGATTATAAAACTTAATGTCGGTGCTGGCATCAGCTTCGTATTCGCGCTGCAGCGCCAGCTTTAAACGCGACATTTCATTCTGTTCGCCGTGGACAAGGACGACATGGTTGGGTCGCAGCAAACGTATAAACTCACTGGTCTGCTCGTAATCTGTATGGGCCGAGAAGGATATATAGTCGACGGACATGTTTAGTGGCAACTTTTGCCCGGAGAGCGTTGTAATCTCCTCCGGCTCGGAGAGCACGGTCTTGGCCAGTGTGCCCTCCACACAGTAACCGGCAATGATGACACCATTTTTGGGATCTGTGCACCAGCTCTCAAAGAGCTCGCGCGATAATCCCGACTGCATCATACCGGGCGAGGCCATAACCACACAGGGTCCAATGTCATCAAAGTGATCGATGCCCTTCAGATTGGAGATGTGGCGAAACACAAATGGATTGTTAACGGCAATCTGACGCCGGATGCGATCGTTCATCGCATTGATGTATGTCTGATAGACGGCCATGCACTTCTTGGCCAACGAGGAGGCATAGTAGATGGGTATCTCGTGCAGATCGGGATTCTGTGACCAGTATTCGTCCAATATCAACAGCAACTCTTGGGCACGACCCAAGGCGAACACTGGGATTAGGCAGCGACCGCCTTGCTGTACTATTTTCTGAACCAGTGCTGTGAAACGACTCTCGCGATCCTCGCGCTTTTCATGTATGTGTGTACCGTATGTCGACTCGGTGATAAGCACATCGGGTTTCTTCGGCGGCACCTCGGCTGCCATCAAATGGCGATCCTCCTGGCGCGAAAAATCACCCGTATACAAAATCTTGATGCCAGCAATCTCAATCATAAACATTGCTGCGCCTAGCACATGACCGGCATTATAGGCACAGAAGCGAACGCCCATTACATCTCGCTCCTCATGAAAATTAATCGTCTCGATCTTCTCCATAGAGGCCTCCAGATCGGCTTCTGTGTATAGCATTTGATCGGTGGATATATTGCTGATTTTAATGTAATCTGACAACATCCAGCGATAAATGGCTTTGGTGGCGTGTGTCATAAAGCAACGTCCGCGAAAGCTGGTCTTCATTAGAAACCAGGGCAGAGCACCACAGTGATCCAAGTGGAAACTATAAACAAATCAAGCTATATTAAACCAGTTTGTAATATTATAATAAAACGCACTGTGAAATAAACAGCAAATCAATTTCGTCCGCTTCGATTAAGTCCACATAGGGCAGAGCATCCATCCCAGATAGTCCTGGATGAATGCCACAGTCGAGCATAATCTTTTTGCCCTTGAATTCCAACATGATACACGAGCGTCCCACTTCCTGGCCCGCTCCACTAAAAAAAAACAAGTGAAAACTTTTTCTCGGCCAATTACATTTGTTAAGTACTTACAGTGGCTTGATTTGCAGCAGATCGCTTTCCTCATCGGGCATGTGTGTGGGATGCACTTGCGCCATTGTGTTATTCTTTTAGTTTTCAACTTAAATGCTAAAAATATGATACGTTTTGCCGGCAAGCAAAACGCGTTGAATTACTCCACATATGATTGTGAGTATCGATTATTAATTATCGATAGCCAATAAAAATACTGCGCTTGTAAACATGTAAAGTTCAAACTGTTTGTTATAATTTTCTGTGCAAATTGAACAATAAACTATATTATGTTAAAAGATTTTCATAAGTAACGAATATTAAATTAAATTAATATAAATCACTTGTAGAATACCACAAATATTTTTTACGGCAGCCCTGGCAGCTCTAGTCGCCTTTTATTATTGTTGGTGCAAGACAAAGTAATATTCTGAACAAATGCAAATGGCTGCATCTAGCTATGATGGTAAGTGTTTCTATTAAAATGCTCAGTTGTTAAGTATAATTATAAATTCATTTTATTTTGCCAGCGCTACGGAAGCAGGCGCGCACTCTCGAAAACGAAATCGACCTCAAACTTGTGGCATTCAGCAAAATTGGAGCAGGCAGCAGCAGTTTGAGCAGCAACAACACTGCTGCTGACACATCACCGTTGCTGGGTGAACATGTTTTTGACTCGCTGTCTGCAGAAATTGAGCAAATGCTCGATAAGGTAAGGTCAACGTCAAGTCAAACTCTGGATTTGTAAATGCCAATGATGACCTCAACTTACAGTTGTCCACGCTCAATGAATCGATGTCAGAGCTGCCAACGAGTGGCAGTGCGGCGATGCATACGCTGCAGCGGCATAGAGAGATCCTTCAGGGCTACAGGCAGGAGTTCAATAAGATCTGTGCCAATCACACAATGCGCATCGAACGCGAGGAGCTGTTGCGTGGCTCGGGTCTGGCCACAAGTGGCAGTCCGTCGATATCGGGACTCAGTCGCCGTGAGATGTATATGAAGGAGAGTGGGCATCTGGGCAGCGCCAGCAACATGGTCAACGATCAGATCAATATTGCGATCGAGACGCGAGATAATCTGCATGCTCAGCGGCAGGCATTTAAGCGACTGCAAACGCGCTTTAATGACATTTCCAATCGTTTTCCTTTAATATCCAGGTAAGGCAAACTACACTAACGATTATGGGCGTTCAACTCTAATTGAAACCTATCTTTCAGTCTCATACAGCGCATCAATATCAAAAAGCGACGCGATTCTCTTATTTTGGGTACTGTTATTGCGTTCTGTGTAATTCTACTGCTTATTTATGCTTTCAATTAACGATGTCAATTCGACACATTTCTTCTGTATGTTTTCTCCACTTTTTGGTATATGTATAATAAACTTGTGATAGCAATAAAATCTAATATGTAAGTTATTAACTAAAAGTTTTCATCTGTTTCAAACGTTACTTACTTGACGAATCGTTGAGTTCACACACCGATAAGTATGTTATCGAAGTTAGAGTCGACGCTGGCAACTCTGACGCAACAGCTGCTTGCGATGTGATAACAATTGACAATACTGTAACACGCCGCAAAGAATATTGCTTAATTTTATTATTTTTATAGAATTCTGTTTTAAAATTGACAACATTAAATAAACGACAAACATGTCATTGTTGCCTGGCGTCGAACACACGACTGGCGAGGCCGCCAAACCACATGTAATGGACACCGCCGAACTGGACAGAATGGCCATGCATTTTGTGGGCAATATGCATCGATATCGTGAGAATATTATTATACCCAAATCAAATGGTCCGATCAAAATTAAAACAAACGAAGAGAAGCTTATCGAAACTGCCGTCGAGAGTTGCGCCTTCAAAAGCACAATGGCCTGTGTTATGGGTAAGTTGCAGGAACTTGAACTTAAATATATTAAATATATATTTTCGATTTTAAAGGATATGGATTGGGTGCCGCTTTGGGTTTATTTAGCGCCTCTGTGAATCCAAATATGGCCGATCCATTTGCCAACGAAAAGAAACAGTCAGCCCGTGAAGTATTTCGCGAGATGCGCTCCACAACACATTCGTATGCAAAGAATTTTGCATTAATTGGCGCCGTCTTCTCGATCGTCGAGTGCACCATCGAAAGCGTAAGTGATGAAAGATATATCATAACTGTTTTATTTGTTTTACTCACGTTTGATATACAACAGAAACGCGGCGTCACCGATTGGCGCAATGGCACCTATGCTGGTGGCATTACGGGCGGATTGATTGGACTGCGAGCAGGGATTAAGGCTGGCATCATTGGTGGCTTGGGCTTTGCGGCATTCTCCACAGCGATCGATTACTATATGCATATGAGATAGTCGTGCTGTGTTAATCGTAGTAAAAATTGTGTTTGTTCTTAACTCTAAAGCGGTTCGCCTTTTACTTCAATGTTTGCACCGGAAACGCTTTTCACGACAACAGCGCAACAGTTGCAGCTGCCACACATTAATATAAATCCAATAGTGTGGCAGCTACAAAAAAAAAAAACAATGTGCCACAGTCTCAAATTCGGCAGCGCCAACGACCGGTTTTGGGGATAGGTGGAGGGAGGTCTGAAGGGTGGTACGGGGTCATCCAGCTTGTGGGAACGGGCATCGATAGGCAGCTTAGACTTAAAAGGCAAACCGCAACAAACATTGACAGAGAGAATGAATGCCTTGGCTGGCTGGCTGCTTGCTGCTTGTTGCTTGCTGCTGAAACTAAAACGATTTCCAGTTTCAGTTGAATTTGAGCAACAGGCAGGTAATGATCGCAACTGTTGCGTTTTCGCTTTCAGTCTCGCAAGTTTCGTGGTTTCTGATTTAAGAGACAAGAATGAGGATGAACGTCAACGGCAACGGCAGCTGCAAAAGTGCAACAACAATAACAACAAAACGGGTTTCAATTGCAAGTTGAAAAGTATTTCGAACTCTTACATTATTGCGCGTGTGTGTGTTGTTGAAAAAAAGTACACTTCAAAAACTTAAATTGAAGAAAACAACAACAACAAATATTAATGACTCACAAGTGTGTCCAGCCGGCGGCAAATGTTTATGCAAACAATTTGTTTGTTTTTTCTTTTCCTCCCCCTCCCCTTCACAAAACGCGCTCTCTCAGCACAGCATCAATTTGCATGTGCTTCGGAACAGCTCAATTTGTCTCATTGAACGCACATGCAAGTGTATGTGTAAGTGTATGTATATACATTTAGGAAAGTTCAACGAAACGAAATGACACATGGTACTGTTGCAATTGGTCCCTCGCTCCAATTGGATAGGCCAAGCAATTGTCGGCACTTCTTTAATATTTCCTGTCGTTTCGTCTTCCAAGTAAATCAAGTGCCAAAGATCTCTCAGCTGAGTCAACTGCGCTTGTGAGCGCTCTGTTCTTTGTAGTATGCTTTCTGTCACCATTCCGTTATCTTATCCGTTGGAATCATGTATGTACATACACACAAGTGAATACATTCTCTCTGTATTGTGAATTGGATAAAGCAACAACAAAGTGTCTGGTTTTTTGAGACAGTGTGCAGCTGCCGAAGAACAGAACAATATGTTGATGACTCAATTCTAATTCACTTTTCCTCAAGAGACACTCACCATGCTTACATACATACATACGTTTGAACATCTGTGCAGAGAGCGAAAGTGTTTGAGTGTGGGAGAAAAAAATTGTTCTCGCAGCTGATATCTAATCAAAACAAATAGAGCCCCCAACTCACGGCTAGCGGTTTGATTCATTCTACTTTAGTAACGATTCTACATTCGAAAAGTGTTCGCGTTGACGGTTGAATTCGCAGCGTATTGTAATTAAAGAAAAACTCAATTGCAATTCGAGAAGTGCATGTAATTAATACTCTTAAAGTGCATTTAATTGCTTATAATTGAACAGCAATTCAACAAAGACAGAGACAAGCAACGTATCACATAAATACGTGTACAAAATGAAGTACAAATTTTTGCTGCTGGTAAGTAACAAAAAACTCAAAACTAGGCCAGTATCTAAAAATTTCGATCGTTGTTCTTATCTTATCTGGAATTGTTTTTCGTTGGGGTCAGGCTTGAAGTTGCTTCACATGCATTATATACATACATATGTGTGCATGTATATGTATTTATATATCTTCTACAAAAGTGTTCACACGGATAGTGTATATGTTTTTTGGTTTGGGGAAACCTTTTTATGTGAGAGACACCGTATAAAAAGTATTGCCTAATCACAATATTTGTGTGCTAGTATTAAAGTAATCAAAATATTATCACTTTAAGAAATGTACAACTTACTTTTATGGTATTCAAATTCGAATTATTAGGGACAAATTAAAAACTACTGATCAGATATTTATCAAATTTGAATAGAACCCGGTTTCTTTATTAAATATAGAAACATGATGTGCTTCATGTGAAGGGTTATTACGAACTAAACTTGAACTCAAAGAGTGCGCCATACGCTTAATAACATAGCGTATTCTTTGTCTTCTTTTACATCTATATTCTTAACTTAACGGTAAATGCGCTCTTTCGCATTATGTGAGCCAACGAGTTTGTAAAATTACAAGAGTGGAAAACAGTACTCGTTGATGTCAATGAGAATGTAATACAGATAGAGTGGAAACCAATCAGAATGTAATACAGAAATAAATGAATGATTAATAAATATAATATATACATAAAATATATATATATATATTAATTTATATTATTAATAATTTAAACTTTAATAACTTATTTTTATTGTTTAAATTTTTTACTTAAATAGAATAAAAAAAATATTAATTTTATATAATACGTATTATACGTATATATTTTGGAAGTCATATTTAAGTATCTCACGTTTGGCCATACAATTGTACAAAGTTATTATAAAGTCTATACTACCCTCCCATAATACCCTCCATATTATATAACAATTTCATCACACCCAAGTCATAAAGTTTGGATAACTGTAGGAGTTCATGCTTCGAAATATGTATTAGGCTTTCAGCATAAACAGACAGTGCCGAATACATACGAGAAAACATAAGCAATCAAAGAAAAAACGAATTCAAATATTGAGGCAGGCCCAGAAGTATAAGCACACAAGAAGAAGGGGCGAGACGAGCTTAACCACAGGGCTGGGACTTTTTTTTTAACAGTGGAGGGGTACTCTTGTTTCGTCTCTATCTGTTTTACATTCTCATTGATTCACAATGAATACAATTTGAACAGGAGTTTTCACAATTTGATCAAATTTTGTTCATTTAACTGTTTTGGTGCTTAAACCATATACTTGCAAAAATAGATATCGTTCTTTCGAAGCACAAACCATTTAAGATAACGAAATAAATATTTTCTTGCCTCTTGTGCTTCGTTTGCAGCTACTCAATGTGAGTGCAGGATTGTTGCTGCATTTGGTTGCAGGCCAACACGAGGACATACCCTATCAACATGTGGCAAACATTTGTGAGACGTGCACCTGTTTGAGTGCCCAGGACACCAATTATCGCCTGCACCAGACTCTCAACTGTGCCATGAAGAACTTTCAACATATTGTGGCACGTTGGCCAACGGAGTTTGGCACAGAGCATCGTGGCATGGAGATTGTTGCCTCGTATTCGGGCAACAATATTCGCTTGTTGCAGCAGCTGCCAGCTACAAATGCAGTGCTGACACTGTCATGTCGCCACTGTGGTATGCAACAGATGCAAGCGCCGCTCTTCATGGATGTGCCCAATGTGGAGGGTCTGTACTTGAGCTGGAATGAGATTAGCGATGATGCACTGAAGCCGGATCTCTTTCGCGGACCCTTCAATAGCACCAAATACGAGCCGATTGCTCTAAAGGATCTCGATCTCAGTCACAATCGCATCTCACGGCTGGATCGCAAGCTCTTCGAGCATACGCCGCAGCTGAGGAAACTCGCTTTGGCCCACAATCGTTTAAGTGTCCTGGATGCAGCGACGGCCGCTTCCATAGCGTCTATAACGCATCTGCAGCGATTGGATCTAGCCCATAATGGTCTGATGACGCTACCCCCAGAGCTCTTTGCACCCCGTGCAAGTCTTCAATATCTGGATGTTTCGGGCAATGAGTTTGCCATCGTTCCAGTCAGCATTCAGCAGCTGGGCAAATCCTTGCAGCAACTCAATCTGGCGGGAAATCCTTTGGCCAAAATTGGCGCAGCTAGCTTTCAACACCTTGTTGCACTGCGTCGACTAAATATCAGTGAGATGCCACTGTTGCGTGGCATCGAACTGGGCGCCTTGCAGCTGCCGGCCCTGGAGCAACTGGATTGTGCACGCAATCCCAAGCTGGATCAATTGCAGCTTAAGGATTTGCTACAGAGTCGCAATCTGACACAGTTGGACATCTCACAGAATGCACTCAGCACGCTGGCGCTGAACCTCAGCGAAGTGGCAAATGCAACGTGGCCACGTTTAAGGAACTTGGCCATTGCGGGCAATCCCTGGTACTGCAGCTGTGATTTGCTGCAGGCCTTGGAGCATGCTGGTGCACCACATGTGCTCCAACCGTCACTCAATGGCAATGTGGCACGTTGCGATACACCGTATCTGCTAGCCGGCGTGCCGCTAACCAATCTGACAGCGGATCAAATCTGCAACATGATCATACCCAAGAAGTATCGCGCCGTCGAGGATGATCCGCCGCGTTTCCTGCGTCGCCGCTACATCATACTCACCGTGATCATTGCCAGTGTGGTTGTGGTCGCCGGTCTCCTCATTGGCTTCATTGTGGTCTGCGTTCGCCGCCGGCTCAAGGGCAACGACTTCGGCGTTCAACCCATACGCTACACCAGTGTCCGGGGCAGCAATCTGTCTGCCTTCTCGCAGCTGCAGCCCGCCTCGGTCACCAGCAAGTTCAACAATGTCGCCGGTCCAGCCACCACGGGTGCTCCCAACGCCTGAGCAGCAGCAGCAGCACCAGCACAAACTATAGTCTGAGCCAAAGATGTCCACTAACCAAGACTTTGCGTGCATGCATTTTCTATGTACATATATCCAACTATTTAATTGCGTACTCCATGTACTGAATGGAGTTCTGTCACCACCACCACCAGCACCACCAGCACCACCACCAAAACCACATCCCGTAGTGCAGCGGTCGGGGAACAATGGTAAATTACCCCTTTTTGGGTAAAAGTCAAATTTCTGGAGTAAAAATGAAACTTTTGTGAATAAAATGTAAATATTTTTAATTTGCTATTTTGTAAACCGGTTAGTATTTTTTTTCAACTTAAACAATTTAGCACGCCATCTCCCACCATAAAGAGGGGGTTTTTTTATCATTATTATTATTTTTTTTTTGTGTAATGTCAGTTCCACAAAAATATTTTGGGCTAATGAATTTAGCGCGCCATCTCCCACCATAAAGAGGGGATAACCTTTTATTATTATTATTATTATTTTTTTTTTTTTTATTATTTTTTTATTTTTGCTTTTTTGTGTAATGTCAGTTCCACAAAAATATTTTGGGCTAATGATTAAAAAAGTTCCCCGACCGCTGCCCTAGTGTCTAGTGTTCGCCATTGCTGTTTGTGTATTGTACTTAAGTTTTGATAGTTTTTAAATTATTGTGAAATAAACAAAAATTCATTTTTATACACAAACAAAAGTGTTTTTTTCGTGAGTAAGGGAGTGTTATGTTATATTACTCTTGGAGATATCAAGTTTTATATCTATTATGATAATTAATGATTGATAGTTGAAGCATTTTCAATAAAATAAAGATTAAACTGCGATTTTTTAAATACATTTTGTTTAATAACAAAAAATTATTTATACTTTTCCAATAAATTATATATTAATGAGAAAGAAAAAAAATGATGTGTTCTTCGTTTGAAGGTTTATTACGAACTGAAAAACATGAGCTTAAGAAGTGCGATATACGCTCAATACAATATCTGCGTATTCTTTGCTTTGCATTCATTTTCTTAACATAACTGTTAATATGCTCTTTTGCATTATGTGAGCATCAATGTATACATTCACAATGGATACAATTTCAACATACATACACATACATATATAAATTATTTACGTATTGATATTTATAAATCTCACATATAATGAGATTCGTTTTTATTTATATTTAACTATGCAACAGAAACTTGATATATATTATTTTGCGTATAACTTTCTATAGTTAACATTATTTATTTTGCATGCCTTTTTGTACAACCGTAAAGGGAAGAGGAGTGAAGAAAGGCAGTTAGAAAGGAACAGAGCTATTGACAAACTGTTTTGCTTTGGACGCAGCTGTGCCGCTTATCTCAAAACATATTCTAGATAAAATAAAATAACACATGAGATAATGTGAGTAATGAAAGGTTTTGTTGTTGTTTTTGGTGGCTTAGCATTCGCTTTCTAGAAGCTCCTCATCGCCAGCTGGCTTCGCTCTTGGTGGCAGCTGTGCGATTGCGTCAATGTTCTGGTTGAGCAGCTGACGCATTTCCGAGTCCAGCCCGAAGAGATTAACGGCCTGCTTTTGGGCCAGAAACTGACGCATTTCGGCAAAGTTGTCGCGCTCTTTCACTTGCTTGCTGCGCTGCTTGTAGGCCTCATCCGCAGAATCCGTTTCGGAATCGGAGTCACAGGTATCACGATCGCTTGGCCTGCCCGTATCCACTAGACGATTGTCCTCTTGTTGGTCCGCCTGCTTCGCCGTTTGGGCAAACAGTTCGTCCACATTAATGCCCTTGGCCGCTAGCACCTCGCGTTCCTTTTCGAGCATCACTCGTCGTATGGGATCAATGCGATCCTTGAGCTGCCTGAGCACTGGCTTGAATTTACCCTGCGTAATGCGCTTCTCAAAGTTGAGCAGCTCCTTTTCGGGCGTTGGATATGGTGCTGCCTGTTGCTCCCGCTCAAACTGACGCGCCTCCTGCTCATCGTACATGTACGCATAGAAGTCGTCGCATTTCTGCGGCTCGCTGGCATTTTGCGAGTACTCCACGCGCAAAATGCTCTCGGGGAATTCATCATCCCTGGCCGCTGTGTTACCCTTGTGCGGCGTCTCAATCTCCATATCGATTTTGCTATGCAGAAACTTGTTGTAGACCAGCATCAGGCGCTGGAAGTCGTCACAGCAAACGGCCAGAGCATTCTCAATGCCTCGCATATTTTTGGCCACGGCCACCAGTTGATCGGCATTGTTCTTTTTAGCTGCCTCCGCAGCAGTCAGATGATGCAATGTGACATCGAGTGCCTGACACTCGGCGGCAACAGCTACCATGCAGGCGCTCAGCTTCAGCGATGAATGCTGCAATACGGCAATGGGTCCACTTTGCTGCTGCTGCGCCTTGGCCGCATGCAGTTGATCCAGCTCGAGTTGCTTCTTGTTGTGCATGACCAGAGCCAGATTCTTGAAGTGTTGTTCCTCCTCGTGTACGAGCTGTCGCACCAGATTGTCAATCTTGATCAGATCCCCGCTGAGACGCGATATGGATGGCCGTGTCATGATGGTCAGCGCCAGGCGCAGCAAATACTGTGACTGCACATAGGCGAAGATGTTGTGGAAATCCTGTCAACGTTGGAGATAAGTAGGGAGCATTCAAATACCCTTGGTCACTTACCTTTATGTGCTTGGGACTGTAGTCTGTGACATTGTTCTTAAAGTATTCGCATTCGCGCAGCTCCTCCATGGGCGCATAGTAGGGACCAAATCGAGGGGGCAGGGCATAATCAACTTCTAGCTTGCGTGTGGCATCATAAAGTATTTCTGTCACCTCCTTGGCGGCTGTGATGCAATCCCAGGCACGTTCAATTTGACGTGATCTGCGGAAGGAATATATTGTAGCAACTTTTGCTATATTAGTTATTCGAACTTACTCAATTAGCTCCGCCTGCTTCATGATGATAATCTCTTGGAAGTAGGTCATGTTCCTTCGAATGCAATTGCCAAATTCATCGATGGTCCTCACCAGCTCAACAAGCTTACGCTCAACGATTTTGTTGCGGCACACAAATATGCTCTTGACGGCATAGAGAGCGCTAAATGTGGTGCTCATTAGTAAGGCCGGGACCAGGGTCAATCGCAGTCCACGCGGTGTCACCAACTGCTGCAGAACGGTGCCGCCCAACAGCAGGCAGGCATTCCGCGTGGTCAGCAACTGCCGGCTGGGCGCCGCAGCTGTATGCTGTTGCATGCATTGGTCCAGTGCCTCAACGTGATCGACGAGCAGCCGTTTTGAATAGAGTATTCGCGCCAGCAGACGCTCCGTTATGGCCTAAAAAGGTATTTCGTTCGTTGTGTTTATCAATTCGCTTTTTTTTTTTCAACGCCACTCACCTGCTTCTGCTTAAGTTCATTGGCCAGTTCTAGGCGTTCGAAACTAGCCTGTTGAGACGAAATTGTTGAAATTTTGAAACATAACATAATTTGGCATTGTTATAGCAACTTACCGTTAACCTTTCCATTATTTGCGTTATTCTTTTGCACTGCACTTCTAAGTTTAACAATATTTACGCTGTGCATAAAAAAACTACCAGGGATGCAGTGCAAAACATAGAGCGGATACACATGCGATGGGCAAATACCACAACAAACGTAAGCGCAATTTGAGTAATGTTAACGCAATGTGAGTGACGTTACGGCGGCGTCTATCGACCAATTTAAAACAATGAGATTGATAAAATTCAACCGATAATTTTGAAAATGGGCATGTCAGAAAGTTTTGAATTTTGTTTGACAAATTGAAAACAAGATCGATATTAAATAATTGAATAATATTGCGGTACAGTGTGGGAATATTTTATCCACGTTATGCCTTAAGCTCAGTTAAATAACAGTTTATTAAAAATTGCAGACAAAAAAAATGGCCAGTTGCTTTATTCACTTTAATCACTTACTAAGACTCCCTCTAGTAATTATGTAGCATTAAGAATTGCATTGTAACCAACAATTAACTAGCTTAATCTATCCTGCAACAATTAAAATTGCTGCCAAGCAATAATTATTCAATTTGAGACAGGTGTTTGATTTGTATATAAAGCCGTGCCAAGAAGCATTGCTGTACAGTTCGCTTATTGTATTCGGAAAAGGATATTATTTTTGCAATGGACACAGCCATACAATTCGAAGACTTTTTGGAATTTCCCGTGTTTCAGATATTTATTCGCTTGCTTCACTTTCGATTCGCACGTAATGAAAATGGAAGATTGATTAATAAATCCGATATGATGTGGTTGATATCGTTGTTATCGGAAATATCGTTCTTTGGCTTTAACATCATTGACGTCATTCGATCGTTATATTTGAACGAACCTTCGCACCAGAATCTGCCCGTGATGAGCATTTCGGTATATTTTACATTTCGCGGCCTTATGACATTTGTTAAACGTCACGATATTCTCGATTTTCTCAACGCATTGGACAAGGAATTTCCACGTGATCTGGAGACACAGCGACAGCTTGGTGTGCCCAAAGTGTGGAAACAACATCAGATCCGGCAAAGAGTCATGAATATCTATGACTCGTGCAGTTTGGTGTGTTTCTGCGTCACACCCGTCGCCTTCTATGTTCTCACCTATGAGGATAACAAGGCTCCAATCTTGCAGGACCATCAGTTGCTCGGTGGCTGGCTGCCGTACGATTTGAGACAGAATCACATGATGTATCCATTGGTTTGGCTCTACGATGTCTATTCCATGATCATTGGCGTTGTCTTCTTCACTACTTCCGATACTTTGTTCAATGCAATGCAGGAACACATCATCATGCATCTGGAATACTTGTGCAAGCAACTGGAGCAGATTAATGGAGCCGCCAGTCTCCATATCGACAATGAACGACAGTTCTGGGCGCACATAGGGGGTTTGATTCGACGACACCAGCAGCTCAATATCATTTGCGATAAGTTTAACAATATGTTCAAGCTTGCCATATTAATAACGCATTTCGTTGCCGCCACATCCATCTGTTTCCACTTGTATCTAATCACTGAGACCGAGGATCCCCTAATGATTGTCAAGTACTCGATGCCCACACTAGTTTTAGTGTGGTTCACCTTCGAGGTTTGCTTGAGAGGCACACAACTCGAGGAGGCCGTAAGTTTGATCTTTACATAAACACTTTGAATACTATATCTTTACTATATGTTTAGTCTTCCCGTTTGAATTTGGCTCTGTACAATCAGAACTGGTATGTGGGCAGCGAGAAGTATCGCAAACTGATGTTGATCTGGCTTAAATATGCACAATGTACCCGAAAGCTTACGGCTTACGGCTTATCCGAGATCAACATGATGCACTTTACGGAGGTAAGTTGAAGATTACGTTTTTATACCCTTAACCCATTGAAAATGGGTAAGAAGGGTATAATGGTTTTTTGCTAAGGTATGTAACAGGCAGAAGGAAGCATCTCCGACCCCATAAAGTATATATATTCTTGATCAGCATCAACAGCCGAGTCGATATAGCCACGATCTCAGATACTATAAGAGCTAGAGACTCCATATTTGGAACATAGCCTCGCCTAGTCCCCGCGCAGTACAAGTTTGTTTTAAATTTTCGATAACTCTTCCCGTTTCCGATATACACATGTGATCGATAACAACAAAATCTTGAATTTGGAAAACTTTTTGATGCAGTTTGAAAGATTAGACTAAATATTGACAATCTGTGAAAATTGTATTGCAATCGGTTGAGAAACACTGGAGATATGGAGTATTGAAGTTTAGAAAATATGTACTATTCTGTAAAGTATAGGGTTAAGGGTATAGTCTAGTCGGGATTTCTCGAATAGAGCCTTCTTAATTGTTTAATATCGAGTTTTTGTAGCTTTTGTTAATATTACAGATTATGCAGCTGGCCTATCGACTCTTCACGTTTCTTAAGTCTCGAAAATAAATTTAAAAAAAAAAAAAAATAAATAAATAAATTTAAAAAAAAATAAAAATTAAATAAAAAAGAAAAAAATTATAATAAATAAAAAAAATTATATAATTTTTCTTTGTAGTTTATTATAGAGTATATAATTATGTACTTAGCATAGTTTGTGTTGACGTTTACATTGAATTTTGTATTGAATATTAATAAACATAAAGATATCTAGCATATTAATATCCCCATTTACATACATACAGATCATATTACAATCATAAAAATATATATATATATGTGTATAGTATGTTGTTGTATCTTTAAAAGTGAGTGCAAATGTAATTTGGACCGGCAAATAAAATATAGAGCATTGGGATAGCGGAGGGAAAAAGTATGAGGCTCAATAAAAGATATAAGCGATACTATAAAATAAATAACGTATGTTGCAAGTTTGCTGCTTCAGTCCGTCAACAAAGATTCGTACGGCAAATTTGGAATGCTGCAAAAGGCCAACTGAGTACGAGACGTGGACTAGGAAGCTAGCGACACCCTCGTTGCTTACAAGGGATAGGTGGGTGGCAAGGCACGCGGATAATCGAGATCGTACATTTGGGCCTTGATGAACGCCAGCTTGCTTTCGGGCTCGGGATGCACCGTGGCCAGTCCGTTCTTGAAGGCATAGTTCACAACCCGCTCGGCAATCACCATTGAGCAGTTGACAATCGATTCGAGGGGTGGATAGAGACTGCCCTTCTCGAGATCCTCCTTTGAGACCAGTTCGGACAGTGCTTGTGCCGAAATGAGGAACACCTCCTCGGGTATTGTGAGCATGCCGGCGCACAAAACGCCGAGAGCCACACCCGGAAAGATGTACGAATTGTTGCCCTGTCCGGGACAGAACTTGCGTCCGTTATAGGTGACCGGTGCAAAGGGTGAGCCCGATGCAAAGATGCATCTGCCCATGGTGTAGTTGTAGGCATCCTCAGCGGTGCATTCAGCCTTGCTGGTTGGATTCGATAATGCAAATATGATCGGTGTCTCATTGATCTCGGCCATTGTCTCCAGTATCTCCTGAGTGAAGGCTCCGCCCTGTGCCGAAGCGCCAATCAGCACATTTGGACGCACCTTGGCCACAGCCTCCAACAACGTATCAATTGGTGGACTGGTCTGAGCAAAGTGCAACTTATGCTCGGTCAAACCGCCCTTTGGACGATCACGGACAATCACTCCACGGCTGCAAATGAAGAGAAAAACCGAGTTAGGTACATTTTTATATATATATAAGGGAAGTTGTTGTTCTTGTTCACCTATCGACCATCCAGATACGTGATTTGGCCTCCTTCTCACTCAGACCCTCCTCCTTCATGGCCATAGTGCATAGCGTGGCAATGCCGAGAGCAGCCTCTCCTGCACCTAGGAACAACAGGACATTATCCTTCAACTGCGTCTTCTTGATCTTCAGCGAGGCCAAAAGACCGGCAACAGCAACGGACGCAGTGCCCTGTATATCATCATTGAAGGTGCAGTATTTGTCACGATAGAGACTGAGCAAACGGAATGCATTGGCATTGCCAAAGTCCTCGAACTGTATGAGACAGTTCTGGCCAAAGCGACGCACACAGGCGCGCATAAACTCATCCACAAACTCATCGTAGAGTTCGCCAGTGGTACGTGGTTGACGCAGACCCACATAGAGTGGATCCTCGAGAATGGATTGTGTGTTGGTGCCCACGTCCAGGGTGATGGGCAGACATTGGTGCGGCTTGATGCCGGCGAGAGCTGTGTAGAGCGATAGTTTGCCAACTGGAATGCCCATGCCATTGGCACCCAAATCTCCTAGACCCAGGATGCGTTCACCATCGGTCACCACAATTGCGCGCACATCCATTTCTGGCCAGTTCTTCAGCACATCATAGACATGTCCCTTATCCTTGATGGAGATGAACATGCCCTTGGGATTGTGGTAGACCAGACTGTACTTCTGGCAAGCCAAGCCCACAGTGGGTGTGTACACCAGCGGCATCATGTGCGCAATGTCCGAACTCAAGACCTTGAAGAACAAACGCTCATTGCGCTCGGACAATCCAATCAAGTAGATGTACTTGTCCAGATCATTCTCCAAACGATTCAACAATATGCGGCAGTGCTTCACCTGCTCCTCATCGGAGCGCACCACATACGGGAACAGTCCATGGATGCCCAATATCTGACGTTCCTCATGTGTGAAGGCTAGTCCCTACAATGAGAAGAAGTGAGAGAGATGTTGAATAATGATGATATTATATATATATATATATATATATATATATATATATAGTAGGTTGATATTCTCACATGTTATGTGAATAATATATATAGTAGGTTGATATTCTCACATGTTATATTATTAAACTATGTTGAATAATGATGATATTATATATATATATATAGTAAGTTGATATTCTCACACGTTATATTATTAAATTACTAAACTTAAGAACCATTACAGTATTTAGTTCAAACAAAGCAATTTCGATATACTATATATGTATATTTAAATATATATATATATTTAAAAGTTTTTATTAACTAAACACGCAAGCTTTTGAAGTAAGGAAATAATTTGCAAGTAACTAACAGATTAACAATAATAATATTATTATTTATAAGTACTGTTTCATATGTAAGCCTGATTATCAAGCAACATGAATAACTTGTAAAGGGTGTTTTTTTTTTAGAGGTATAGAACTTTGAAATGGAATAAAACAAAGATGATTTTTTTTATTGATATGAAATTTACTTTATTCGAAAGACAAACTTCTGGCACTATAATTTAAATATGATTTCCAATCTAGAGGTCCAATTTTCGACGACTTTATCCAATTTGTGGCCGTATATCAACAATAACGCGCCGAATATTTTAAAATCAGTGAAAGATTATATATAAATATTCAAAACAGAGATGTCCAGTTAGACTGTAAATAGCTTAAGAACTGCTGGATTGACTTTTGAAAACTAGAGGGTTTCTCCAAGTAATGTCTAGGAACAGCTTTTAAGGTTCAGCCAAACTAATTTAAGTAAGCTTTTAAGTAAGTAGAAAGTTAATATATCATTTATTTATCAAATGGTAAACAAAGAAAAGTTGACTCAATCTAAAAACTAAACTTATAATTATAAATTATTAATGTTTTAGATTTATACTATTAAGTACAAGATTGCAACAAATTGCAAGTTTTGTTTATTTTTTTAAGTGCACAAATTATTACAAAAAAAAAAACTGAAATATTTCTTAAGCGTCTATCACAATTGAACAGTTGTTTTTTATTTTGGAAATCCAGTTTATGCAAAGCACAAATATGAATAAATTATGATTTGAGTATGTTTTCGTTTTTTATTATCAACAAAACAAAAAAACACGCGATCGAAACTAGACTACAAAGCTTTAAATCTACATCCACTTATCATTGAATTGTTATAAAGCACGCGCCCTGAGACAATCTGTCTGGTCATCCGACATCTCAAATATCGGCTGACTGCTGATTTGAGAATAATTATGTTCAGTTGTACCTCTGGACTGACCGATCGAATCATCTTTAACTGACCTTAGCCAGATGGCGTTGCTCCCCGAAACAGATAGGACAGATCGATGCGAGATTTGTGATGTGTGAAGTTCAAAGTCAAAGCGATAGATAGTATTACAATCTAATGGGCTATATATATGTAAATATATTCGACTTTCACAGATATATATCTTTATATATGTGTGTGTGTAAGTGATTACGAAAGTCGAATTGAAGCTGACTCAGCTTTGACCTCGATACGCTGCGAAATACCGAGCATGAGCATGTTTTCAAACATTTGAAAGCATTTTTAAATATTTTAAGTGAGGCTATTATATAACTAAGTCATATAAGTAAGTACACTATTACACTTGCTTCCTGTCGAGAGTATAATTAATGCCCCACAATACCTGACAATATGCACATTGAAGCAGATGTTTGTTGCAAATCGTGACATTACAAAGAACAATAAACTTAAAGTAAGTATGTGAATAATTAACAATTAACTTAAAGTAAGTATGTGAATAATTGCTTGAAAGGCTTAAGTTGAATATCCAGCTGTGATGTAAGCCTTTGTTTATCTTCTCTATTCATAGACATAATATGATATAGTAGGTGTCAAATAAACTTTCATAATAACAAGTAAGAAGACTCTAGTCGAGAAATCCCGACTAGACTATACCCTGAACTCTATACTTTACGCGTACAGTCAGTGCTTGCAAGTATGTGTGTGTGTACGCGTATAGTGCATACTTGACTTAACTTCAATGCTCCATATCTCCGGTGTTTCTCAACCGATTTCAATACAAGTTCCACAGATTGTCATTATTTCTTCCAATGTCTCAAACTTAATCTCAAAGTTTTCCAAATTCAAGATTTTGTTGTTATCGATCAGATGTGTATATCGGAAACGGGAAAAGTTATCGAAAATTTGAAACAAACTTGTACCGCCTAGGGATGAGGCGAGCTGATGTTCCAAATCTGGGGTCAATGGATTCAGGGTATAGTTATATTTCTCAGTTTAATGAAGATTACAAAACTACTTAAAAATATTTACTGAGGCGAATTCAACATGCTTATAAAACAATACTATAAATAGAATAACACAAAAATGGATACGTTTTGTATTATTTGGAATTTGAAATAATTTTTCAAACACATAAACATGCATATTTACAGTAACAAACTGAATATGTTTTAATAATGCCTAAACATAGAAGTTTACCAACAAATCTCAGGAATTCAACTCTCTTGAAATTTACCCAAAACAATATATTACAACAAAAAAACAAATATATAAATGCGTCAGTTGGGGGAATTTTTTAGACAGCTCAACTTGGGTACTTCTGTGTTGAATATTAAAGAAAACGAATTATTCTTCTCTTCTTCTACCCACAACAAATAGCAGTTAATCTAATCAAAATGTGTTGAAAATGAAAACAGGAACTCGTATTCAACACATGCGATGGGTGCGTGAAATGAGAGTGCATAAAACTGATTCTAAGTAGTTAGCTTAACTGGCGTTAATGGAGCTCATAAAACTGTGAAAGCAAACACTTGAAAAACGGGGCACGTCGCATGTCTGAGAATCTATTAATTATCAGATAACTAATGTGTAATATAAACGTTTGTTTATGCTACGTCATCGATAAAGCAAGGTGGTGAAATACAGGAATGCGACACTGTTGAAAACGACACCGTTAAAAACGACACCGTTGACATTGAAAAAGGTTCCGCTACACGATAAGCAGGTCACAAATGAGAGGGAGAGAGAGAGAGATCGTTTTGCTTGGCAACAGTTGTTTCGGCTACTTTCCTCTCTGAATACACCTTCACCACTCTCACACATGCAAAGAACTGGAAGCCGTTTCCCATGCGTCACGTAAACGATTACGCATAAATTTACATAAAGCAAAAAAAAAAAACCATAATAAATACATATACGTTTGACATGGCTCAGCTGATGTTTGCAGTGTCTGGCTGGCTGATCATCATGACAATCATTATCAGAGGTTAGCCGCCGGCGATTACCGCTACATGATAATCAAGTGTGAAGAAGTCGGACTTTGTAACGATGACGAAAGCGTCGCAATTAACAACAAAAGATGCTTATGATGATGATGATTACACACAAAACATAATTGCAAACAAATTGTTTCCTTTACGAAAGGTGAAAAGGTCTCTTCCGCTGTTTTTTATAATGCAAAGCGATATAGTTTAAATGTTTTTTGTTTTAACTTTTTTAGAAGTGTTTTCTTTTCTTGAACCTAAGTATTACTCCAACTAATATCTGAGTTGAGTTTGCATATTGAACTATTCATATAACTAAGTTTACAGTAAAAGCGCATTGAATCTTCGGATTGTTCCAAATGGTTTTTTTTTTAATTTGCCATAGCGATAATTAAAACAACAAAATCAACAACAAGACGGTTTAGTGAGGGAAAAATGCCAATCAGTTGTCTACCACATTTGGTTTGTTATCAAAGCAAATGTAGTACATATTTACGTACATATATACAAACATGTCATAATTCAATTTTAAACGATTGCACATCATATCAAATCGAGCGTAGTGAGGTAGGTCAGTTTTTTGTTTTTGTGGGCTTGGAAGCTAAAGGCATTGCCATTGCAATGGAATTGAGTAACTTTCCATTGTGCACATTGCAATCTCTTTGTTTATAAGAGTTTTTTTATATGTATGAGTAGACTTTGTACTCACAATCAGCTGTTATTCACAGACAGTATTTAAAAACAAGTACTTTGTATATCGTATGTTATGTTTATGGAGGAGATAAGGTGTCTTGGGGCACTTTAAGATTAGCATTAAGATATTTTCAGCGAGCTAGTGTTAATAATTTACTATATGACTATATTAAATTGGACACACAATACGAACCCCAACCCCTACCTAACATTTAAAAGCTCATGCGCATGGTTCGCTCTCGCGTGCTCAGTTGCTCTCTTTCGCTCTCTGTGTCTGTCTCTCTGAATTCTTATTGTACTTGCTCTCAACTGATGACGACGAAAGCGGAAAACGCAAAGTGCAAAACCAAAAAGAAAGAAAAAGCAGCAGGCAAAAACAGCCTCTGCCAATTTGGCATTGAACTTGACGTTTCATATTAACAGTAAGCCAAATGAACTGTAATAACGGTTTTTGTTAGTGTACTGCCGATTGTTTGGTTGTTTGATTCATACAGCTCTCAATTATAAGACTTGCCCGCCACACTTATTGATTATATATGACATCAACCATATAAATAAACTGCACAGAAAAAAAAGAAGAAAATTGAGCTTTGGTCAGACACACTTAAAGTGTGGCGCGTGTTTTGGACAAACGCTTCTATGTCATCTAAAGGTCAACTAAAGTGTTCAACGTATTGTATATAATTTTTTATTTTTTTTTATTGTTAGCTGACACTTTTGCTCAATAGGTTTTTATTTATGAGTTTTGATTTTTTTTTCTTTTTTACGACATTGGCACAAAAATAGCAAATTGAACAAAAAATACAAAATTGGCAATAGCCGAAGAGCTGTTTGAGAAACTAATTTATAATTCAGCTGTGTTTCTTCATAAAGGGTTTGCACTGAGGAAAAACAGTAGTAGCTTTTATTGAAAAGTCAGTTTAGATAAACGAGTTCCAAGTGTTCCATATTTTAAATAGTTTTAAATCATTTTTTTGCAGATTTTTAAGAGCTAATTACTTGAGTTCACTTTTTCTTACAGTGTAGCATCTAACAAGTTGCTATGCGGCACTTTGTACAGACACAAGTATGTTTGTATATATGTATGTATATTCTGTTGTAGTACATATCTGGAAACAACCCCATTTTGCTGTTCTGGTATTTTTCCACAACTTTTGGGCTTTTTTTTTTCGTTAGAAAACTTACCTTGTTGAAGCGTTTATTGTGCATCCGATCGAGTCCCGAAACATTGCCGACAATCTCATTGTCACCGGTGCCCCAAAGACCGAGACGATCGCGATGCAGATCATTGTTTTTCTTGCTCATGTTGCTGTAGTTGCGTTGTTGTTGGAAATTGTTGCTAGGGTTGCCGGTTAGCAGTTGTTGTGATTGTTGCTGTTGGCTGTTATGGTGAAGCTCGTTCAGGCTCTGTTGTAGCTGTTGCCAGTGGCTTGAGGATAATATTGGTGGTGGCAAAGCTTCTTCAGCTGTTGCTGTTGCCTCGTCAACGTCGCGTTGCGTACTGATTTGTGTTTTGAGTTTTGCAAATTGGGAAAGTTCGTATTCGAGTGTTGTTGTCGTTGTAGTCGTATGATTTTTACACACACGACTACTGCGCCATTTCGCAGCGGCAGCACAGTCACAGCTGCTGCTCGTGCTTTCGTTTGTGTGTGTGGTGTGGGAGAGTAGTTGTGTTCGTGTTGGTATTTTAGCCTGTGCCGCGTTTATTTTGTTGTTATTAATGGCGCTCTCGGGCGCTAGAGCGCCTGAGCTCAAAACAGCTGTTTGACAGTGAGAGCAGTGAGAGCTGCTGCCGCTGTTAACGGCGCTGCCAACACCAACGCCAACGGGAATTGTGGTCTTGAAATAACCGTGCTCATTTTGCTGTTGCTGTTGCTGCTGCTGCTGATGATGATACGGTGTTATTTGGCCATTGGAAGGGCTGTGGGAATTATTGGCCGTTGGATATATCGGTGTGCTGTGAATGAGACAGAGAGAAAAAGGAACGGTGAATGTGAAAGAGAGTGCAATGTGTGTGTTTAATGGTGTGTGTGTGAGGGTAGCTAAGACAAATATTTAGCTAGCGGCTTAATTTAATTATATTGATGTGAACAGGAACATTGGTTGTTTAAATAAAAATAATAATGTATTAAGGAAATTTTTGGAAACTTTGGTTGAGTCTGCCAAACTCTTATACTATGTTGAAATTACACTAGGATATTTTGTAGACGATGATAAGCACAAAAGAGATCCGCTCTCTCTTGCATGTATGTATGTACATATGTATGTATGTATGTGAATATATACGCACGCTATTTGAATGGAATATTTCTTGAGTCGTCCAAGGGTTTTAGGTGTGGGAAAGCGCTGCAGTGAGGCAAACATGATAAATAATTGATTTGTCGTATGTCAGCACTTTGATTAACTAATATGTTCTATATATATATATTCTATAGTTTATTTAGTTTTGATTTTTTCCTCGGCGACAACACAATTCACTTTTGACCGCAACGTTGCTGCACTTAAAACGTACTGAGCAATTTCAAGCGATTTGTCGTGCTGACGCTTTTATTTTTCCCTATTACATTTAGTTTTCGCTATTGTTTGTTTGCGTTTCTGCGTAGCTACGAATAATGAGGAGAGGCGCAAGGAATAAGAAAATCATACTGATAAGGGACAGAATAAAGCCATACGACAATCAATCGGGGCATAAAAACATTTCACTCGAGCATGTAAACAATTTGCAAAGTTATCAGTGGCGTCGCGTGATTGTTTATAGTGGGGGTTATTGCTTTTATAAGATTAAATCAAATGAAGTGATATAAATACAATAAAACTAGATACTGAGAAAACTGAACAACAACAAGACCAAACTCGAGAGAAAATATAAAAAAAATTTTTTTAAATATAATAAAATTTAATCTCTATGGATTATGCCTTTGGGAGCTATTAGTAACTAAACAGCAATTAAGATTTTTTACACATAAAAAATAGTTTGGTTAAAAATCTGACAAATATAATTTTTTTATAAGTAAGTCAATATCTTAAAAAAATGCGTATAAATAAATGTAATAGAAGGTGTTTTTTTAGAGGTATAGAACTTGAAGTTGGCAACACTTTTTTAACTGGCGGCCATTTTGTCAGCTGTTAAGTGATTTATGTTTAGTTTGGTTTGGCATTTCAACATATTTCATATCAATAAAAAAATCATCTTTGTTTTATTCCATTTCAGAGTTCTATACCTCTAAAAAAAACACCCTTTTTATGCAATTAAAAGAAATTGTTTTTGTTGTCTACAAAACCCCTCTCTCTGTGTATGTGTGTCTGTGTGTGTGTATTTATTTGTGTTCAACAATCAAGGTAATGCCAAAAACTGAAAGTCAGTTGTGGCTGGAATATTAGAGACATGTTTAGCCTTCATCAATATTAATGGCTTAGTTATAATCGTTATATGTGTTTTTGCTTTATTACTCGAGATTTTCAGGGCAACAACAATACCAGCAGCAGCAAGAGCAAAAGCAATTGTGATTGTTTGTTGTTTGTTTTTTATTTACAAACATAACCTTAAAATATTCTATATTTCGTGATTTAATAGTTAGTAAGCGACATAGATTAAGGCACTGCCCAATGCCACGCCCACTGGTAACTACCAACGCCTAGATAAATGTCAAAGTGGGCGGACTACAAATACATGCGTACATATGTATGTAGATGATGTTTGGGGGTCAATGAAACGCGCGTAAATCGCTAATAAAACGCTAGTAAATCGCATCGTTAAACGTTAATTACTAGTTGTATTTTGTGTGTGTGAATCGGGACAGAACCAACAATGTGGGTTAAAGTGGGCGTGTCCTTGGCCAATGCAGTGCCCAGCACTGGATAATGTATGTGTAAGTGTGTGTGTGTGTGCTAACTGGCCAAGTTAAGGAGCAAACAAACTGTAATTGTAGTTAATGCCGGCCATACTGTAGTAAGGATTATATTTATATATGAAATTAAGAACGGTTTCGAGTTGTGTGCTCTTTATTGACAATAACCATCAGCTAGTTGGCTATCCGATTAAATCGACTACAAATGTTATCAGTGTTTGGAGTAACTTTCTTTTTTTTTTGGGGAAGTTTAAAACATTTTAATATTAACTGAATTTTGTTAGTGTTTTATGAATAAATGTTTCTAAAATAAAGCATAAAATTAAATCTTTATATAATAATAATATGATTAATAATAATTAATAATAATAATAATATTTAATAATAATATTTAATAATGATAATTAATAATAATAAAATTAATTAATAATAATAAATATTTTTTTCTATTACTGGATAGGTCCATATCATTTATAAATAATAATAAATTTTCTTAAAACTTGCGTTTCTTCAAAAAAAAAAAAATATATTTAAACTCTTGATTTCAGATAAAGCTTCTTTAAATTGGCGTCAGTCAAAGGAAAATCAATTTAAACATTTTTAAGTCGTTTTATTTATTTGTTTCTTCTTGAAACTATAACGGCATCATGTAGATTTTTAAGAAGAACTCAACGCATATATTTTTCTTTCCTCCCTTTTGATTCCTCAAACTTAGTACAGTGTGCGCAGTTAATCTTCAGCTAACTGTTGTTTTTAGTTTGTTACTCTTTTTCGTCTGCACTCTCTTACCCATTTTCATCAAAATTCCTTATGGCATTGCGATCGGCACAAATGGAACTGGAATTACCCATTTTTAACGATTGTCTGGAAAGGCTCAAAGGCTAAGTTTTTCGTTCAGTTGTTATTGTTCATACATACACACACACAGACACACACAATGTCCACACGAAAGTTCTTGAATTATTTAAAATAAACATACAAAATGCTGCTGCTGTTTGTTGGAGCTAATATCTATTATTTGATGCGCGATTGTAATCGACTCTTATTCGAATGAAACTGAAACTGCAACTAAAACTGAAACTAAAACTAAAACTCGGCACCGGCCGCCACTTGTTACAATTGAAAAGCTGGTGTTGTCGCATGGGCAAAGGAGAAGGCGCAAGGGTGATATCAATAGCTGCCTCTCTCTCACGCACTTGACAGCACGCGATGCTTGTGAACAGGTGTATAGCGAGAGAGAGGGATGGGGAAGTTGATCGGACGTTGCTTCACACGTTTCTGAGTCACTTGACTGGATGAAGGAGGGAGAGAGAGGCAGTCGCCCAGCTGTGTTTAATTGGACGCACAGCCTTATAGAAAAGTTAAAATGTACTTACTTAGACGCTGGCCCACAAATTGGTTGGTTTGGTTTTTCAGTTGGTTAATCGTAACGTGTGTGACCTTAGTTGGTACAAATTGCTTGATGTTATACTTAGCTTGTTGATTGTATTGTTTGTTTGTTGCTATGACTAATTAACATATAATTATTTAACAAACGCACTGACCATCGTCACACTTGAAAATTATTAAGGCCTCAAGTTGGTTTATTAAAACGTTCAAGAGTTTTAATGAGTTATAGATAAAATATAAATGTGTATATATATATTTCACCATTTCCTTCTTTTAATATATTAACTTTACCAAAATAAATATACAAATTAATAGTCATTAGTAATATATTGTAATTTTTAATATTATTTTATAATAAAATATATACATATACAAATATTTCCTTTCCTTTCATACAACAATTTATTCATTTATAAGTTTTTAAAATTTCATTTTTTTGGGTAGCGTATTTTAAAGTCGACTTAATTGCCTTGAGTTAGATGTCAATCTGTGATTTCATCACAATAATGATTTGCCGTTTGTTTAGTTGTCGTTTAAGTTGCACAAAACTTTTAATTAACTCAACCGTTTTTCGCAATTATCAAAAATAAGAATACTTGTTAGTACTAATGAACATGCATTTTATTGTCTAAGTGAATTGTATAGTAATTTTGCAATCTGCGCTTTTAATGCGAATTTCTTTTGCGTAATATTAAGGCCAGTTCAAATGCCGCCGACTTGGGTTTGGCTTACTTAACAATTGAGGTGTGTTTTTTTGCTTGAAATATTCGTTTCCTTTTTTTTTCAAGTTTATTGTTTATTATGACTTCTGAGATTGGGTTAAATGAATCATTTACTGTAGGGTAATCAACGCACAGACAAAATCATAAGAGTTTCAAAGCGGAAATTTGATAAGTAGTTATCATTTCAGCTTAACGTGCGCGATTTTCTAGCTAGAAATAAATGAATAATCTGTATCGTATATTCCATTTTATGTATCGTATTTTTAAATATGTATCGTATATTAAATTTTGTGTATCGAATTTTAAATATGTATCGTATATTAAATTTGTTGTATCGTATTTTTAAATATGTTTCGTATATAAAATTTGTGCATCGTATTTTTAAATATGTATCGTATATTACATTTTGTGTACCCTATTTTTTGAATCTGTATCGTATATTAAATTTTGTGTATCGTATTTTTAAATATGTATCGTATATTAAATTTTTTGTATCGTATTTTTAAATATGTTTCGTATATAAAATTTGTGCATCGTATTTTTAAATATGTATCACATATTAAATTTTGTGTATCGTATTTTTAAATATGTATCACATATTAAATTTTGTGTACCGTATTTTTTAAATCTGTATCGTATATTAAATTTTGTGTATCGAATTTTAAATATGTATCGTATATTAAATTTGTGTATCGCATTTTAAAATATGTATCGTATATTAAATTTTGTGTACCGTATTTTTTAAATCTGTATTGTATATTAAATTTTGTATATCGTATTTTTAAATATGTATCGTATATTAAATTTGTGTATCGTATTTTAAAATATGTATCGTACTTTGTAAATTGTGTATCGTAATTTCATATCGTTTATTACAAATAATGTATCGTATAAAGTATGTATCGTATATTATATATTGTGTATCGTTTATTGTTGAATGTGTATCGTATATTTTTCATCGCATAGTGTATTTTGTGTATCGCATATTGTAAATTGTATATTGTTTGTAGTTTCTATGAGCGCACAATAGTCGTACTAGATGCATCCCACAAAAGATATATGTATAAGGTCATCAAATCTCTATACAATTATTTCTTTGGAAAAAGTAAAGCAAAATATAAATTGAAATTTCGAAATTGCTTTCATATTGTTTGTTTATTTGTAATTTAAAAGTTTAAAATGCCTAATAATGTTGTTTAATAGATGGCGCTGCCCATCGGTTCGCGTCTCTGCTATAAGGTTACGTTATGTACACAAGGATGGCGCTGCATAAATACTGAATTCATTGCAGTTAAGTTTTTAGATATTGCTTCATATTAATTAATTTATTTAATCTATTAATATTAATTTATTGATTTTTGAATATTTTAATCAAAAGCAGAGTAACTTCTTTTTGCTAGTAGGAGCTAATTTACTTACTATTAATAGTAATAATAATTATTATCATAACAAAACAGTTTTTTTTTTCTATTCTCTCGAATGTAATTTAGTATTTATTTCTTAAAAAATAAATCAACCAATTAACAACATTTTTATTTCTGCTATCTCAAACAGTTAGTTTCAAAATATTTATTGCAGACAATAATAATATTTTCTACTCTCCCCAAACCCTCTGTACAGTTCAGAAGCTAATATAAGCTTGCTTTGCCAACAAATGCGTACAATGGCGGTTAAATTTGATAGTCTTTTAATAAACTACTTATCTAATGGATTATTATTGCAGCTGGAGCTGTGTGGCAGCTGCTACCTCGTTCCTCCCACAACTTGCCTTTTCAGACTTGAATTTAATAATAAAAAGAAAAAACCAAACGATGAAGAAAACGATGAAGGAAAGAAGCAACAAAGCAATTGAGGGGCTACTTTTAGCATTAAATGATTTTCTTTTTGCTAAGCTGGGTGCAATTTTCACGGTGACGTCATGCTGCCATGTTGCCCGTTGCCCGTTGCCAGTTGCAGTTGCAAGCTTCTTAAGGACGCCAAACAAAGCCGAGTCACGTCAGCAACAGACACATGTGTGCGTGTGTGTGTGTGCAACGGTAATCTATCATAATTTTTATATCCTAAAATCCCATTTTCGTATTACAGCAAAAATGTCTACGAGCAAATATAATAAAATGGCCAACACATCGATGTGGACAACGAGTCAGTGTGCGAGGGTGATGGTGGGGGGAGAGGGTAAGGGGGCACAAGCTGCAAACACTTATGCTGCTTGTCAAAGGATAACACACACACACACACATGCCATGCTGCCAACAGTATGAAATTCCAGCCAAGCGCTTCATTTCGTTCCTATTTTCGTTAGATTTTTTCCTCTAAAGCTGCATGTGCTAGTGTGTGTGTGTGAGGGTGTATGTGTGTTTGGGTGTGCGTGTGTGAGTGTTTGGCTTAGCTTCCAGTTGGCGCGTTTTATTTTTCAATGGCTGGCACACACACACACACACAAAAAACTGCCGTTCAAATAGCCAACAATTTTATGAGTCTCGCACACACACACACACCCACACATACACACACACACACACACACACACACACACACACAATATGATCTCACTTGGCCCGGAAATGGCTGAAAAGGACTTCGGACATTGTTGCTATTGTTGTTGTTGCTCTTCCCCCTTGACTTCAGCTTAACTCAAAGACAAAAGCTTTATTATTATTTGCTTTTAATTTGTAATAATAAATGAAATATTTTAATATAAATATTAAATGAAAGTAAGACATTATATATTAAATATTTGTATTAAATACATCGCACACACACACCTGCAATTAATAATTGTGGTGGCAACACAATATTTTTATACCCTGAAAATTTAAAATGGGTATAAAGGGGTATAATGGTTTTGTGCAAAAGTATGTAACAGGCAGAAGGAACATTCTCCGACCCTATAAAGTATATATATTCTCGATCAGCATCAACAGCCGAGTCGATATAGCCAAGTCCATCGATCTCGGAGACTATAAGAGCTGGAGACTAGACTAATCCTAGGCTTTTTCGATAACTCTTCCCGTTTCCGATAACAACAAAATCTTGATTTTGGAAAACTTTTAGACGTCGTTTGAAAGATTAGAGTGAGAATCTGTGAAATTTGTTTTGAAATATCACATACATATGTACTTACTTATTTGCTGGGCCGTTGCTAATGCAAATAAAAAAAATTATAAGAATATATATATTTGAAGAAAAGAATATTTTTGAACTGTTATCAGTTTAGTAAGAATTTTATTAATCAAATAAATTGTTGTAAGGTATATTTATATATATATATGTTTTATTTACTTAAGCATTCTTATCGTTTTCAATTGTATTTCACGCCATCCGTCATTTTATATATATGTGATATTTTATAATCAAAAATCGATCAAAGTTATGCCTCTACGTTCTTGCAGGTGATATATATTATGCTACTCTAAATTTTCTCATAGTTTCTTCGCACGTTCTTCGCAATCGGCATTTTTCTTTTTGTATAAATTCAAATCGTTAACGGTGTTACGCAACTCGTCTATTTTTGCATGAAGAGCTTCGATTAAATGTAATTCACGATCACGGATTCACGTTGTTCATGTTCATGTTCAGAACGTGAACGTAAACTTGAACGTAAACGTTCACGTACACGTTCAAGACTACGTTCACGTTGTTCACGTGCACGTTCAAGTTTACGTTCACGTTCTCGATCTAGATCTTTGTACACAGCCAGTTTTCTCTCCTTCTCGGCTAATTCGGCTTTTAGTTTGGTTATCTCTGCCTCTTTTTGATAGGAAAGGGATGCCATTTGCAGCATAGGTCTGGCGACCTCAGAGCAATATGCTGCGCATTGAGAATCCAATTCTCGATTTGCTTCACGGAACTGTTTTCAAATACATTTTATTGTTAATAAACCTTACACAATTTAATAGGTTTGGAACTTACCGAAATATTGTCTGCAAATATTCCAACTATGCTCGTGGCAATAAGTAATCCAAGCAAAGCAAATTTCATCATTTTATATATGAGAAATGTGTAGAATCGTATCAAACGCGGATTAATATTTCCAGGAGCAACGCTGCCACGTTCTGTGGCATGCAAAATGAAACTGAAAGTGAAAGCTAACTTGTGTTGTGAAGAGGCTTAAGAAATATATGATTTTATATATAGACATATATCAGCATATTCAGTATATCAGCATGAGTTGCTGATAAGACTTCACTCGCATATATTTCATGTGTATAGCAAGTGTAGAAAAATTCCCACTTTTGTATGTCAGAGGTCATTTAATAATAACCAATATTCAAGACAAAAATAAATATAAAATAATGTGTGCAATTGTGAAACTAAATGTTTGAACCACTTATTAGAAGTGTATAAGAAATATAATAATATATATCATAGATAATATAGTATATAATATCATAGATAAAATTATTTCTTATTGAAGAGTAAAGTTTAAAACACTTCTAAAAAGTCAGTTGAATAAAAAACTTCTAAAAATTCGTTAACGTTAATGGTAGAATAAATTTAAATATTACTCAAAATAATAATGCAATCAATCCAGCATTCAAACATTTCAACTTCAATGAGCAACAATTACAAATAATTATTCTACACCATTAAAAATATACGTATTAAAAACTGATTTTATAGTGTATATATTTAGTGCACAAAAATAATAAACATTAAATCCACACAAATCTAAATTTTGATCAAAATTATTAAGTTGGGACAAAAACCGAGTTTTCGTAGCTTATACATAAACGTAGTATAACATATAAATAAAGTTAATAGTCATAAATAATTAAGCAGAGACACAATGCGATCTATTTCGAAGAGATGCATATAAGCGTGCGGTTTTTAGAAAAGTATGTAAGTAACGGCGCGCTCTCTGCTAAAAGAACTTTATATGCTTGCAATCATTGCCTTGTTTATATTAAACTTATTTACTGCACAAAAATAATAAACATTAAATCCACACAAATCTCGATATTGATCAAAATTATTAAGTTGGGACAAAAACCGAGTTTTCGTAGCTTATACATAAACCTAGTATAACATATAAATATAGTTAATAGTCATAAATAATTATGCAGAGACACAATTCGATCTATTTCGAAGAGATGCATGTAAGCGTGCGGTTTTTAGAAGAGTATGTAAGTAACGGCGCGCTCTCTGCTAAAAGAACTTTATATGCTAGCAAGCGTTGCCTTGTTTATATTAAACTTATTTACTGCACAAAAATAATAAACATTAAATCCACACAAATCTCGATTTTGATCAAAATTATTAAGTTGGGACAAAAACCGAGTTTTCGTAGCTTATACATAAACCTAGTATAACATATAAATATAGTTAATAGTCATAAATAATTAAGCAGAGACACAATTCGATCTTTGTATGCGATTTTTAGAAGAGTATGTAAGAAACGGCGCGCTCTCTGCTAAAAGAACTTTATATGCTAGCAAGCGTTGCCAGACAGATCAAAAGTTAACTTCTAGCTGAAATTGTTTTTGTTTTACACATTTTAAGAGCGGGTTCATGTTCAACAAGTATTCACAACTAGCTGCGCAAACTGTTGCCACTTGTTGCATAATTGCTTAACTATATTTTAATTTGTATGTTAAAGTTTTTAATATCATTGAAAAGGTGTTAATTTGTTTGGCTTGCAAGTTGTTAATTAATATTTAAAACTGCATTAGTTGCTTGCTTTTTAAAATGTGCGACAATTAAGTAACAGGAGCTGACAATCATAGCGCACAACAATAACAAAGGCATTCAAGGCAACAACAATCAATTTAATTAAAAGTTTTTAACAAGCTTTGGTTGATTTCACTTTTGTCAGCATTTTGTCGAGTGCGCTCCTCCTCCCGCGCTTGAATATCCGGAGACTTTTTTTTCGCAATTCGGGACACACACTGACATACTCTGTCTCTTATACTGTCACACACTCTCTCTCTTTGTCTCTGTCACTCTCTCACACTTTGCTCCGGTTATAACAGCGCTTCATATTTGATATTAATTAAAAAGTTTACACTCTGTCGCTGGAGCGCTTTAAACAAATTGTCAGAGCGAGTGACGAACAAGCAAGAAAATCAAAGCTCCCTCTCTCACTTTAACACTGTCGAAAAAATCAAATCAACGCCAGACACCATGCTGACCATTCATGTATGAGTGTGTAACTGTCTGTGAGTGTGCGTGTGTGTATGTGTGTGCGTGTGAATATTCCTGTTCATATAATGGCAAACAGAGTTGGCAACATCTGCAAATGTCACGCCTGTTCCTGACAATCAAAAATCTCTCTTGTCATTTAGGTTATTATTTTTTTTTTTGATTGTGAAGCAAGCTGCTTTTAAATTATAACAACAACGACTATCAACGACTAGTTAAAGCCAGCTTTTTGATGTGAATATATATATATATCATAAAATGGTTTGTGTCTAGGTTAAATGCGAACAGTTAGTACAGAACAACAAGTAAGAAGTCTCTAGTCGCGTCAGTGCTTTGAAGTATGTGTGTGTGTGTGTGTGAGTACGCGTAAACTTGACACTTCACTTAACTTCAATGTTCCATATCTCCGGTGTTTCTCAAACGATTTCAATAAAAATTACACAGATTGTCATTATTTCATCTAATGTTTCAAACTTTTTCTCCAAGTTTTCCAAATTCAAGATTTTGTTGTTATCGATCACATGTGTATATCGAAAACGGGTACAGCTATCGAAAATTCGAAATTACCTTGTACTGCCTAGGGATCAGGTTAGCTTATGTTCCAAATCTGGAGTCTCTAGCTCTTATAGTCTCTGAGATCGACGCGTTCATACATACAGACGGACGGACAGACAGATTACGGCAATTTGACCAGCTCAGTTAAATAAGACGTCTAAAAGTCGGATCCATAAACATAAGTATTCACCAATACGTTTTTCATATAAATTTGATTCAGATTTTGATTTTGTTTTGATTAATGAATAGACTATATTTTATTTTTTAATGATTTGAAGCCCGGTTTTCTATTTTGAAAATGCTTGCTTTGGCTTCCTGTTGACTTAAAGTCAACATTTGGATGTAGATGTAAGCGGAAGGCCTTACAGCAAGGATATTCATATAATATTTATCCGTCTAAAAATAAATTATGTTTTCCTATTTTTCTATTTTTGTTTTTACAAATAGAAGATGTACATGTTTTACGTATTTATGTTGAAAGCAAATTCTATAAAATTATTTATTTCTTTGTCGCATTTCGCATGTTTATTCCATTTTCTAAGCTAATGTAAAAACTGTCATAACTTTGTAAGAGACGCAGTGGAGTGAAGAGGCAGGAGGCAGGAGGCAGGAGGCGAGGCGAGGAGACAATGCCTGAAGACAGATGCGTGCCTAAAAGAACATTTTCAAATCAACGCACACGCCTTTCACTTTTCTACCAACAGACACACATACTATGAGAGAAAGTTGACGGGGGGAGACAGGGTGGGGGAGGCAGAGTGACAATGTTTGGAGGCCAGGCTAGCTAAGCCAAGCAATAACAGCACAACTTGAACTGAGCTCAACTTTAGCACAATAAGCGACGAGAACTACGGGCGCTCTTGACTGAAAATGTAAGCGATAATCCCCTCGGGGCTCGTCACACACACAAACACACACACACATACCTAAATGAAAGGTGAAAAGCGAGCGCGTAATTGAAGTCTGAGTGTGAGGAGAGTGCAGGTTGTGCGGTGAGGGAGGGCAGAAGAATCGTGTGACTGCATATTTATGTCAAAGTTGCGCCTTTTTGCTGAACGCAACTCAAATAGCCGAAGTTGAGGGGGGAGAAAGGAGCAAAGTTGTGCGCCACTCCCTTTAGTCCGGAAACCATATCGTTCCTGTGTTTAATAAACTCGCTTTCGCGCTGGCTCAACGATGCGACCAAGAAAAAACTTTGCCGATATTTATCGAATTTCATAGCCGCCGGTTAAATGTTTGTCGGTTTCGACGACTTGCGCCATGTCCTTGTACGTATGTGTGTGTGTGTGTTTGCATTTGCATTTGGTGGGTGTAAGTCCTTTGCCGTCTGTATGTGTATGTGTGTGTGCTTTTGGCGTCTTATGTTTCGAGCATTCGTTTTGGCTACAGCTTCAGCAGGCAGTCAGTTCGAAGGGAGATGGAGAGGGGGGTGAGACAGGAAAGGGTGGTGGGGGGAGAAGGTGCTGCTTCCTGGATTGAGTTTATGGCATGTATTGAGGCATGTTTTAAGTGGTTTTACAGGACGCGCCTCATTGCGTCATGCAATCAATTTACTCAGCGTCGTTACGTATACGCAACGTTTGGCAAATTGTTACACATACACAGACACAGATATATATATATAGAAGCTGCACAGGTGGCTGATTCGTTAGCTCTCTCTCTCTCTCTGTCTCTCTCTTTTGCACATACAAAAATTTATTCATATTTTAACTAATATTTATCAATATATCTGTATGTGTATATATGTATGTATGTGTGTTCGAGTTGGCATAGGGGCGTTTTCTGCATATTTAGTGCTTATTATGGTAAAATGATTGTTTTCGTTTATTCCCACACATTTACATACAAAACATTTACTCGTTTCTTTGTTTATGTGTGTGTCTGTGTGCTCATAAATTTATTTACTTTTTTTCGGAATAAAGAGAGCTGCAAGAAGATGTGAAAATAATTTAGTAGATATTATTGCTTTGGCATTTTAGTACTACTTTGTGCGCTTATCTCGCAATTATTATTTGCATTTGCATTCAAAGTGAATTTCAGCATTTTAATGTACTCCAAAAGTTGACATCATTTCATTACGCATAGCAAACTAATTCTCTGCTGTTTGAAAACCTAATTTATTTGCAAACGCATCAAATTGCATTCGAATTTCAATTTTTGTTACATTTTCCACCAGCTTTGCAGCTATTGACACCAAATTGGCGGCAATCCGATACGTTTTGGTAAATATTGTTATTCAAATTGACCTCAATTTCAAATTAATTCATAAATAAATATATTTTGTTTTGTAATTTTGTTAGGTTTGCAAAAGGTTTCTGTAACTTCATTGTTTGGATATTCGGAATGTTTTAAAATATTAATGTCACAGTTAAACAATTACAGCCTCAATAAAGTCAAGCAACACTTTTTTCCATTTAGATATATTTTGAATTATTTATTTTCATTTCATTTTATTTCATTTCAATTTTCGTAAGCTATAAATGGAAATTAAAAATTAAGTACAAAGCAAGTAAGAAAGCTCGAGTCGAGAAATCCCGACTAGACTATACCCTGAACCCTATACTTAACGTGTACAGTCAGTGCAAGTCAATGTAAGCTTATACTGCGTATACTTAACTTTATTTCAATGCTCCATATCTCCGGTGTTCCCCAACCGATTTCAATACAAATTTCACAGATTGTCATTATTTCGCCTAATGTTTCCAACGTCATCTCAAAGTTTTTTCAAATTAAAGATTTTGTTGTTATCGATCACATGTGTATATCGGAAACGGAAAGAGTTATCGAAAATTTGAGACAAACTAGAGATTAGGCGAGCTTATGTTCCAAATCTGAAGTCGCTAGGTCTTATATATTATATCTGGCTATATCCACACGGCTGTTGATGCTGATCCAGAATATATATACTTTTGCACAAAAGGTGTACAACCAATCAGTCAAGACATATCTTTAATATATTAGCCACTTATATTGAATGTTCATTGTTATTTCATTTATTTATTATCAAAAACCGCTTTTAAAAGACAACCGATAAACACTTTTAGATCTGTTTGACTTCCACAATTGTGATGTTCAAATCTGGGAAATTGTCCAAAAAACTATTCTGACGATCGCCCTCTAGGCAACCATTTTGGCAATAACAACCCAAGATATTGCACGATCCACGTCCACAAAAAAGGCCCACTTTGGCCTTGCCATCGCGGCATATGGTTATCTCGCAGCCCTTCAAGGTATTATAACCGCCAGCATCACTGCACGTGCCATTTCCCACGGTATATGTGATGTGTGTTGATGGCCAGCAGCACTCTCCTTGAGCCTGGCTCACATAGGCCAGGACACAAGCGATAACGAATAGGAACGTTACTTGTTTCATCGCTTCAACTCAATTACTGTTAAGTACCCAACTGCTAGACGGAGTATTTATGGGAAAGTCGAGTAGTCGAGTTTACAATGTGCAATTAAAAAATAATAAGATAAGCTTTCAACTTACACCTGATAAACAGTTTATACACGGCTTATCCCTTAGTCGTAACATTTTTTATAAGCTTTAACAATGCATAGTTAACGAGCTTGCCTTAAGTTAAAATATATATATATATATATTATATTATAAAATAAACTATTTCCTAATAGTTAAATCGTTGCCTAACATATACAACTTTTGATAAATAAATATGCTCAAAATATAAGTCAAACTAAACAAATTTGTTTTTTTGAAAACTAGCTTTCTGGAGTACCTTATTATATAAGATCAAATAACATATTTAAACGCTTTATTAAAGCTTATACGCAAATAAATATTAATTTTATAACTTTTATAGTGAGTTAACAAACATGAAAAGATAATACTACTACGAAGCGAAACATTTACTTAAAGAGATAATGCAGCAAGACAAACATTAATCATAAAAAATATATATATTACTAGTAACAAATGAATTATTGTATTGGTAAATGTTGCTAGTATAAGTTTTAGATAAATCTGTCTTAAAATACTTGAACTTAAATATTTGTTCCATTTATTTCAAACAATCTCTTGAAGTTCCAAACCCTTTTGCCCTGCATCCTGATTGTTTATTGCATAATTGAAATTGTTAACCAGCTCGCCAGAATATATATATATATATTAACTGGCATGTCTCATTATTGCATAAAGCATTATGCCACACATAATCTGTCTCCCAATAAACCCTATTGGCACACGTAATTGCTATTGATACTGCTAGGGACACAGTGCAAAATTCACAAGGAGGCAGCCAAGTCAAGTCAAGTGAGGGACACACTTGTAAAAGTCGCTCTCTGGCAAATCGATTGGGGTCTGTCAGGGTCAATAGAGTTTTAGCTTATGGACCCAATCCAGCTAAGCAGCAGCAGCGGGTGTAAGGACACGGCTCGGGCGGCATTGTTGTCCAAAAGCCTAACCGGGCTTAAATTATGTCTGACATAACCGGCAAGAGCAGAATGTGCCAAAGAAAGAGCTGAGCTGCCAGCGCCAAAGCGATTTGAATTTTTCACACAATTTTCTTCTTCACCTCATGTCAGTGTGGGCGGTGTGGAGAAAGGGACGGGGTGAGGGGAGTGAGGGTGTGTGGGATAGGGCAGAGGTGGAGCAAAGTTAACAAAGTCTTTGCATGGTTTTTTTTTGGCACACTTTTGGCTGTTGTCATTGACAGGCGGAACACAAGCACACAAAAGGCCTTTGACACCTTTTGTGTGTGTGCTTGTGTGTGAGTGTTTGCATGTTTGCATGTGTGTGTGTCTGCCTTCTGCCTGCCGCTTTGGGACAAGGCCTAAAGCAACGATGCATAACATTTAATGGTCCAAAGAGTTTGTAAATTTAATTTATTTTCCACATTTTATAATCTTTTTTTTTATGGTAAGTTTAATAAGTGCGTGACTAAGAATAACTCGTTGGTATTAAAAATGATAATCGAAACCCAAGCTAGGAACTTAAACATCAAGAAAATATAATTGATTACAGATTTTAAATGTTATTGGATTAATTGACGTAAGTTCAATATATCCCTGAACTTATTGAAAATGGGTAAAAGAATATAATGGTTTCGTGCAAAAGTATTTAACAGACAGAAGACAGAAGGAAGCATCTCCGACTACATAAAGTATATATATTCTTGATCTAAAAGTATTTTTAAATATATTAAACGGTTTTACCAAATATAGTATATAACGGTGAACCGTTATTTCAAGTGCATAGTACTATATTTAAGTTGTTTGCGAGATTTGATCTCTTATCTCACTTAAATGTTATCAAAATGTAGACAACTTTAATTCAGAATTGTATACTATAATTATTTACAGTTTAAGAAAAATAAACATAAGAGCTTTACAACATCCATCAAGATTTTCTAATTTCAGTTATAGCAGCAAAAAACACAATTTTACCCTTAAAATGAGTAAAAAGGGTATAATGGTTTGGTGCAAAAGTGTGTAACAGGAAGAAGGAAGCATCTCCGAACCCATAAAGTATATATATTCTTGATCAGCATCAACAGCCGAGTCGATATAGCGTCGACTATAAGAGCTAAAGACTCCAGATTTGGAACATAAGCTCGCCTAATCCCTAGGCAGTACAAGTTTGTTTAAATTTTTCGATAACTCTTCCCGTTTCCGATATACACATGTGATCGATAACAACAAAATCTTCAATTTGGAAAGCTTTGTGATGCAGTTTGATACATTAGACGAAATAATGACAATCTGTGAATATTTTGTTGAAATCGGTTGAGTAACACCGGAGATATGGAACATTGAAATTAAGTTAAGTATACGCAGTATATGCGAACATAGACACAAACATACATACCTGCAAGCATGGACTGTACGCGTAAAGTATAGGGTATCGCTTGCTTGTCGGTATTTCTCGACTAGAGCTGTCTTACTTGTTATACCCTTAACCCATTGAAAATGGGTAAAAAGGGTATAATGGATTAGTGCAAAAGTATGTAACAGGCAGAAGGAAGCATCTCCGACCCCATAAAGTATATATATTCTTGATCAGCATCAACAGCCGAGTCGATATAGCCATGTCCGTCTGTCCGTCCGTCCGTCCGTCCGTATGTATGAACGCGTCGATCTCAGAGACTATAAGAGCTAGAGACTCCAGATTTTGTAGATAAGCTCGCCTAATCCCTAGGCAGTACAAGTTTGTTTTAAATTTTCGATAACTCTTCCCGTTTCCGATATACACATGTAATCGATAACAACAAAATCTTGAATTTGGAAAACTTTTTGATGCAGTTTGAAAGATTATACTAAATAATGACAAGCTGTGAAAATTTATTGAAATCGGTTGAGAAACCCTGGAGATATGGAGTACTGAAGTTATGAATGTATGCTCTATACGCGTATACATACACACACTCACACATACTTGCAAGCACTGACTGTATGCGTAAATTATAGGGTTAAGGGTATAGTCTAGTCGGGATTTCTCGACTAGAGCCTTCTTACTTGTTTTCTTTTCATCTTGTGCTGTGCTTTTCACATGTCTTTCAACTGTTGAGTTCACATACAACTATTGAGCTCCGCCTTCATGCTGTGAGTGCATCACCTGCATCTCTCAGCTCCATTTACTTGTTGTTTTTTTAATATAAATTAAAAGAAGCAAATGCTTTGCAACATTTTAAACGTTTTCTATTTGTTTTTTTGTTTTCAATTGAAGGCAATTTTGTAGTTCCTTTTTTTTGCTTTTTGCTTTTCTTCTGCTGGCTATTCACAGACATAAAGAGCATAATGTTTGAGCTTGAATACGATTGTGACTGTATGTGTGTGTGTGTGTAGTTTGCTGCACTTATCCTTTCACTTCATGCGCATAATGAAGAGCACTTTACGCTTATGAAAGCAATGGCGAAAAAAAACGGGCAGTAACATAAACAAACAAACAAATAGGATGAAAAAAGCAGTAGCAAAACAAACACAGATTAAGGGGTGGGTCTGATGCTTGTGGGCGTGTTGCAGTGCCACATTTTGCATGCTTAAGACTTGACACACACACACACGCGTGTGTGTACAGACAAATGTACTTGAGTTTGACGCGTGATGCGTGCAAAGGACATAAACAGTGACTGCAAAAACTAAAGGACCGCCCATAAAAAAAGAAATTCCAAACGCATTTCATTTGCACTTTGAGGCTGCAAAAAGCAAAGCACAGCAAGGGTGAAGGGGAAGGGGAAGGGGTTTAGGGGTTATGGTACCATTGAAATTGACGGCCACGCCTCTTTGACGGAAATTTTGTTTTAATTTCACTTTCACAGTCGCCGCAAACATTTTTGCTCATTTAATGTGCGACGCTTCGACGCTACAAGGACACTTTTGGCTCAACCCCCGGCCACCCCTCTTTTCATGTGTTTATGTATTTACACCAACACATAAATCATACAAACAGTGTCTGTGTGAGCATAAGTGGCTTTAGCCAAGCATGACGTCGCTCAGCGTTTGGCTCCAAGCTGAAACAGTAAACAGCTGCGAGATAAATTGCTCAACTGCTCGACCTCGCAACACACACAGCCGGACGCATCCTTCGACCAAGTGGCATAAAAGCATGAGGACATGAGGGCATGAGGGTGGTGGATATGTCATCACAAGTGCGACGAGCTGAAGTGTTAAGTACATAAAACCTCACATCAACACATTGCGTTTATCCATAATGATGACCTTACTTATATGACTCGAATGCGTGACCTGACCTTTTTCCAAAACCAACTACAGTTGAAGAAAGAAAACCAAGCTTCAAACGAACTATTGTGCTATATATTGTGAGTTGAAAGTCCATTCAAACATATATCAGCTTGATTATTTGATAATTGCCAGCATTCATATTGTTAACCAGGCTTTAAGTGATTGTGTTTGTGGTTAAAAACCAAAATTTGATTAATTTAACTTGAATGCAACAAATCGGAATACTCGACTCAATTTGAAATTTAAATTTAAAGCTCAACCATATATGTTTGCTTAAAGACGTATTGACTTTCATGATTAATTGCGGCAAATATCTATATTTAAAATCTTCTCATATTGACTTATTGCATTTGAAAAATTACCATTCATGATTTGAATTTTCGATGCAGAGCAATTATTTGGTTCGCATTGCCAATTGCATGGTGAATAATAATGAATTGTGTCCGAGACGGCACTTTGCCACAAACTATCTGCCTCTCTCGTTAGCAGCTATCCGAACGTGCACCACTTTTTCTGTGCACAGGTTCATTGATTGTAACAATGTTGGTTTTCATTACCATTCCATGAGCTGTACATCACCTACACAATTTATGAGTCAGGTTTATTACGGGTATGATGTACGGGCTTGTAGAAATGTGTGTAAACAAACATAAAATGGTATTTGCCTTTAAAAATCGAAGAGAGGTTACGGCAAATAATAAAAAAATGTGAAATTAAATATATATAAATATTTATTATGATTTATTTATGGACTAAACTATAACAATTAATTTATTGCATGAAAAAAATGATGTAATTTTAGTTTTTTTTATTTATTTAAATATTTACAGCTTGAAAGAGTTTTATTTCATAATTTTAAATCAATATTTAAACAACAGAATGTAGCAGAAGAATTTTTATTAACTATTAATATAGAAAAAAAGCGGAAAAAATATGTATTACGACTTACATTAATGAGAAAGTTGAGAAATGTATTTATAGGAAATCTTTAAATGGGATAACAAACATTCCAGAAAAACACTTCATTTTATTTTCTAACAAACAAACCATTTGTAAAAATACTAAAAATTGCTTAACGACATATTTTGTTAAGAAATTTGATACAAAAAAAAATCAGAATCTCTAAAAAAAACACAATAGCTCTTGGTATACCTTACTATCTATCTGCAACTAGGGTATTTACTGGTCAAGTAATATATCGTCTTGTATCTGCTTACTTATATCGAACTGTTTTAGTAGTGCAGCTGCAATTTCTCATGCCCTTTTGCTGGCTGGCTGGCTGTTCAATCATGACCGGGCATTGGCTGCCACCAGGGAGCACTTTGCCACTCAAGTGCCAAACAATTTCAAAAATCAACACGAAACAAAGCAAAAATGGGCCACAGCTGCAGTTTGAGTTCGAGATGGTAGCTGTTCAAATGATAGAATGCTTGACTGGCAACAGCAACATTAACAACAGCAAAAACAACAAGATCCAATCCATTTAGGACTTACCGTGTGCACAATGACATTGGCAGTGTCGGCTTTTGTTCAATTAATTGACTTGGCCCAAAAGAACGACGGCATAAGAGGTCGAGCGAGCTGCTTTAATGAATACCAAATGAGAAGCATATCAGCTTACTTTCTTCACGTTGCTTCACGTTGCTTTCCATGCTGCGTATGTAAAATTCTCTCGCGATTTATTTAACGTAATAAATTCGTGGAAAAGTGTCACAAATTTATGGAGCGCCGACAGCCAGCACAGATGACAGATTGCTCTAGCTGGCTCGACTGAGGTTTCGCGTGTGCTAGATGAAGCTGGAGATGGGAGATTGAAGGTAACCAGGGTTAGACAGCTCGAGAGTTATGCACAGGTCTGCTTAAAGTGTCTAACCCCAGCACAGATCTCCCTATCTATATATATTTACTAGACACTAGCTGCTGCTATCTCGTTTATTCTCATTTTGTGCTAATGTCCCCTTTTTGCATACCCTCAACGCATTAAGAAATCGGCTAAAAAGTGGGTATAGTTAAGTTGTAGAAAGATATTCTTGATCAGCTTTAAGAATCGAGTAGATTTCAGGGACTTTAAGAGTTAAAAGCTTTACGGCTCAGGTTTGAATAATGTTATCGATAGTATACACAAATGATCGATAATAGTGTAGATATCAACTTTGATATCAGGTTTGAATAATGTTATCGATAGTATACATAAATGATCGATAATAGTGTAGATATCAACTTTGTGTGAATTTCATCAGAACAAGAAGAAACGCAGAAGTTATCATACTTTCTTAAACAAGCTCACGCTCTCACTCTAACATACATGGTATCTTCTAGTCTTGCTTTTCGTACTCTCTTCCTACATGCTCTTTTTGTGTTATCATACTGATATATGTTTGTCTATAAGACACTGGCCAGGTATCGCTTCGTTTGGCTCAGCTTACTCTCGTTTCAATTTACATATAACCGCCTTAAGGCTACCATTTTCTCCCCCCAATCCACTCCCCTCTCTGTACGCTTTCGCATTCTATATAAATGATGTGTCAGTTTCCGTTGCTTGCTGCGTTTTTATTTCCGACTCGGTTTCACTCATTTTATGCTTCAGCGCTGCTTCTCACTTGACGCCAACGCTTTGCCGGCTTTTGGTTTTGTTTGTTGGTTACCATCGACTAAAAAAAGAAGAAAAGAACCTGCCTCACCTCCCAATCTCTGGCCAACTTCCATCAACCTCGACAAATGGCAGGTAAGGCCCGGCGCCGTTGCGGATTGGCGTGCGCGCGAGCGCAAAAACAGATTACAGTTCAAGAACATGTTTTGATAAGCAGCAATTTAAAACGTGATGCTATTTTTGGTTTACACGAAAGACGAAAGCCGTCACTCGAAATATGCGAACCCATCCGCCTCCATCTCTTTCTCCATCTGCTCGATACAGGAGCCGAACGGATCCTGGTTGTTGGTAAGCTGCTGCTTTGGCATTGTTTGTGTGCTGGTGTCTGAAGGTGTGTGTGCGGACTTGAAGTTGAGATGCTTCTAATTTCATTTGCTTGCATATTTAGTGGCATGCCATAATGTCTGATGAGCATAACGCCCTAATGCAATTCACCTATAAAGATGATAAACATTTTAGAAGCAATTCTATTGCGAAGTGGAACAAGAAAACACTTTGAGTGACCTTTTGAATAGCAATCATCATCATAACATAGTTATAACCCAGCTTAGAATGTTTCAAGTTAGGTTTAAGTTGTATGTTCCTATTGAACGTTTAAATATATAATTTTTGTTTTTTTCATGATAAAGAGACAGTTAAAAAGAACCGAAATTAATTTTCATTGCAGTCGATTCAATAGCGCAAATATAATGTTGTTTTTTTCTCAAAGCTTCTTATTAGATTCTTTTGAAATGATCAATTCTGAGTGTCAATAATTGAATTCATTAGAAAAATCAGACTCATTGTAAAAGCTATAGAATGCGACAATAACAAACAATAATAAATGAATTGAACAGAGGGACAGAAACAGAAATATCTACGCTTAATGCGCTACCAAGTTCCAGTGATAAAAAAAATAAATAATAAAAATGAATGCCAATTTTTTGAGAAATTAATTTACTGTCTGCGAGCTATCGACTATATTGATATTCAATAAAAATTGCAACAGAGCCAACGAAGCGAAATATAAACAAACAAACAAGAAAAAATAAGTACAACATGAAAATATACTTATAACAAAACAAAAACATGCAAGAAGGTTTTAGTCGAGAAATCCCAACTAGCAGATACCCTGAACACTATATTTTACGAGTACAGTCAATGCGTGCAAGTATGTGTGTGTGTCTATGTACGCTTACACTACGTATACTTAACTTTAATTTCAATATTCCATATCTCCGGTGTTTATCAACCAATTTCAATAAAAATTAAACACATTGTCATTATTTCGTCTAATGTTTCAAACTGCATCACAAAGTTTTCCAAATTCATGATTTGGTTGTTATCGATCACATGTGTATATCGGAAACGAGAAGAGTTATCGAAAATTTGAAACAAACTTGTACTGCCTAGGGATTAGGCGAGCTTATGTTCCAAATCGGAAGTCACTAGCTCTTATAGTCTCTAAGAGCGACGCTATATCGACTCGGCTGTTGATGCTGATCAAGAATATATATACTTGATGGGTTCGGACATGCTTCCTTATGCCTGTTACATACTTTTGCACAAAACCATTGTACGCTTTTTACCCATTTTCTCAGGGTATAAAAAGCAAACGTTTAGACAGACAAACAGACATATGGAGGGCAACAAGATGCCAGTATAAGTCAATGTTGTTTGTTGTTTCTGTTTCTCTTTTTGTTGCACTAATGTGCTTTTGGCGTGTTGTTGGTGCTTTGGGAACAGCGATAGCGATAGCGACAGCGACAATCGATTCTCAAGGCATCAATAAGAATGGGGGAAGCTAAAAAGTCACAACAATAACTTTTCATTTGAAGGATAAGCGCAAAGTGGCTTCCTCTCTACCCCCAAGCGCTTACCAATTCTCCCCCTTCGCTGCTTTGGCTGCTCATTTTGGTGGAGCGCCAAGCAGACAAGAAGCATTTGTAATAACTGTCATAAGCGAAATTGGTGTTATCCTGTGCAAGGACATCAGCTCCTCCCCTTATGTAGCGAAATGAACGAAATTAAATGACTTTTGTTGTTGTTGTTGTTGCTCGTCGCATTGTTGCTTTGTTGTCGGTGGGGGTGGGGAGGGGCGTGAGCGCATTGAATTTAGCACCAAATATAAAAATCAACAATGTGTGAGTGTGTGTGCGTGTGTGTGATAAGGATAAGCTTCAAGCATGAGCATGTAGCATCAAAATTCGTTGCTGCTGAGATTTCATCTGGCAAACAAGCTGCAAACTGTTCGCGCTAACTGCGAACTGTGCAAATGAACATGCCACTCGCTCCACATGTGTGAAGCAGGGGACAAAACAGGATACTGGAGGGCAGGGTGGTCACAAAAATGAAAAGTAAAATGTCAAGTAACGCCCCATTATGACTGTCATAGAAATGAAAAGTAATTTTGATTTATTAAATGTTAACAAACGCACAGAAACAGGGCCAGACACCAGTCAAGGCGGGACATCATTTTATCCCCCACCCTCTGACGACAATTTCAGCAAAAAAAAAAAAATAGAAAAACTTATCCCACACACACACACACATATTCGCATAAATGTTGTGTTTGCGTTTGCGACATTTCGGAAAAAGGTTTTTTTCTTTTTGTGCCTTTTGCATGATGGCATATAAAACCCGAGTGCTTAACCTTAACCCCTAGCACTCCCCTCACTCATCACCCTCCCCCACAGTCACCCCCTTTAGTATACAAACGAAGCCTAGCCTAGCGGCACGTTTTCCACTTTCTGCTGTCGTTTCATTTTGTTTTCACTTCCGTCATAGTGTTGTTGTTGTTCTTGTTGCTGTTGTTGTTGTATCTGTCGTTATAAGAAACTCATTCGGATTGTCAACTTCGTTTTCATCAGGAGACAAGAAGACAGGACGACAGGACGACAGTGAGACTAACTGAAAAAAAACTGACAGTCGCTTTAAGATACGGAACAATTTTTATAACTACACGTCGACATCATTCAGTTTCTTCATTCTGTTTCTGGCTGAGGCCTAAAATTTTGCAAGCCCATTTATAACCTTCCTCATTTGTTGTTGTTGTTGTGTTATTTTTTGCTGTAGTCCTTGTTGTGGGTTGTCGTAAAAATAACAGAAACGAAAGGATCCAAGTTAAGCATCTTGGCGGCCTTATGACATATTGCTTAAATGGGGCCCATGCGATATATATATTGTGTCTGTGTGTGTGTAGACTTCAGAGAGTTGTCACAAATATGTATGTATCTTTTTGTGGCTACATTAAAATATAATTGGTAAGTGATTTAGTGAAGGGATAGCATACGGACAAGTGTGTACTAACAACCCCTAAAACGAAGCGAAAGACTTCACTTACTCTAAGTTAAGTTAATGATATGTTTTAAAGTTTATAAACTATCGACAACTTACTGGAGTGTACAAAACGAAAGATTTCACTTGCTTTAAGTTATGTTTAGGGTCATTTAGTTGTGTTAATAAACTATCGATAACATACTGTGTACAACGCGAACGATTTCACTTGCTTTAAGTTATGTTTTGGGTCATTTAGTTGTGTTAATAAACTATCGATAACACACTGGAGTGTACAAATCAAGAAAGGATTGATAATGTTGACTCTTTCGAAAGTTTTTCATTTAACTATTTCTATTATAACATTTGTATACCAGCAGCTTATGTATCGATAACTATTTAATCGGTGGTATCGATTGTCTTTATTATCAAATACTAAAGTTTGTATTCATTGACTAACGATTTTAATAATTTTTATATTACGCTAAGCTTTGGTACAGTTAAAGCTAATAATATTTGAAATGCTTTTTATATAGATCGATTATTTGTACTTCCATCCATAGTTTATAAGATTAAAGAGAATATCCTTAGTGCGACTTAAGCTGTCGATAACTTGAAAACACTTTTAACTGCATTTCAATTGGAACTGCAAGTTGCAAGAAGTAATTATCGACTTATCAATGCTGAATATTGCCCATGTTGCTTTAAGCTGTCATTCACTATCACAGCAGCAATCTGAACAGTAACAACAACTGTTAAAACGATAGCAGCAAAGAGTGCAAATGACAGGACGACATTTGGCAAAAAGGAATTCGTTTGCAGTCGTCCTCATTGGCCGATATACACATCCGATTAAATGGCCAAATCGTTTAATTATAAGTTCACTTAATGCTGAGCACAAAGCCAAAGGCTTTACGGCCAACAGCTCCGATACACAGAGAAAGATAGAGAGAGAGAGATGGGGGTGAGTGACACAGAGAGAGTGAGAGAACGAAACTGATTGCCTTTGGGTTCAGAACCAGAGTCGTGGCATCGTGTCGTGGCATTTTGACAGTCAAAAGACAGAAGAGGGCCGAAAGCAACAATATGTCAATGCAATTGCCAATGTCAATGATATGGCCAAATACAAATGCACTACACTCGCACATAGAAATGACAAGAGACTGAGGGAGAGGGCTATAGGGATGAGGTGGAAGAGATAGGACAAACCTTCAGTTGCAATTCATTGGACTTGGAACTGGTCCCAGCTGGCGCGTTTCTTTGACGATTGCGTTTTTAATTACAACAAAGCGTTGGTGGCAGCGCCTAAATCACCAACCAATTAGCCGCCAAACCCATCCGCATCCTTCTCCCTGCCTGACACGAGGGCCATCAACAGCATTGGCAGGCAGATTCTGCAGAATCGAAGCCGAAAAGAGTGCAAAAGCTTGATGAACCAGCAGATATTGAGCATATTTTTGGAAAGTAATAAAAAAAATTTGGTAAATTTTAAGTGAAAGCTTAAAACCAATATTTCATTGTATATATAGCTAAGGATTAAAGATGACGATTCTTAGATTTATGCTGATATAAATGATTATTGATTTATAATTGAGATATAAAGAAATTTGTTTAAAGTTTTTATTACCAATCTTATAATTTTCATATAAAAAATAAGCTCAGATTTCCTCACTTCTTACAAAAGAATATATGCTTGCTTTAAAAGTTCGTTTTGTACTTTAAAAAGTTCAGCATCAAGTACAAACTCCTATCAATAAGTACTTTATAATATTCCTCACTTTAGCATTTTAAAAATTTGCTGGGTATGAAAACAAGTAACGGAAATGTTGCGCTTGTTTAAATTGCCATCATCACGCTGAACGCATGTCATGTACAGAGCCCCGGAGCCGGAGTGTGGGTGTCCGTCCGGCCGGAGTCGGCACGGACTATTTGTGTTCTGTTGCCTATCTATCTGGCACGCGACACTTTGACTGACAGCCACGGCTCAACATGGAAAATCAATGCACGCCCACCCGTCCCCTTTAACCGCCGTGACTTGACTAATTTGCACAAAAGCCCATTGCCAAGCGCTGCTTTTGTATTTGGACGGCTATTTAGGCACAGAAAATCAAATCTGTAATTTTCGTAACGAAGTCTGTAAATCTGTCAAACAAAAGAAACGATCTGGTTTTGGCTTAATCAAAAGTAATGTAATGATGGGAATATCAAATACATATACTTTGAAAGCAACGAACAAAATATCTTTTGGGGCGTCATGAAGTTCATTTACGTTGTCTGGTATACCTGGCAAAATATACAAATATCATTGTAGGAAATCTGGCATGCGATGACACGATTGAAATCCAAATTTTAGTTTTGTTGTATTTGTAAAGTTGCGTGCTTAACTAACCGTTGAGTTTTAAGTGGATTTAACTTTTAGTTATTTCAAAAAACACATGGCACAAAAAAGAAAACAAACGTTGAATGAATTTCATGTTTGTTTGCAACTCATGTTGACAGACTGACGTGGGCGACCGTTAGGCCAAATATTTAATTTAAATCAGTGTCACTGGCCATTAAATATTTTGTGTCCACCAGCTTTGCATCAAAAAAGTATTGGGCCCCTGAAATTTGTCAGCTCGTTGTTGCCAACCCGAAGAGCATGTGGGATACAAATGAGAATTTTGAAATTGAAGCAGCACATTAAATTCATTTAAGCATATTACTTCTCTCTAAGCAAGTAAATCAAATTAGGAAACTGTGTAAACTGAGGATTAATTTTAATGAGAAAACAATAAAGTTCTTAATGTTTTTATACCCTGAACCCATTGAAAATGTGTAAAAAGGGTATAATGGATTTGTGTAAAAGTGTGTAACAGGCAGAAGGAAGCATCTCCGACCCCATAAAGTATATATATTCTTGATCAGCCGAGTCGATATAGTCATGTCCGAAGATCTCAGAGTCTATAACATATATACTCCAGATTTGGAACATAAGCTCGCCTAATCCCTAGGCAGTACAAGTTTGTTTCAAATTTTCGATAACTATTCCCGTTTCCGATATACACATATGATCGATAACAACAAAATCTTGAATTTGGAAAACTTTGAGATGGCGTTTGAAACATTAAACGAAATAATGGCAATGTGTGAAATTTTATTGCAATCAGTTGGGAAACACCGGATATATGGAACACTGAAGTTAAGTCAAGTATGCTCGTACACACACACATACCTACTTGCAAACACTGAGTATACGCTTAAAGTAAGCAAAGAGAATTTAAGATATATAGAGTTCCCCGCTTACATTCTCATTGGTATGGGGTTAGTCTAGTCAGGATTTCTCGACTAGAGCCGCCTTCTTACTTGTTTAATTAAAATATTTGTACAGTATATGTTATACAATTATGAGAATCATTTAAATAGCTTATGTAATCTCTTCTTAATGACTCCCATTATTACAGAAACTAAAAATGAATGCATTTTATGCTGAATATATTTTGTGTTTTAAGCTGCTAAAATTAGAAATTTAATGAAGTGGCTTCAAGTTTTGCGCCGTTGGCTTTTTGTTGGGTGGCACTTGGACTTTGGTTTGAGGTTGTGAATTAATCTTTCGAAAGCACCTGAATGTGGTTTCAGGTAATGCTTCCTGCTTTGCTTTTGTTTCATTTGCCAAAAACTACAAGCTGGCATTGGGCCAAGTGGCGTTTGCATGTTTTCGTTTAATTTGAAACATTTTCTTTGCCTAAATTACAAAATCATACTTATGTCTGTACGAAGATGTAAAAGAGTCCTTTCCCCTTCCACCCAACACATTCATACATAAACATATGCACACATATAGAACGCATAGCTCTTGTCACTCGCTGGGGCTTATCTCTTATCGAGACGAAATGTCTTTGTTGCTTTGCCGCCAGCTACAATTGGGTGCAAAAACGTAAAAATGCCTGTTCAGAAAATGGGAAAAGGAACTATCTTAGGCAAGACGAAGATTATATGCTCTAGCAGAATGGGGTTAGATAATATATTATAGAGTTCAATGATCATTTAAAAATCAAACACGTTTTGAGAAAGTTATTGAAATCGAAAGACCTAAAATTTTTTTAAACGAAAATTCTTCATTTTACTGTTTGTATTTGCTCTGACAGCAACTTTGTATAGTGATCCGATATTTTCGCCCTTTATGTCTGCAAAACCTCTCCTCCAAAGAGACACAATCTTAAGCACTAAAACCCTCAGTAAGGGCGTCAAAAAGTTTAAAAAAAAGCAAGAAAGAACTCACAAAGCGACAGTTTATTTCGCAGCACTTACATCCTAGACCCCTAGACTAGGATCCTGGCTAGAAACAGGACCCAGGCAATTTACAGTTTGGCGGCCACGTGACTTACTAAATCAACTCCGAGGGGCCTGTAGCTTCGCCGGCTGTTTTGAAGTTGAAGTTCGTTTGTGTCAGCCGAAAAAAAAAACAACAAAAAGCATGATTCTAATTCTCGGTCGTTGCGACATTGTGACGTCGGAAATGTCAGCTTGACAAATCGCGTGCTAAAATCTGGGAAATCTTTTTCTTCTATTCGGTAGAAGGTATTTTTTACGTTTTTTTTTCTCGTTGGCAGTTTTGAATGTTTCTGAAAGCGTTGGATTTTACGTCTCCAAAGCTGCCGCAAGCCGCAGCCAACAATCGGGTGCTAGGGCGTGGGGACAGCGTGGGTGGTAAGCTACCGTATCTCATGTGTTGTTGTTGTTGTGTGTGGGGGTGTGTGTGTGTGTGCTTGTGTTGGCGCCTGTGCCGCAAATGCCACACGGAATGCCGACGGCGCCTCTTTGGGTAATTTGTTGTGTTTGTCTTGCGCTGCCTTTTTTTTTGGGCGCCACTCCAACATTTTTTGATTAATCAAAGGACATTTTTTTGTTGATGCGTTAAAGAAGCCTGAATTAATGCAAAAATGATGAGTGGAAATTTGTCAAGCTTATTTACTTCCCGTCACTTAATGGCCCAGCGGCACATTGACAGCCGACTGGACCTGCGAAATAGAACCAGAAAAAAAAAATATATAAAAATAACGCAGACAGCGGAATTTATCTTTGTTTGCTTTTCGCTTCTTTATTTATATTATTTTTTATACCAAAGCCATTTTATGCATAATTTTTGTTGCTGTTGTTAGGGTCAAACACTCTTCTCTCGACCTGCCAAAAGCATCCATTGGTGTTGGCTTTGTCCACCATTTTGTACCTGCGGCCATTGGCGGCCCCTTGTATATTTTAGCCGGATTTGTCATAATGCGTTGAATATTTCTTTCGGAAGTGAGTTCTGGCCAAAAGAAGTGCAAAGTGTTTGCTTTTTATATTTCATCGGACGGTGTTAAATCGAATTTTTTTTTGTTGTCCTTTTTTTTTTTATCAATTCACAATACGGCAGTGTAAACGAATTAGTTTCGGTGCACACACCACAAATCTACAGCATTGGCTTCATTTTATTTTCTTCTTGGGTTTCTTTCTGGCTTCGATTGTGTGAGATTAAAGTAGAGGCTCCAACTTATGTCTGTGCTGTCACTTAACTGATAAAAAAAAGTAAGAAGGCTCTAGTCGATAAATCCCGACTAGACTATACCCTGAAACCTATACTTAACGCGTACAGTCACTGCGTTCAAGTATGTATGTATGTAGGCTGCGTATACTTAACTTAATTTAAATATTCCATATCTCCGGTGTTTCTCAACCGATTTCAATAAAAACTTCACAGATTGTTATAATTTCGTCTAATGTTTTAAACTGATTCACAAAGTTTTCCAAATTCAAGATTTTATTGTTATCGATCATATGTGTATATCGGAACCGGGAAGAGTTATAGAAAATTTGAAACAAATTTGTACTGCCTAGGTATTAGGCGAGCTTATGTTCCACATCTGGAGTCTCTAGCTCTTACAGTCTCTGAGATCGACAAACGGACATAGCTATATCGACTCGGCTGATCAAGAATATATATACTTTATGGGGTCGGAGATGCTTCCTTCTGCCTGTTACACACTTTTGCACAAAACTATTATACCCTTTTCACACATTTTCAATGAGTTCAGGGTATAAAAATATGCTGAATATTTTCATAAATATTTTATTTTGAAACGGATTAAAATTGACTTTCAAATTGGCTATGGAAATAAAATCGATTTACTCTTAGTGCTTACCAATAAATGTTTAAAAATTTTTAAATTGTATATTCAATTGTCCAAATTGCTTTTAAATTTGTTTTTTTCGCTCACTTTTATTGGAGTTTTTTTTCCTAAACGAACAATCAATAATCTAATAAATCACAAATTTTGATATCTGTAATTTCCATCTTTCTACATAATAATTGACAATAATACGAAGAGACTGAAATTTGAAATTTATTATGTATTTTGTATTTGGTTTTTATTTCGCATACACAATTTAATACAGATACATTTAACATTTCACATTTAATAATTATGTTTACTTTTAGTTGCCATTGATTGTGTGTGTTTGTTATTTATCTCTGTGTAGTTGAGTATGTGTTGGTGTGTGTGCGCAAATACGTATGTGCATTTATTAGTATTATTTTTTATTCGATTTACATAGATTTATATGCATATGTATGTTGTAGTTTTTATGCATTCATTGCATATTCTTCAAATTAAATTTGTCATATTTTTAGCTACGATTTTTTTATTTTTTTTTTTTATGTGCTTTTTACACATTTCATCAAACAGAATTGCGTCGTAGCTAATTCGATTTAGTTCAAATTCCAGCTTATAATATATTATATTTATATACAAATTCAACTGTTGGCTTGTTAACTTTTCGATTTTGGCATAGTTGGGTGCAAGGCATCGCCGCCCAACGTTTTGACTTAGAAATTAGGCTAAAATAAAGGCGAACAACAGCGACAGCTACTAACTCAAAGTACAATGCCAACGCAGCAGCGACGTCAGGCACAACAGCCAGACACCAAATGTGGCTAAACAAAAAGAAAGAAGGTTAACAGATTAAGGACAAAACTTCACAGTTGCTCTACGGTTACCTGCTCGGGCACTGGCACAGGTGCCATTCTCCGTGAGTCGCTGATTGAAGCCGCTGTCCTTGAGCGCCAGGATTGTGGTACGCATCCAGCTGGTGCGTCGCAAGTGGGCCAGACCCATGATGTCGGAGCTGCAGCGCAGTTCGAGCACTTCGCTCTTGCTGATGAAACGCTGGTCATCGATGTTGAGACGCAACTGCAGAATGCTGGCGTAGAGTGGAAATCCTTCGATGTTGCGTGTAATTTCATTGATTTGCGGCTGCAGGCTGCTTAGCGGTGCCTGTGCCAAAAGAAAAGCGGAACGACAAAACGGTTGGTGAAAGAACGAGCCGCAATCAGTGTGGCATGCAACATGCACATGCACATGCGATTGGAATTTATGCGTGCTGCAGCTTGGCTCAAAATGTCCCTTGATAAGCAGCCACAGCAATATGAATTTTCAGGCGAGAGAGCGAGAGGGAGCGTATGTTCAACTGTGCGTATGTGTAATGTGGGCAAATGTACTTACCGTTTTGTTGTTGATGTACCACGTTAGTCGCGCCGCAGGACTCGACCATTCTGAACTGCAGTTGGCAAGCAGCGTATCGCGATACTTATACGCATGTCGTATCCCGCTAATGAAAGGATCAAATTTTGGCAGCACTGCAAATTGAAAAAGGCTTATGTCAGTAGGGGGAACATTCTAGAAAGGTGCAGGGGAAGGGTGGATATATTGACGATAGCTACTGATTGCTAATTAAGTTATGACGCTGATGTGATTAACTTGTTTTTGAGTTTGAGTAGTAGAAGGTCCTTCAGGGTAGATTCTTCCGGTATGCTGACTTCTAAGGTACATACTTGAAAGTACAATTTTGTAATTAATCAATACTTTTCTAGCCATTTACTTTTTAGTTGTAACAGCAAATATCCTCAAAAAAGTTGTAAATTATATATACATTAGTTTAATTTCAGTGACACTCGACTACAACAACTATTTGCAATCCAACTACGGATGTAATTGGAACGATAACTGTGAAACTGCATCAGCTGTGTTGGGATAGGGTTAAAAAGTCTTTTGTACGTTTTTGTTTTGGCAGCACTTAGGTAATTATCAACTCGCCAACGGTCTAAATATTTGTTCAAAGTGTTAATTAATCTTTACAAATAATTGCACAGGACAAACTTTTTTGATCAAAGTAAGAATAATTTGGTTTATTGTGTCGACACACACACAGACGAACACAGATTGTGGGAGGGTAAGACAAAGGATCCGTCAGCATCAGCAGCAATCAGTAACAAAAACAAAAACAACAACAAGGACAACCACAAAACACTGGGCACAACAATAACAGGAGCGGCAACAACTGGAAACAAAATTCAACCAAGTTTGAGTTACAGTCAAATACTGAATGCTAACTGTTCTTGATGTTGTTGTTGGTTTTTCGAAAATGTTCTGAAATATGCTAAGGAGCCTAAGGGAATACAAGTGCTGGCCAAGGGAGGTTGGCTGCTGAGGCGCATCAGGCCATCAAAAGTCAGGCAGCATGTAGCAGGCAGCAGGCAGCAGTCAGCAGTACTATAAACTTTTTAATTGACTTAATACAAACCACTTTGGTGCAAAACTTTCTCTGACCTGTTTTCGAAGCTAAAAACTTACAGAACAAGCCAAAGCGTGTCAAAAGTGTGTATGTGTGTGTGTGTGTGTGTTTGCGAGCTTGATGATTGTGGGCATGTTGTGTGCCGCTCCTGGACAGGTGAACAGGTGAACTGGTTAGAGTACAGGATGTACTTACCAGTGGGGCCTGCGGTAAACAGAGCTGTGACTGAAATTGGTAACAAAAGAACACGCCGCATGCGGCAATACCAAAATTTGTACGGCAAAACAAAGCAATCAACTCGGATAAATAAACCCCAAACACACAAAACAAAACTCAAAAAAAAAAAAACAAAAAATAAACACAACAAGCAATGACGACAAGAACAGACGAGAAGCGAAATAAAGAATGGAAACAAACGACACCATAGGCGGGTTGTACTAAATGCTAAGCGAGGAGAAGAGAGAAGAGCAGGATTTTCGAAGAAGCAGAATTCCAAACAGGTGTAGCTAGAGTCTAGCACTTAGCGGCGGAGTCTAGTACCAAAATGATGAGACAAAATGGTGCGACTTGACCTTAAAGTACTACATGGCACATCTATGGTCAGCATCGTGGTTGCTCTTTAAAGTAATTAGGTATCTGGTGTGTTGGGCCTTGCTGTTGTGCAGACAGATCACATCGTGAGCTTGAAAAACTTTTCGGAAAGTTAATCAGTGCGGCGACACATGGCACTCAACTAAGCGGAAAAATATTTGCACTGCCAAAGTTTTTCTACACCCCAAAAACCCCAAAATCTGAGCGTCATCAAAGCAAAGGTGATTTTGCCGTTAGAAAATCGGATACACACACACAGAGTACCAGTTAACAACACTCCTCCCTGCGCCCCTCTCATGTTGCTCATGTTTTTGTCAAAGTTTTTCAGGTTGTTGGATGCGATGGCACTTTGGTGACGAAATTCCCAAGTTGATTGTTGGTCTGTCAACAGCTTCGGAGCCATTGAAACAAAAAACTGGCTACAAACCACTATACACTATACACTATACACCATACACTATACACTACACAACACAACACTACGCTAGAGAACATGACACAACAAACACTAGAGCAAACTGTAGAATAGGGTTGGGACATTAAGTCAATGCTACGTGCTGCACCGGACATGCTACACATTGTTTATATGCAACACTTTCAACTAGGTTGTTGTGTGATTTTGGCCCTTAAACTTTGTCAGTCAGCTCGTTGATGAAGTTTGATGCCGTTAACGTTGTTGTCGTTATTGTTGGCAAGTAATGTTTGCTCCTCATTTAATATATGGCTTATATTTCCTCCTACATGTGAGAAATTAAAATGTCCAAGTTAAGGTGGCATATGTCAAAAATTACTTGCAACATGTTTGAAATTTAGTCATTTCTTCCATTCCATTCAGTGAACAAAAGAAATGATGAGAGAACATATGTCGATTGGCAAAGTGACCAAAGTGTTTTTTTTTAGAGGTATAGAAGTTGAAGTTGGCAACACTTTTTTAACTGGCGGCCATTTTGTCAGCTGTTAAGTGATTTATGTTTAGTTTGGTTTGGCATTTCAACATGAATAGACTGAAGAAGTCATTGCCGACCCGAATCAGTCAATCCGCCATCGTGCACAGGAATTGGATATGTGTCCATCCACTTTATGGAAGATTTTGCGGAAAGATAAAGTCGTCGAAAATTGGACCTCTAGATTGGACTACGTCCGAGCCAGCGAACATATGCCAGAAATCATATTTAAATTATAATGCCAGAAGTTTGTCTTTCGAATAAAGTAAATTTCATATCAATAAAAAAAAATCATCATTGTTTTATTCCATTTCAAAGTTCTATACCTCTAAAAAAAACACCCTTTATATGCTATATATCAGCGGTCGGGAACAGGTGGTAAGTGAAATTTCGGGGGGTAAAAGCATCTCCCATACATGGAGGAGATGACTTTTTTTTTCTTTTTTTTTTGCTCCCTCACCAATGGGTGGGTAATGTCAGTTCCAATAAAATATTTAGGGGTAATGCCGCTGCTATATATGTACTATAAGGTATAAAAGCTAAAGGTAAGCTATAAGTTAGATGATTGCCACGGCTAAATTTTACCTACAGACTCCCAAATCACCAAGATAAACTAATTAGGTTTGTGCAACGCGCTATCGCGCTTAATTAAAACAATAAACATATCAATGTTAAAGTCCGTTTTCAGGTGCAAACAACCCTTAGTTATGGGCTCGGCTGATGATTAAGTCGCAGCTGTCGTTTTTGGATCTAATCTAGTCATTGTTATTTGCATGTTGAGCAAGTTAAAAGCGGCTTACTAGCATATCTAAGTACAATAGATAAAATTCAAATTGACATGCAAATTGCGATGACAACACACACACAAACGGGGGTGGGGGTCGTGGGGTTGGGCCGCACGACAATAACCAAACAGGCAAACATCCAAAACATCCAATTAAAGGCGATATTCAAATACGCAAATGAGAATTCAAATTTGATTGTTACGCGTAAACAAATGCTTAAGTGCGCATTATGCAAATCAATACTCTTTAAGTAGCGACAATAAATAAAAAAATCAACCCACCTACCACCCTCCAACTACCTACCCTGCTCGGCGCCGCGTAGCAATGCTGTTGAAGTGGGACGAAACAAATCGCTGAGCAGGAAAATTGCGACAGATAAATCATTTTGAGCCGCATTTTCGCGTGCAACAAAAGACATAAGCAGGCCATTTTCATTTGCGTCAAATGAAATTGGGATCCAGCATCAATTGATTTGAATTTCAAAGCATGCTCGTCGACTGGAGTCACAGTTACAGCCAAAATTACAATCAAAGTGCCACAACCACTCCTGGCCACAATCAACCGCAGTCACAGCGACGGCGACGGTGACGGTGACGGCAGCGTTTTCATGTACGTTGCCAATCAAAGCGAAAGCGCGAGTTCAAAATGGCAGCCATCATTGGCTTTCCCTGCGGCGTTAACGTTAACAAATCCACAACAACTACTCGCTCCCCAGACCCTTTTAAAAACGAGTTACTCATTGCCGTTCTCGTTGTTGTTGTTGTTTGAGTTATCCCTGTTGTCTAGCGGCCACACGTAACAACCATGCCTATCTGCCATTTATTAGGGTGGGTGCATGCTAGATTATAAATTGATTCGTACGCGGCACACAATTGAGTTGAATTTGTACAACTAGCATACACTTAGCAAAATATTAAACCTCAAATTAAGAGAATTTCTTAAGATTCCATATAATTGATAAAGAAACAAGTAAAAAGGCTCTAGTCGAGTAAGCCAGACTAGAATATACTCTGAACGCTATACTTTACGCGACACCACTTGCAAGTATGTGTTATACTGCGTATACTTAACTTAATTTCGATACTCCATATCCCCAGTGTTTCTAAACCGATTTTAATAAAATTTTCACAGATTCTCAATATTTTGTCTAATGTTTTAAACGTCATTTAAAAGTTTTCCAAAATCCAGATTTTATTGTTATCGATCACATGTGTATATCGGAAACGGAGAAAGTTATCGAAAATTTGAAACAATCTCGTACTGCGTAGGGATTAGGCGAGCTTATGTTCCACATTTGGAGTCTCTCAGATCGACGGACATGGCTATATCGACTCGGCTGTTGATGCTGATCAAGAATATATATACTTTTATGGGGTCGAAAATGCTTACTTCTGCCTGTTACATACATTTTCAATGGGTTCAGGATATACAAACGCATTCGTAAGACCAGGAACCAAACAAATTTTTAAGCTTTGAACTCGAGTAAACTTTATAGGTTAAACTTTTCGAAACTTTCTGTTCTTCGGATCAAATCTAGTAATACATTTTTACGAAATTGTATTTCTATATTTGTTTTCTAAGTGCAGGCAGGTGGCATGTGGACTGTTTATGGGTGGCATCGCGTCGCGTCGTTCAGGATTTATTAACAATCATTACTCATACAAATGGCTGAAGCGTGTCACAATTTTGCAGCATTTATGCGGCGTCCTTTTGAACTGCGTACGCGCCTACTCGTCTCGACTGCTGTTCGACTCTGCTGTCTACTGTACAAATGATAAATGATAAGGAGTTGAAGGAACGTAGACCAACGTAGTGCACGCCCGCCCGTTGAACCGTGCAAAGACCATTTATAATTTTATTAAGTGTTTGCAAAATTGCACATAATTTGTTGTCTCTCCGCGAGTGTATGTGTGTGTTTTTAGAGCACACACATAAATCATGCAAGTAAACAGCAGAGAGAGAGAGAGAGTTGGGGGGAGAGAGAGAGAGTTGGGTTGGTGGTTTGTCTACTTACCGCCAACGGTCATATTGGCCGCTTTATCGATTAGCTTAAATTCGGGCGCATCGCCGGACACCTCGCAACGGTATTGACCCGATGAGTGCACATTGAGTTTCTCCAGCTCCACGTTGCAGATGAATTGATTGCAATGCGACGAGCCATCGGCAATGGTGACACCTTTGACGGGAAACCAATTTGTTGTCGGCGGCGTTAGCGGCGAATATCTGCAAATAGAACACACAACTAGAGATAGACAGCGAGCGAGAGATAGAGAGAGAGAGAGAGTGTAAGAGTATACGAGTGCAGCTTGAAGTTCGAGTGCTGCGCAAAAATCGAATCCATGAAATATTTATGAGCGCATGCAAAAAAGGTTTTCACCGATTTCCACAGCCAACGTTGCGCCAAAAATCCATCGATTTGTAGACGGCTTCTCACATTCTGTTCCCATCTCTCTCCTTTCTCTGTTTTTCTATATATTTTTATTATGAATAACGCGGATATTATGCGGTTTTTCGTTGCTGCGGTTGTGCTTCAGGCTAAACGCTCTTTTCACCAGCTCCAATTTGGAATAAAAATATTACAATAAAGCTCCAATTGCATACAATAACGTCGTAGCGTAAGCTACAAATCTGTGAATAATTTATCTTATACATTGTAATTGGTCGCAAATGCTGAAAAACTCTCAAGCTGATTGTTGCATACAAAGTAAAAAAGTCATTTTTAATATTCATTAGATGTAAGTATTATTTTTTTTTATCAATTTAAAACTAAAAGGTTTAGAATGTTTTTGAGTGCTACTTCTTGTTTGTTTATTGATTTTATACCTGTTTTTTCGTACATATTTTTGCTTTTAGTATAATTTAATTTAATCTATTTTACGTTACGTTGCATTCTTGTACAAGCTGGCATTGCGGTTGACAGCAATGGCTGACCCCAAGAGCCAGATATCTTTTGACACATTGGATAAGTGGATTAAGTAAAGTGATTTTTGTTTTTGCAAACTACAAATTGAGTTCAATTTTCTGATTTTTATACAACTTTCTAATATATTATATTCAAAAATGATTTTTAACACTATTATATTTCGAAATAAACACTTGCCAAGACTACATTAGTGAGTAATTATCGGCTAACCAATTAAGTCCTGGCCCAAAACATGTGAAAAGCACCTAGCAATAACAATCGTGTGTGGTTAGCTGAGATTTGGCCGCTGGTTTTTGGTTGTCAGAAACTATTGGCTTGACGGGGCTTTAAAATCAATAGCAAAAAAAAAAACCAAAATCGAGGAGCAAAATATTTGACATGCAGCAAAACATGTCCAAAAATTTTGCGCTCCATTAGGCTGCGACCAATGACCAACAATTAAGCCAGTTAAATAAAAAGTGCGCTTCACACATATTTGAACGCGACGTCGAGAAATTGAGGGCAAATTGGACTGGCGGTAAATGTGTGTGCGGGGGGGAGACGTGGGTTTTTGTAGTGAACTGTCGAAATGGCAGGCGACACCTGAGCTACATTGCGCTGGCGCCCATAAAAATCCATTTCAATTAAGCATTTAAATTAGTCGCGACACTTTCAGGACCGATCGAGTGCACAGCATCCGCTCCCAACCACCCCACCACCCCTCTAGCCATAACATTACTTTGTTGCGGACAGTGTTGCAATTTCATGACGTTTTCAATTTGCACCATAAAATCTACATGAATGCGCCGGGGCTCACATTCCGGGCCCCAAAACCATTTTATTATTTCGAGAGCCAGAGCCGAAAAATATTTTTATGGCTGTTTTTATTTGTTTTTGTTGTTTTTGTTGTCAGCATCGTGGACGTCCTTGCAACATACCTGAAAAACTCCTGACCATCCTTGTACCATTTGACTGAGTTGAGCGTACGATTGCCCATCTCATAGCTGCAGAACAGTTTGGCCTTTTGTGCGACATCGATAATGCGCGGGACGGAGAGACTGGATAGGTGTAGTGCCCCAATCGGCTGAATGGCTGCTGCAAAAATGCAAAAATATGAACAGTTATTGCGGTTATTTATCAATGGTCTGTTGATAGACCATTTCCCTTCGTCGCTATCTTTACAATTCTTAAATGCTTATAATTGACATTAACAGATTTCAGATATTTAACGATATTTAAGCTTTAATAATCCGGCTATTTCACTAGTTTTAAGTACTTTCTTAAGGCACAAACTAGTCTAAAAAAGCAAATTATTTTTAAGTCGACTTTTAAGCCATTTTACTTGTTCGTAAGTAAAGTAAAATATTCACATTTTAACTATTCAACACTTTTCACAACATATTAATACGACAAGCACTGAATAAACATTTATTGCCGCTATCATATTGAACAATCAATCCAAGCATAATTACTTTGCACATTTCTTTTATTTGTGCGCTCAAAAGTATGCTACAAAAATGTTGAATCGTTGATGGCTTTGACCCAGCCCTCAAGGCTGAACTTTATTTCCAACATTTCTCATTTACAAAGTGCGCCCTTTTTTCGAGATTTTTTTATTATTTTTGTTAATTGCATTTAAGCCAGTTAAGCAAATGCAAGCCATGAATCAAAAGACGGAGTGTTGTTGTTGTTGGGCTCTGGCTTTTAATTAAGTATATTTTACTTGACCTGATAATAAAATGTACTGAAATGGGGTTTGGTCAAGGGCAAAGGACGCGCGAGAGCAAGGCTATGTGTGTCTGTGGTATTGTAATTATTATTATAGTTCCTGTTGTGGTTGTTGTAAGCATTATTTCTGAACTATGAACTTTTGCAAACCGACAAAATAATTAGCGTACACTATCGCTGTCTCGCTCTCACTTCCATTTGTCTTTTGCGCCGAAAGCAATGCGGAAGCAACAGTTTTTCATTTGTTTATATGTGTGTGTGTATCGAGTTCCGTGGCCAGACCGGATTTAATGCTCCTGTCCAACGGCTTGAACGGCGACTAATTACAACAAACAAAACAACAGACAACACAAAAATGAACTTATGTGCTCCATAAATTAGCAGAGTCATAAAACTTATTCCGGTAGCGTCTCGTATATACATAAACATTAACTCATGCGGAACATGTGATAATTTGTTCAAAAACTTTCTGCAATTACCTATAATAATAATTGAATGGCGTGTAACTCTACAAAAGAGAGAATACTCGTTTATAAATATAAACTTTATAGATAATGCTCACTGTTTGTACTTACTTTACCCCAAACTTTTTGATATAATATCCCCAAGCATATTACGCACATAAATAAGTGCATATCTTGATTCTATCTACACTGAAAACTGTATGAAACAGTTAATCCTTCAGACTTACGCTGTCAACTGGGCGTACAGAATAAACGTTTTTAATCAATATCGTATGTAATATTAAATATGTAAATTAAAGTGCTAAATGATAAATATCATAATAAGAACACGTGTACGTACACGTATTAACCACACATTTTTTTTGCTCTCTCTTTTCTTGCCACCAATATTTGTGTTGTTTGCATGTAAATTAAGTACGGATGACATGTGCGATTAAGTATTTGTATTTTTGGTTTTTTTGTACCCTGAGTCCATTGAAAATGCGTAAAAAGGGTATAATGGTTTTGTGCAAAAGTATGTAACAGACAGAAGGAGGCATATCCGAACCTATAAAGTATATATATTCGAGATCAGCATCAACAGCCGAGTCGATATAGCCATCGATCTCAGAGACTATACTAGCTAGAGACTCCAGATTTAGAACATAAGCTCACCTAATCCCTAGGCAGTACAAGTTTGTTTTAAACTTTCGATAACTCTTCCCGTTTCCGAAATACACATGTGATCGATAACAACAAAATCTTGAATTTGGAAAATCTTGAGATGAGGTTTGAAATATTAGACGAAATAATGACAATGTGTGAAAATTGTATTGAAATCGGTTGAGAAACTCCGGAGATATGAAGCATTGAAATAATGTTAAGTATACGCAGTATAAGCTTACATTGACTTGCACTGACTGTACGCGTTAAGTATAGGGTTCAGGGTATAGGCTAGTCGGGATTTCTCAACTATAGCCTTTTTACTTGTTTTTCTATCGAGTTGTTGTTGTTTATTGACATGATATTAACATGGGCTTTAATATTTATACTTTCATAAATAGCTAAAATCCTTGTTGGCTTAAAGCAATTTGCCAGACGGCAAGTATGTCGACAAATTGCTTTATGCCAGCCTTGTTGACACACACACACACACATTACTCATAATGACGAGCAAAAAATTCGATTAGCTTAAAAAGCAATTAACATGCTAAGCACACACACAAACACACACGCACACTAACATATATACAAAGAAATGAAAAAGGATTTCGGTATGAAATGACGTGGGCAAATAGCCAACAGGCAGCCGCAACTATGTAGCATGTTCAAGCCTAAATCTGGCTAAAGCCCCAATGCTTTTGACCAAGTCGTGCGTTGTTTGTTTTTTTTTTTGGCTTCCTTATAGCCACGCTGACGGATTGTCGGTCAGTTAATATCACTCAAACGAAAGAGATAGAGCGAGTGAGTGAGGGAGTGTGAGTGTTGTCTTGACGACTGACATTTAGATAGTTTGACCATGCGATGAGTTGGCCCAAAAGCCGTGTGTGTGTGTGTGTAAGATAATGAATGCGTTGACGTTCAAGCATTTAATGTGCCGAAACAATGATGAATTAGTGACGAGACAGAAATTTCTCAAGCGCAAAATAATGAGGCTTTTGCTTGCCCCAACAGTCTGCAGTTACAATCATGCCCCCAAAATTCACTTTGCGGGCAATTTGCTTTGAATTTAGTTGATTGCCGGACGGAATTTGGCGCCAACTGAGCTAGATATGCGTGTGTCGTTCCGTGCCTATCTACGCTGCATTAAATTCAAACACCATGAGTATCATGTTTGGAATTTTCGATTAAAGCAAGCCAAACATTTTGTTTGTATGCTTTTGTATTTTGAAATTTTTCGCTCAAGTGTTATATATCCACTCTTAGCGTATATAACACTCTAGGGCTAGGTATCACTATCCAGTTTTCGAATGCTACCGCAGAGAGGTAAATTTGTCTCTGTCATCGCCTTTGACATTGACATGTGGTTCACTTCATGACTCCGCCCATCAGCTAAGTGAGAGTGGCTGAAGTTATTTTCACTGCTTTAACGTTGTGTGATAGTTAAAGTTCCCGCTAGTTTCTGTGTCTATTTAAGTTGGTTGAATACCCTGCTTTAATTATTGTTAAGTGCTTTTAGCACTTCATTCTTTACATCTTTAACATCCCAAATATATGTTTGTGCCCGAAAGATTTGTGAGTGCAGCTAAGAAACTTTGTTAATAGCTTTTTGGCCATATTCTTGTCACTGTCTGCCTGTCAATGCTTTCACTAAAGTTTTTCGTGTTTTTGTATGAAAAATGGGGCACATTTCATCATGCAAACATATACATGCGAACCCATGTGTGTGTATCTCATGGATGAAATACACTTTTACTTTCATTTTTCGGAGGCCACACAATATTTTTTTTGGGGGGAAATATATTCATCTGTGTGTGGGGAAATTTATCATTGTTTTTGTTGGTTGTTAGTGTTGCTTTATGCCACACAGGTTAAAGTGTAACTTTAAGGAACTAAGACAACAAATACACAAGTTCGCACTATGCATATGTGTGGGTGCGTGTGATTTGCGGTCGCTTCACAAGTTTTTGACAGTTTTATGCCACGGGGATTAAGTAAGGCGAGAGGAGAGGGCAACGTTGTATGGACTGATGGATTGTTTTGTGCCACAGTTGTTGCAACCGAACCCTGGCTGCAATTGAATGGCATGAAGCGCAAAGGGCTTAAAGTATTTTGCTGTCTGAAATGAACTGCTGCCGCAAAAATTATGTTTAAATTGTAGATATAAATATGTAATCAGATGGGCAACTACTGCTGCTAGTAGCTGCAGATGTTCAACAAAATATAATACCTTAACAGATTTGCAAAAAGGGAGAAGTTATAACGAGTCGACAGTTGATTGCATAAGGAGCCTGCATCCGTATCCGCATCCGCATCCCAGCCACTAACCGAGAGCTATATAATACAGGCAAGCCAGACAGACAGACCTGAGAACTGAGAACTGAGTCGGCAAGTGGGTAATAGTTTCAGGTAAAAGCCTGTAAACGAGCAAACTGGCACAAACGAGCAGCTATTGCTGCGCAGGATGGCAGGGGCAGGGTAGGGTAGGTAGGTATTAGCGAGGGCAACGTTGCGGATGCTCGATATCCAAGGCATCTGTGGCAAATGTAGCTCGACTCGTAGATATAAAGTCATTGAGCTGGAAACTGTTTTGCAGTGCCAAGCCAGCAAAAGACTCAAACACCAGCAGAAGCAGCAGCAGAAGAAGAAGCAGCAGAAGAAGAAGAAGCAGCAGCAGCTGAGACTCTGCATTGCCCTTCGTTGGGTTGGCTTGTTTTATTTATTACATGGCGTATACGCAATATTTGCACATCCCTCTGCCCCCTAACGCAAATATGCAGCAAATGCATTGTTTATATATATATATATATATGTATGGTTGTAAGGATATAGTGTTTTTTAGTTTGGCTTCTTCTTTTTTTCGCCGTCTGACAATTTTCGTGTGCTTTTGACAATTTAGTAATTGTTTCTATTGTTGAAGCGTTTGCAACTTTTTTAATCATTTTCATATACATATATATATATATACGTATATATGTTTTTTTTTCGCATGTGCTAAACATTTTTTAGTGAATAGCCAACGCCCAGTAACCTTTACAGTGGCCATGGTTCTCTCCCTCTCTCTCGCTTTTCTCCTTTTTCTTTTAATTAAAACGAAACTCTCAACACAATATGCCCGGCTGGGCATGGTGGCCTAGAGCGGGGTATTGCCCAGCTTCGTTAGTCTTTTTTTTTTGTGTGTTGTTTGCTGTTAATTTTTCACTCCTTTTTGTCCACTTGTAAATTTTTACTGCTTTTTGGCGTTGGCATTGGCGTGTCCTTTGTTAGATTTCCCACGTCGCGTTCCGGACTCGTTTTCATAGTTGTAGTGTTTTTTTTTTGTATCTTCAAGTTTCTATATAGTCTCTGCAGACGCTCGTGTATATTTATTGTGGATTTTGAACAGGAAAACGTTGCTAACTAAAAATTAGTAAAGTGAGGTTTGTTTTGGCCATTGTGGCCTATAGAAAAGAGCGACGAAATAGAAGAAAAAACAAACAACCTGCTTTCAAAGTGTGCCAATTGCAGAAGCTCTAGGGAAAAAGAGAGAGGGAGAGACAGAGAGAGAGAGGCTAAAAGCTTAATATTTAAGTGCAAGAAAGGAAACAATAATTGTGTGAAAACAAACGGGAAAAGGGAATGCAAGAACTGTGGGAGGAAGAAATAAAAGAAACTATGAAAAAAAAATTAATTAAAAAAATTATTTAGGTAAGATACATTGTCCACATTTGCTACAAAAAAATTATTTTATGCCAAATTTGAGTTTAAAATTAATTTTTAAAAAGTATTCAAAAGCTATTAAGACTAAAATTTTTTTTAAATATATTTTTATCTAAGTATTTTATGTATATTTTACTTCTTATTTAGGAAAGATACATGTCCAAATTTGCTACAAACAAATTATTTTATGTCAAATTTTAGTTTAAAATTAATTTTTAAAAAGTATTCAAAAGCTATTAAGACTTACATTTTTTTAAAAAATATTTTAATCTAAGCATTTTACGTATACTTAAATTCTCTTGAGTCGAATATAAAGTATACTCTTAACAACAATAACCAATAAAACCTCTTCTTCAAGTTAAACTTTTCCAAACTTAAGCTTTATAAACCATTTTGTTTTGCAGTTATCAACTCAAAATATATTGCAAATCATTTACTTTAAATGGGAGACTAAATGCTTGGGAAAACCAAAGCTAAACAGCTAACCAAAAGATCATTAACGGCAAAGTGAAAAAAAAGAAACCATGGCCAGTTATCAGTGCACTTAACCTGCTGAAGAGCAAAAGAGATAGTAGCAAAAGACAGTGCTGGTTAGAGTGGGTGGAAGAAAAAGTGCAAGCTAACACCGTTCGAAAAGTGCAACAAGCACTTGAAAAACTTTTCTCATTTAACGCTGAGGCAAACTGAAAAGCTACTCAAAATCTATTTGACTTTGTTCGGTAAGGTTATGAAGGGGTAAAGAGAAACAAGTAAGAAGGCTCTAGTCGAGAAATCACGACTAGACGATGCCCTGAACCGCATGCTTTATGCGTGCAAGTATGTGTATGTGTACGTGAATTGTGCATACTTTCTTTAATGTTCCATATCTCCGGTTTTTCTTAACCGATTTAAATAAAAATTTCACAGATTGTCATTATTTCGTCTAATGTTTGAAACTGCGTCTTAAAGTTTTCCAAATTCGAGATTTTGTTGTTATCGATCACATGTGTATATCGAAAACGGAAAGAGGTATTGAAAATTTGAAACAAACTTGTGCTGCATTGGGATTAGGTGAGCTTATGTTCCAACTCCGGAGTCTCTAACTAGTATAGTCTCTGAGAGCGACGAACATGGCTATATCGACTCGGCTGATCAAGAATATATTCACTTTATGGGGTCGGAGATGCTTCCATCTGCCTGTTACATACTTTTGCACAAAACCATTATACCCTTTTTACCCATTTTCAATGGGTTGAGGGTATAAAAAACACAGGACACTTACGTCCGAACTAAAGAGTAATAACAAAATATTAAGTTTAAACGAATTGGAAGGAAGAAAGTTTGCGTCGTCGTCGTCTGCAATTGACGGCCATTAAAATTGTACATTTTGACCGTGGGGCTTGAACAAATATCAATTTAAATTTTCAATTGCTGTTCACAATCAACTGCAGTTGAGGTAGCATCAGGAACGGCAATGGCCGTGTTTAGGCCAAAGTTTCGCTTCAATTTGCTGCCGTCTGTAAAATCAATAAACTTAACTTTGGCAAACTGTTGCCTGCTGCCATATTTACTTACACACACATATATATATATATAGGTATAGGTATAGGTATTTTTTCAGTGCCATGCGTGGTATATGTTTTATGTTTAAAGGTCGGCATTCTGACATGCTTTTGCTACATTTTTCGAGCACATCCTTACACTCTTTTTTTTTTGCCTCCATGTGTAAGAGTATTTTCATAGTCCGTTTATTTTTTTCTTTTTGCTGCCACATCAACGCAAATGTCACGCATAATGTTTAAGTAAAAATAAGAGAAAAGCAAGTAAAATAAAATAAAATTGAAAATATATATATATATAGTATATGTATATGTATTTTTATTCGATGCTATGTTGGAGCGTTGTTTTTCCACATCGTCTACTTATTTTGTAAAAGTCAAATATTAGCTGAAAAGTTGAGAAAGTTTTCTCAAGCAATTTTTCGCTTACATTTTACTAGGAGCGACAGCATCGAAGCAGCAGCTGCCGTTCCCGTTCCCGTTCCCAGTCTTTGGTTTTGGTCCTGGTTATGCTATTGGTTGTTGGTCCTGCTCCTGGTCTATCTGTCAGCAGACGGAATGCTGTTGGCATTTCCTCTCATGCCCCAAACCAATCTCTGCCACTCCCACTTTCGATCCTTATCTGCTTAGTTCGCACAGCTTCTGCCAATGTTGGTCTTCTTTTTCATTTCTTTTCGTTTGTTTTGTTTTATTTTTTTTCTGAGGAGTTTTCTTCAACATTTTTTTTTTCTGGCCACGCGTTTCAGTTTCCCCCAAAGTGCATTAAAAAATATTGTTGCTGCATGGTCGGATACGAACAGCGCGTATCATTTTTGATAAAATTCATGGTAATTGTTTCAACTGTGAATTTATCGAAGTTACGCACAAAAACTTTGCCCTGCTGCCAAGCATTGCTTTTTATGTGTGTGTGTGTGGAGAAATGGAGACCAGGGTATTCCTTCTGTTTTCGAACTGTGCTTTGGCATTGTTTATAAGCCAGCGAGAATAGCGAGCGAGACAGATAAAATGAAAGTAAAGTTCAAATTAAGTCTTTAAGCACATTAAATTAGTGGCTTTCATTGCTCTCAAGCTTTATAACAATAACTGTAGCAGAAGTTGCTATCAACAATTTCAAGTTTATTGAAAAATAAAAACAAGCCAAGCTGCTTTTGGCTTTGCTTTCCAGCCATATAAACTTTATTTGCCCATCAATAAAAATACACTTAAAAAAGGCCATCAAATGCGAATAGCAAAATGTTCACTAAACTTGATCATTAATGCAATCGAAATGTCATGTTAAAAGAACAAAAAGGGAATAGTTTATTTGTGACTTGAGTTGGACGTTTTATCAGTGGTTGCAAGTTTTAATTTAAGACCTGCAGCAAAAAGCTGTCTCACAGTTTTCCCAGCCACAACATTTATATTAAACTTTTGAGCTTATCACAACAAAAGCCAATAGAATCAATTTTCCCTTACCCCTGCCAGCACATTGGAGTTTGCAGTTCGAGGCACGCACTCATCTGGACAACGGACATTGGAGCGTGGTATTGGCATTGGGGATTGCGATCTTGGACTTGGGCATGCTAAATAAGCTTTGCACATTGCACATTCACATATATAATCGGTTTCGCATTCGCATTTCTGGTTATAGAGAGCTAGAGTGTATTATTGCCAATAATACAAATGCCAACGGCTAAAGTTGCGCAACACACACACACACACACACAAAAGCCAGATAAATGTTCATTGTTGAGGCTGGTTTGCAACTTGCACTTGCCTCATGCGGCAACTCTAAGCTATTATTACTATTAGCTTTGCCCTTAGAAACTTACGGACAACTTGTTTTGTGCCCAACTACATTTAAGCGAAAAGTCTGTCCTTGTAGAGTTTAATATGCTTTTGGCTCATAAGAGATTCCAAGCTTAAAGAGGCAGTAAAAACCATTAAAAGTAGTAAGAAATATATCTTAAATTAAAAGATGGTATGTTGAATATATCTACAATCTTTTAAAGGCTTATCATATTCCTGGATTTTAAAGTTTCCAACACAATTGCTGTTCGAAGCGCGTGTTTTTGTGTGTCAGTAAGCGTAATAAATATGTATATAGGTATGGGTATAGGTAAGTCCTGGCATATTTCTTGATAATTAATAACAAAACTACGTGTGAAGCTGGCACAGAATACTACGAGTACGAGTACAATAACAACACTTGCAAATTTAAACATACTTTTGTGTGGGGAACAAGGAGCAATGGTTGGTTAGGCTTGTGGCGGACATGGAGTTGAAGGCGTTGCCTTGATTTCAACTTATGGCTCTGCTCAAGACGACAACGCACACACAAAAGGAAGATAGAGTGAGAGAGATATAGAGGGAGAGGGAGAGGGAGAGATAGGGGGAGTGTAAAATTTATTGTTTGGGTACGGTTGAAAAACTGCCTGAATGCTGTGAATGCTGCTGCTGCTGTTAGTACGTGGCCCAAGTACTGCCTGGGGGCTATGTATGAGATTATGATTAATTGTTGTATATGCGCGTTGCGGGCGGTCGGTTGGGCGTGCGGGCGGCCTGGCCTAGTGGGCGTGGCACGTGTGACAAAGCGCAGCGGTCAACGACATGAGCATGCAGAACAGAAGCAGCAGCAGTGCAAAAGCTTGCCACATAAATATGAGTCAGCCAGACTCAGTGTAAAGGCATTAAAAATGAATTTACTTGCAACATGACTTAGTGCCTAGTCAGAGCTTTACGGCTGTACGTACAGCTTAATGCTATGTGTACGCTAATATTTTACGCTCATTTTAGCGATATTAAAAAAATGGAACACATCAAATATCAAATTAAACTTGCCACAAGCATTCATCCTCAATTTATAATAATTACAAACTAATTAACTGTGTTACCCGGCGCCAAGGCAACAAACAGCAAATGCTGTGGCAAGCAAAACACTGCCAACCGCAAGCAATGCCGAAAATGTGAAAATAATTATTAACTGAAATTAAACCAAATTACAGCAGCAGCCAGAAAGCAAGAAAAAGAAACGAGAAACAGCTAAAGAAAACTCACCATAGCAATTGAAAGCATTAGCAAGCGAGAGAATAAAAATGATTCCAAATTTAAATTTCATTTGATTAACAAATTTCAAAACGTGGCAAGCGTCGGGGGCAGGCATAAACCAAGTCTGGTGTGTGAAGAGCTATAAGCTAAAAATCTGTTCCCAACTACAGCTCATTAAAGCTGGCCCAAAATGAAAGAGAGAGGGAGAGAAAGAGGGAGAGAGAGAGGGGGAGAGAGAGGGAGAGAGAGAGAGAGAGAGGGAGAGAGAGAGAGAGAGAGAGAGAGAGAGAAAGAGAGAGAGCGAGAGAGAGATAGAGAAAGAGTGCGTCCTGAACATATTTTAAAGTGAAAATGATGTGAACAGATGTGAAAGTCAGGCTTGGCCAGTCAATTGAGAGAAGTCACGCAGTTTTGCATTGTGGCAATTTGGGGCAGAAACTTCTACAGTTGCTTCTTCACCTACTCCATCTAACCTACTGGCAAACGTGGTCCAAAAAGGACCTTCAGCCACATTCTCGCATGTGCGTTACGTTAATGGAATTAGAAAAGTTTTTAAGCAAAAAAAAAAGAAAGAAAAAAAGAACCAAGTTCCCAGTAAACACATACTATATATAGTTGCTTGATTATATGTGTGTATGTACTATTCTTATGATAAAAAACTGCGTATGTATGCATATGTGTGTGTGTGTTTGTGTGTCTACTGGAACTATGAGCATGACATAAGCGAAACACAAACATTGCGTAATGAAAAAAAGTTTTGCGTCTTGGCTGACTCATTTGATAGCCAAAAGCCGACTCACAACACCAAAATATATATATATACATAGCTTCTCATGCTTCCTTGCATACACTTTGCTTGCTTTTTAACACACGAAAATCATGGATAACGGTAACGTTTGCGTTATAATCAACATTAACGGTTGAAAGTTGAATAAAGCAAGATGATACAAAAGATAAAGCGAAAGTTTTCAATGTAGGAGGATTTTTGATTATATATAAATCAATATGTTTGACTAAAAGTTAAGGTAAACATTTAATTTTTGAAAGTTCTTTACAACTTTTTCCCAAAAGTATATATCTTTCCCTTAATCTAATAAACTAATCTGCAATCTGTTTGATATCAAGTTCAAAGCCTTTAATCAAACTCGTCTCAAATGTGATTGAAAAGCGTTTTGCCAAAGCTTAACTCATCTTCATATTATATGGTCTATTATGTTAACAAGCGAAACGAGCAAAACTTTTTTCACAGTTATTATGTGGCACATTCCAAATGCTTAAAGTGTTGGCGCGCACATATCAAAAGACGATATAAAAGAAAAAAAAATCAAATTTAAATTTATGACAATGCCAACTGAGCCATGACAGAAGGCAAAGGCCAAACGAAACTTTGCCGATTTGTCGAATGGCATTATAATTTCAAATTTCTTTGGCTACTAATAAACGAAACGGACCGAGCTGAGTCTGACTTGCCTTTATGTCTTTATGTCTGCTGTCCGTTTGTCCGGTTGTCTGCGTGTAAAATTATGCGAGTTGTCTGTCCGGCGGCTATTAAGGCCGCATTCGATTTCGTTTAGACGCAACTAAATCACCCTAGCAACACTTACAACTTTCGACAGTTTTATCAGCCGCCCACAATGGACGGCGTTTGGGTGGTGCGGTGGTGTGTACAAGTCGCCGATTTGTGCTCGAAAGCTGCAGGCCACATAAATCATATTTCAAATGGAACGTGGATGAGCTGGTGTTTATTATTGATATGCATGAAATGTATATAAACGGATCAAAAAAAAAAAGGAAATACTTTAAGTCTGAACACAAGCAATAATCAATAAATGGAAGTAATGGGAGAAAATTAAACGTGTGCATAAATTTTGAATGCCATACTCATAGAGAATAAGTAACAGAACTATTTAAAAATTATATTTATTCAAATCATTTTATTTTATATATTATTATTCGTTCTAACAATCACAGAAAGCAAGACAAATATTATATTTTTCTTCGCATTATTTTTATTTAGTTTGAAATTTTTATTTTTTGCCATTTCTAAAACTATCCATAAGTAAAATCAATTTTATTATACCCTGAACATATTGAAAATGGGTAAAAAGGGTTTGTGCAACAGTATGTAACAGGCATAAGGAAGCATCTCCGACCCCATAAAGAATATATATTCTTGATCAGCATCAACAGTGGAGTCTATATAGCCATGTCCGTCGATCTCAGAGACTATAACAGCTAGAGACTTCAGATTTGGAAAATTAGCTCGTCTAATCCCTAGGCAGTACAAGTTTGTTTCAAATTTTCGATAACTCTTTCCGTTTCCGATATACCCATGTGATCGATAACAACAAAATCTTGACTTTGGAAAACTTTGAGATGGCGGTTGAAACATTAGACAAAATAATGACAATATCTGAAATTTTTATTGAAATCGGTTGAGAAACACCGGAGATATGGAATACTGAAATTAAGTTAAGTATACGCAGTAAAAGCGTACATAGACACATACTTACAAGCACAGACTGTACTCGTAACGTATAGTGTTCAGGATATAGTTTAGTCGGGATTTCTCGACTTACTTGTTATTGTTTGCCATTTCTAAAACTATCCATAAGTGAAATGAATTTTATTTGCTTTTCTATTTTCCGCTCTTTATTTATAACTTAAATAATTGAATTAGTAAGCTATTATCAGCTCAACGCTTTCGGCAAGTATTTAACGTCTAATTAATAACCCTAATTTAACTTATATAATGCGCAGTCAAGACATTAACTTGACCCACAATTTGAGCCACAATTTGTTCAAATTTTGATGTTCGAATAATTGTTAATGAATCAATTTGCGGCAGTTGGCTCGTTAAAGTTTTGGGTTAAATATTTTACGGCACCATTTTCGGCTATTAACATTTGCTGGCTGTGCAGTTTATGACACCCCGGGCGAGAACACAAAAAGCTTTAAACACACACATTTTTTTGTTTGGCTTGTTTCTTTTTGGTCTATAGACTGATGATTATGGTATGAAAATGTTTGGCATTAACAGCTGGTTTTTATGAAGCCAACGGTTCAACTATTGTCAAATGCTATTATTATTATTATTATTATTTTATGGATTATTGTGACGATAACTGTTGTTTTTATGTGCAAAGTTGTCTTGAATGCCGCTTATAACTGAATATAATTATGCCACACACACACACACAAACACGCAGGACGATGCCAATCAGCCAGAAAAAATGCTTAAGAGTGCTCATGCGTTGAGGTTTGTCATCTTGTCACATAAATATTAATGTGAGCCTTTATATGCTCATATATGTGTAAGTGGTAATTTGCAAAATTAGGCTCGGCAAAAAATAATTACGTGCGGTTGCTTAACTGGGCAACGGGTCGTATGAGTAACAGGTGCATGTGAATTACTTGTAAGTGGCTCTCAGCTGTGAAATGCCAACAGCCAAACAACAAGGAGCCCAGCCTGCCAGCCACCTTGGCATTGTTGACAGCGCAAAGCCGCACTTGCAACAACAACAACAACAAGAAGCAGAACAACAGTAACAACAACTGCCACCAACAGTTGTTGACTTTTATGCCGGCAAATGTCACTTGCCAGCCAAGCCTTAAGGCAAGGCGATTGCGTCGCATTGCGCAATGTTCGTTGAATACGTGTGTGTGTGTGTGTGTGTGTGTGTGTGTGTGTGGGTGTATTGTGTGGGTGTGAATATAAGTACTGCTGGCACAAAGCTTAACATAATTCAAAGGCCTCCAGGCCTCTGACACTCATATCCGGCATTCAAGAAAAAAGTCCAAATAAATCAACGAAGGAATGCAGCAAGCAGCAGAGAAAATGCAGCGCACGTCATTTAATAAACCACATACATATGAGAAGGGATTTTTGTTGATATTTTTATGTATTTATTATAAAGGAAACTTATGGCTTTTCATTTGAGACTCTGCAAATATTATGAGTTTGGGATTTTTTGAGTCAAAAATTGCTGCTGTTCAATGTGTTGCATTGTTGTTATATTAACTTTTAAAAGAATTTTTCATTTAAGTGGGCGCAATTTTACCGCATTTGATGTGTTTGCATGGCAACCTGTCGGATGCGTAATATTTTCATTATTCAAGCATTTTCTGTTGAAGCTTGCGCTGTAAAAATAATTTTTAAATATATTTTTTTCTCTTTTGTAATTAATTTCGTTCATGAAAATAATGTTAATAACAGAACTGTTTGTACTATTCTGCTACTGCCACTGACTGATGGCAATATATAATATTTTGCATGTATTTCGCGGCCCAGGCATATTAAAACAAGTAAGAAGGCTCTGGTCGAGAAATCCCGACTAGACTATACCCTGAACCCTATACTTTAAGCGTATGCTCAGTGCTTGCAAGTATACGTGAGTGTGTATGTGTGTACGCGTATAGTGCATACTTGACTTAACTTCAATGATCCATATCTTCGGTGTCTGTCAACCGATTTCAATAAAGATTGTCATTATTTGATCTAATTATTCAAACTGCATCACAAAGTTTTCCAAAATCAAGATTTTGTTGTTATCGATCACATGTGCATATCGGAAACGGGAAAAGTTATCGAAATTTTGAATCAAACTTGTACTGCCTAGGGATTAGGCGAGCTTATGTTCCAAATCTGGAGGTTTTAGCTCTATATATACTTTATGAGGTCGGAGATGTTTCCTTCTGCCTGTTGCACAAAACCATTATACCCTTTTAAGCCGTTTTCAATGGGTTCAGAACAAATTGTATTTTAATGAAATGTGGTTACAAAGCATTATGGACAAAGCGATCAAAGCGAGAAAGTTGACGGCAACAATTTAAAACTGAATCGAAACAACTAAAAGGTTGAGAGCTGAATGTTTGTATCGCTAATTATTATAAATGAAAATTTAAATAAATAGCTACATTAAATATTCACCAAACAATTGACACTTTGTCAGCGGTGTTTAAAAATGTAAAAGGTTCACATTAATTTCTAAACAGTTTAATCACCAAAACGACCGCACAGACACAACTGACCGCATATTAAAATCCTGTCAATTGATTGTCAACTGTTAAGCGATCTAGTAATTACCTGATAGCTTTTGTGGTTGGTTACATGCATGAAACAGCAAGAAGGACAACAAAAATTAACAGCAAACAAGGAGATGTTGCAGCTGCTAGGAAACCAGATTCAGGCAGCAATTTGTCCAGTCATTATTCATGGTACATATTGAGGCATTTTAGGCAAGCAACATTGGTCGAGAATGACCAGCAAAAGTGGCAAATCTTTGTATACACCTACCGCTGTTAAGAGAGTAGTATGAAGGGTTGCTTCTCGTCCAGTTTAAACGATTTTTGTTGTGGTCGCATGTGTTTGGGAGCGATTTTTATGGTTTAGGTTGTTCGTTGAACCTTTTGCAAGTGTTTTTCCTCTACATAAATTTGCTATAAAAACCATTTAAACGGAAAACGTTGAAACAGTCAAAAGGCAAACACCAGACACTCATTCTCACATACCTTCGTTCTCTTGGTCATTGCCAAAAACTAGTCAGCAAACCCAAAACCCAAACACACACACACACACATTGCTCGGTCTAGTTGTCGTTTGACTTGTGGTCCGAGTTTTGGACCCGGTCCGCTGCCCAAATCTAAACTGCTCCAATAAAGCAAATTATCGTTAAAATGCTGCTGCACATAAGAAGATTTACGATTGCTCAGCTCGATGCTTGGCTTGGGCCCTCGGTTTTTGGCATCGGCAGCAGCAGCAGCATCAGCATCAGTGGTAGTCCCAACCTTGGCCAATGATTCTGGTTGCTTGTTCGCTGTACATTTGTGGTTGCCATTCCGGACCCTCTACTCCGCTATTTCTTCTCCTCTCTCCTTTTTCCTTTTTCCTCTTTACGATTTTGTTTGTTTGTTTTTGCTGCTGCTGCTGCTGCGCTGGCTCTCGCTTGATTTTTGCGCACTTTCCGATTTCGTTCAACCGTCCAAGGATATGTTTGTGAAACCTTTTTGTTTTTTTTTTTCCTTTTCGATTTTTGTTTTTGCCTTCTTGTGCTCCACCCGCGTTCGATTTTCCTGGCAAAAGCCAAATGAGTGTATGACCAAAACAAATAGCCCACAAAGTGAGTTGTTCTTTGGGTATTTCACATATGCACCCTGGGTCTTCTGTGTGTGTGCGTGTGTGGGGATTTCAATTCTGTGTGTGTGTGTGTGCGTTGATTTGCAACGCCATGAATGCTTCAACGCTTTGGCTCTCTCTGCCTCTCTGTCTATCTGTGTCTTTGGACACAGCTGGTACACAAATCTCACACAGTTGGTTATTTGACAATTGATGATAGCATCAAGTTGGGTCTCCAAAATGTTCCGCACACATGCTCACACACTCAATACACACACGCATACACACAGTAACACAAAGACTCGCTGACACGCAACGTTGACCTATGCTCTGCACACTAGAGATGGACACGTGCCAAATGTACACAAAAAAAAAATATATGTGCGACATGCATATCGAGAACACGTTTTGTCGTTTAGCTTTTTTCTGTTTCGAGGACGTGAGGTTTTTTCAGGGCTGCTAATTAACATTGGTAGTTTAAAGGTTTAAAGACAAGTTTAAACTCTGCGATGTGTGTATCCAAATGTATGTTTTAAACTTTTTATACCCTCAACCCATTGAAAATGTGTAATAAGGGTATAATGGTTTTGTGCAAAAGTATGTAACAGGCAGAAGGAACATTCTCCGACCCCATAAAGTATATATATTCTTGATCAGCATCAACAGTGGAGTCGATATATTCGTCGGTCGATCTCAGAGACTATAAGAGCTATAGACTTGAGATTTGGAACATAAGCTCGCCTAATCCCTAGACAGTACAAGTTTGTTTCAAATTTGCGTTTACGTTCAAAGTAAAGTGTTCAGAGTATCGTCTAGTCGGAATTTCTCAAGTAGAGTCTTTTTACTTGTTTATATTTATTTTAGATGGGTTTAACTTCTTTAGGGCTTTAAAACATGCGTGAGTACAATCGACTGAATATTTCTTTATATTCGCATTTTAGATTAATCAGCAATCAATTTAAGTAAAGTTAAATATTTTTAAATAAGTAAATTTTTTTTTTGTATATTTATTGATACTGATTAATTTTGTTCCAATTTCCTATTGCATAGTTTTTTTTTTTTTTTTTTTTTGAGTCCATCTCTAGTTGAGCGACACTCGCATTAGCTTTTGTCATTTGCTTGGACGGAACTTAAAAGCTTTTGTGGCATTGTGTATTAATTTTCAAGCAGCATTTGATTGCACTTTTATTTGTTTTTTTTTTTCCATTTGCGCTGTCTGAATTATTAATGTGCTCCAGTTTGCCGCAGCATTTTGGGGTTTTCATGTTTCATATGACATGCAAAATCTCTGCTACAAAACGCGACTTCCGACTTAGATGCTCTCTCTGTATTTGTGTTTGTGTTAGGCGTGACTCCAATTCCTATCTGTGTGTTCATTTTTGGGAGCACACAGCCGTTTCCGTTTCCGATCAACGCTAATGAACATTTTGTTAGCGATTGTCGGAGCAACTTTTTATTACATATAGATTTTTTCTTATCAATGTTAATGCATGCGTTTTATTTTATTCTCTTTATCGCTGCTTCCTGTCATTACTTCGGCTATCGGTGTCCTGCGCTTTCATTCAGGACACTCAAATTACAGCTTCCCTGGCAACGACACCTCTCCACCCGTCGCCCGTCTCTCTCTCACCCATTCCATTTGCTCATTGCTTAATTTCGCTGGCAATTATTTATTTAAAATGCAATTCATTGGAAGAGCGTCGAGCGGGCGCTTAATTGTTTGACTTGGCATCTAAAACTATGCCAACGTACCCGGAACTTTGACAACTCGTTGACCGTAAATTTTCAAGTTTCTCATTAGGCGGCTGCCAATGCCAGAGCCTAGCGACCAGTGAACCCTGCCCCCCTCAGCTTCTCTGACGACAGCGTTCTAATCAACTGGCACCGCAGTTTGTCGCGCTCCACAGAAAAGTTTTGTCCACGCCCTGGCCATGGTTTAAATGATAGCGTTTTCACTGCGATTTCATTTCATTTAGGCATCCGTTTTGCCGCCATTCCATTCATTCATTATGCACTGCTCCGATTCGTAATTTACACCTGAGAACAACGCGGCTCAATTAAACGGTAACGAGTTCTGCCCATAATGAGGCAAGTCCAGAGATTTCGCGAATACATTTTGTAACCAGTTTCGATTTTGGGTTTTGTGAACTTCGATTATTATTCTTTTGGGTGAGTAGAATGGATTTCATTCTAGGCAATCAGCAATTGTGATGCCGTTACTTTCAAATGGTTTCCATTAACAGTTTAATATCCTCCGGATAACAATATTTCTTACCTCAAATAAGTTGTATGGCTCAGACATTTTTGAAGTTAACATAATAATGCAATTGCTTTTAGTGCGCCTAGCATAAAAGTTTGTTATACCACACACACACACACACAGTGAGTGCCATAAAGCGCACACCAGCTTTTCGCTACCTCTTTAGCCTGCCCCCCCCTTTGGGCACAAGTTGGCTAGTTGACTTTCTAGCTGTTTAAACTGGAAAATGGCTGGCAACAATTATGGTCGTAGCGCAGTTTCCTGCAACAACTGTTAGCTGTAAAATGTTTATGAAGCTTTTATGGTAGCCGCTGATGTGCGGCACAAGTGGGCGGGCAAGGGGTAAGATCAACGGATATAGGGTGAAGCCTGGCGGCAGCTCAAGGAATTAACAATATAAATTATATATATATAAAGAAGGAAGCAAGCGCACAAAACTGAAACAAAGTGCTTAATGGCGTATTATTACGAATATTTTCATTTGCAGTTGTGTGTGTTTTATTACTGTGTCATGTTGCGTCATTGTGTGGCAACAATTTGATTCACAAACAACTGGAACTCAACTACAGAGCGACCAGTCCTGGCTTAAGCAAGTGTCCATTATTTTATTTAGTATTGTTTTTTTTTTTGATTTTACATTCTACATCCTTCCTCTGTAAACTCATCATACGCCACGTGGACTCGGTTTTAAGTCCTGCACACATATTTAAATTTTAAAAGCCATTTTGGATTGTTTTTCGTTCCTGTCGTTTCCCCTAAGCCTCAATATAAACAAATGCCCAAAAGGCCAAAAATAAAGCCAAAGATGGCCCGCAAAAAAGGCAGAAAGAAAGAGAGAATTCAACCCAAAAGTCTAACACGACGCTAAACTCAAAATGAAACGTGCCATGCGAGCAAATCAGCTTAAACAAATATAATAACAACAACATAAAAATTAAAATGCTGTACTATAATGTATATGCCAACAACATAGCTGGCCAATGCGAGCGATGAAAACCAAAACTGTCATTGATAAAAATAGCTTTTTGTTATGGATACTATATAAATATACCCTAGAAAATAAATACGTTTAAGCAAGTATATATAATGGAATGTTATAGAAAAAATCGTATGGTTAGACTGAAGATCATAAGTTTTTTTTTGGTCATTTATATCTATCTATATTTCACATATATATATATTTAACATATATATAAATCAAAGGATATTAAATCCGAAAATGAACTATTGGTTTCGAATAAGGGATTCAGATGTTTCTGTTTAAATCTATCTTTTGATTCTTGTTCATGTAAAGTTTTGCTATAAGTTCAATATAAAGCAAAATAATCATTTAAAATTATCTCATTTCAAATTTTTTCTTAAATCTTGTGTTTAAAAAGTATTAACAAAATATGAAAAATATTTAAAATATTATATATAACTTTAAAAGAATGAAGAAAATATTAAAAATATTTAAAATATTATATACAACTTTTAAATGAAGGAAAAAAATATTAAAAATATTTAAAATATTATATACAGCTTTTAAAGAATGAAAAAAATATTAAAAATATTTATAATATTATATATAACTTTAAAAGAATGAAAAAAATATAAAAAAATATTTAAAATATTATATATAACTTTAAAAGAATGAAAAAAATATTAAAAATATTTAAAATATTATATATAACTTTTAAAATGGAGGAAAAAAATATTTAAAATATTATATATAACTTTTAAAAGAAGGAAAAAAATATTAAAAATATTTAAAATATTATATATAGCTTTAAAAGAATGAAACAAATATTAAAAATATTTATAATATTATATATAACTTTAAAAGAATGAAAAAAGTATTCAAAATATTTAAAATATTATTTATAACTTTAAAATGGAGGAAAAAAATATTTAAATTATTATATATAACTTTAAACGATTGAAAACATATTTAAAATAAAAATATAACTTTAAAAGAATGAATCTTGCTCTTAAAATATTTATTTCAGTAGTTGAATCTTTTAGTAACGACTTTGCCAATTATTTGTGACTACTGTAGAGTATTTCAGAGTCACTCACAAACGTTTTGTAGTTTTGCTTGCGTACTTTTCAAAAATTCCTTCAAAGCCGTTGTGGCTTGGACATAGATGGCAGGTGGCTAACCAGAGACACAACTTTGTAAGTGGATATTTGTTTTTGCTGCTGTTGCACTGGCATAACATAGCAGACAGTGTGAACTAGCTGATGTTGGTGTTGGTTTTTGTGTTTGTGTTGGTTTGACACTGAAGCACATAACTCAAATACGCGTGAGCAGGAAATTTTTAAATTTGTGGCACGCATTGAATGTTGCCTCAAAGCAGACAGTTGCTGTAAAGTAAGAGACACAAAGAGAGAGAGGGAGAGTGAGGGAGAGTAAGGGAGGAAGCGAAAGTGAACAAATTAAGTGTGTTCACTTTGATGCTTGGTTTCAGTTCTTGACCTAGGCCTAGCAGTTGCCGAGGGATAATTTGCCCAGCGGCCATATTTTGTTATTTTTTCATTGTTTTTGTTGTTGTTGTTTGTTGGTGTTGTTCTTTTGGAGCTTTATATTTTCGTTTCAAGCTCTTGACTTTTGGGCCAGCCTTATGCCAGGCAATGTTTTTCTTTTTTTTATTATTATTATTATATATATATTTTTTTTTTTAGGAAATTTTATTTATCAACGCTTTTTGTATTTCCGTTGTTGGTTTTGGCTGCTGCCTTGCGGGCCGTTTGTTTTTGTTAAATTTCATATACTTCCTCATTTTTAATTTATGACAATGGCCTGGCTATTGTTGTCGTACCCCCGCCCCGGCCCCGGCCCCGGCCACGCCCACAACACTCGCAGTGTTATTGTAACTGATGCTCTTATAAATGGCAGCAGCGGCCGGCAGCCGACGCCTCTATCTCCTTTCCCTTCAACATTTCGTTTGCTGCTTTTATCGCGTCGGTGCGACAGACAGTAAGCGGGTGAGGGGGTGGAGGATAAGGGGTGTTCTGGTGGTGAGGTCACTGGGCCTTTACGGAACACGTACACTTTGTATATCCGTTGGCCGCCATTGTCCTTGACTGTTTCATTATGACAGCTGTGCGCTGCTGGCATTCTCCTCTCTTCCCTTCACTCCGTCTCTTTTCTCCCATACCAGTTGCCCCTCTCCCTCGTGCCTGGTTTTCGTTGATTTTGGTTTTGTTTAGTGCCGCATTTATGCTATTAAAGTGTCATGTTTTTGTTGCTGTTGTTGCTGTTGTCATTGTTGGGCGCTGCGGTGACTAAAACAAAAGCCAAGTGTTGGCATTATTATCATCAACGCGCTTCCTTTTCCGCAGCCGGCGAGCGAGAACAAAAGCCAAAAAGCGCCAAGATAAAATGCTGCCATTCATGCTCTTGAGTGATTTTAAATGAATTTCATTGGATTACTTTCCTGCTTTCGCTCGATCTGGCCCTACCCTATCTCCTGTTTCCTCTTTTATCTCTGTGCATGTCGCTATCTTTTATGTATGTATGTATGCATGTACATATGTTCAAGTATACAGTAATGTTCTTTGTTCATTGCTGAAAGGATTGCACTGCAAAATGAGGGCAATTGATTGAGAAGCTGAAAACTGCAAGCAGATGTCAATCAATTCAACAATTGAAACTAATAATTAATTCCCTTTTTGTTTGTGCTCTTTCTTATTGCATATTCGGAATTTGAACATCAAAGAAACAAACTTTTTTAAAAATATTATGAACTATTGTGTCGAAAAGTAAAATATTTTGCAATGTTATGCACATCACTCACTAGATCAATGAGGGATATTCGTTTTTAACTGCTTTTTATTATCGAATATCGACAAATTGATTTCGAAGCAAAAGAAAAAAAATGCATTAAGACAGCATCAGCTGGTGCAGCGCAGACATCAGAAGCGTTTTAATAAGTAATCGTATATTTGAGCACATTAAAAGTCGCATCAATGCAGATTTATATTTATGGCATCAACATCCAAAGTTGGGCGGAAGCCTTTCCGATTGCCCATATAAGTATGCAATTATTTTGCATTTTCGCCAAGTGCGCTCTACTTCGCCGCCGTCTCTCGTATTCTCTTTGCCAACCATCGTTAACTCGGCTTGGGCTTCTATTTGCTTGGCGGCCACACACGCCATTTTTGCCATGTTTATGACACTCGCGACTTTTGGGCGACAGCGAAAAGAAAATTGACTCCTACACCAAATGGCAAATGGCAAGTGGCAAGGGGCAATTGGTTGTCGCAGCCACATATCGCTTTATGTGACATATTTATTTGTTGATTCACATCGAATATAAATACATATATTTATTTATATTTATGCGCATCATTTGCATTTGACACACATTTTTATGCTGCCTCACAACAAGCAAAACTGAAAGATATCAAAATATTGTACAGAGCCGTAGAAAAAACACAGTATCACAGCGTGCATATATTTAAGTGATTCTATGAGATAAGGCCAATAAAAACATATTGCATTCAAAAGAAACAATTGCAAGTTGCCAAAGTGCATTTTTGATGACATGCAATTATTATTTTTGCCAAATAAGTATTATTATTGTTGTGAAAAACAAGAGAATAAATATTCCTCTATGAAAGTCTTTAAACTAGCTGATAGTCTTTGTACTCTTAACAGTATATTCCAATATCCATTTATTTACGTTTATTTGCATTTAATATGTTCCAATTAACAATTTTATAAAGTATATGTATATGCCCAACAAGAAACAAAACGATACGAGATAGTTTAAGAACATTCGTTACATAAGTACACGCAATCTACATACTATATACATGTATGTATGTATATGTGTGTGTGTGTGTGCAATCTGTATGCGTTGATATTTATATTGTGTACAATGTATTGAATGTAAGTATTTATTATGTATTTGCTGATTCTGTATGCACTTTGTCTTTAATGCATTACAAATTGAAATGCATTGTCAAATTCGTACCATATTTTT